>JBAMAW010000619.1:0-83289 GCA_037043295.1 Amiota minor | reverse complement strand
AACCGACAAGAAAGTGAGTGCGATGAATTTCTATGCATATTGGTTAATGATTCGTGCCAATGAAGACAACAACTTTCTCCGATGCCACCAGCTCTTTCATCAATACATTGTAGGTATGTATGCAAAAATTGAAAACGAGCGATTACGGTTCATCAAATACAATCAAGCGAAGCTGCGTTCTGAGGAGTACATACATTTGCGTAATGCTATTGTCATTAACGTAGATGGATTACCTAACATGAAAGATATCGGTACCGCAGTTATTCATCCATCATCATATATTGGTAGTCCACGTCATATGCAGGAAGACACTATGATTTTCGTGCACGCGTACGGCCAACCTGATTTCTTGATAATATTTACATTCAACCCAAACTGGGATGTAATTAAAATATTGTTATTGCCAGGTCAAACAGCAATGCATCGCTAGGATATCACAGCACGTGTCTTCACACAAAAATTGATATCGTTGATAAACTTGATAACACGTCACTCTGAATTTGGCGAAACACGTTGCTGGTTGTATTCTGTAGAATGGCAAAAACGCGGTATACCACATGCTCATATTTTGATTTGGTTCATTGACAAAGTGCGGCCAGAACAAATTGATGAAATTATCTCAGCAGAACTTACGGATCGGGATATCGATCACGAATTGTTTGAGATTGTTACCGCTAACATGATCCACGGTCCATGTGGTGTTTTAAACATGATGGCGCAGTGCATGGAAAATGGAAAATGTAAGAAACGTTTCCCAAAAGAGTGTATAAACGATATCATCACTAATATCGATGGTTATCCATTGTATCGTCGTAGAGACACAGGAAATGGTGGGCAATCATATCAATTACGTATGCCAATCAGTAGAACGGTTGAAATTGACAATAGCTGGGAGGTTTCATATTCGTATTTTTACAAAGCACACATAAACGTTGAAATCTGCAGTTCGGTGAAATCAATAAAATATAGTTGCTAATATGTGCATAAGGGAAGCGATATGGCTGTATTTGGAGTCCAAAACGTAAATGAGAACGACGAAATAACAGGTTATCAAATGGGACGAGACATTAGCAGCAATGAAGCAATTTGGCGCATTTTCGATTTTACCATACACGAGACAGACCCATCTGTTATAAATTTGGCTGTGCACCTTGAAAATGGACACCGTGTACATTTCAGAAAAGAGACTGCTTTACAACGAGCATTAACTGCCCCAAAAACTACACTAACTGCGTTTTTCGAACTTTGCAACGAACAGATATTTTCGGTACATTCGCAAGGATATTAGTGTATACTGATGTGCCACGATGTTTCACGTGGAACAAACAGTAAAAAAAAAAAATGGTACCCACAAAAGCGTGGACTTCCACACCAAGGATACACCGGCATATTTATGGAAAATACATTGGGTAGATTATACACATTCCATCCAAAGCAACGTGTATACTTCTTCTTGCATTTGTTGTTGATTAACGTTCCTGGACCGACATCCTTCCAATACGTGCGAACAGTTAATGGTATTTTGTCAGAATTCTTTTTTTTTTTTTTCTTTGACGCATCAGGTGGCACTGGCAAAACATTCTTTATCTCGCTGATACTTCCGCGCATTCGATCACAAAATCATATTCCGTTGGCAACTGCTTCATCAGGCTTTGCAGGTAATTTGCTTGGTGGCGGAAGGAATGCACACTCAGCACTCAAGTTGCCATTGAACGTTCACACGAATCCAACCGCACTGTGCAACATAAAAAAACAATTCACAATGGCAAATGTTGTGAAAAAATGCAAAATTATTATCTGGGATGTATGTACTATGGCCCACAAGATTTCACTTGAATCTTTCGATAGAACAATGAAGAACCAGAATTTTCGGTGGCGCACTACTACTGCAATCCGGTGATTTTAGACAGACATTGCCGGTCATTCCACGAGCTACATATGCGGACGAAATCAATGCATGTTTCAAGCAATCACATCTATGGCGACATGATTGATCAACTGCAAAACGATCCTTTGGCACTGTCATTCTCCAAACAATTGCTCAACATTGGCAATGGAAGAATTCAATTGCATGAAAATACGTGATATATCAAATTGCCAGACAGTTTCTGCAACATGGTAGCCAATAAAGACAAACATATTTCCAAAGTTGAGTGCTAATTATAATAATCATGTATGGCTACGTGAACGAGCTATTTTGGCCGCAAAAAATATCGATGTTGACGCTATTAATTGCAAGAATACAACAGTCATTGCCTGGTAATGAGATAACATTTAAATCGTTCGACACTGTTGTCGATCCTGACGCAGCTTTCAACTTTCCTGTTAAATTTTTGAATTCTTTTTACCAAACGCAGTACATATGTCGAAAACACCCGAATCAGACCACTATACAAACCTCCCCTTTGTATTCATGTTCTTATTAGAAATACTTTTTTGTTTTTTATCATATCAAACTGAAACTTGGACAGTCACCAGAACCATCCGAATCGGACCACTATGGGGGAACCTCCCATACAAACCACCCATTTAAATTCCATGTTCTTATTAGATAAACTTTGAAACGATGCATTATTTGACCATAACGAAGGACACTCCTTTAGAAAACTGACATCAATTTTAAAACGGTTGAATAATGACTTACTTTTGACTGAAACAAAGTCATCGATGTTTTTTCCGAAATTAAAAGAGAGAGAACAGTTATATAAAAATGAATGTCGAAACCTGTAGGAACGCTCATGAATTGAAAACGACTGACTAACATTTAATACAATATTTTGAAGTGTTAATTGTTTTGAAAACCACTGCCACACCAAGCTTAAAAATTTTTGTTCGTTTTTTCGTTTTTAATGCTTTGATTGTTATTATTGTTGTATGTTTCCAATCTAAGATCGCTCGTTTCGCGCTCTTCGTTTCTGTATTTTATGTGCATTTAAAGTGCGACAAGAAAGACACAGTGTGTTTCATTGTTTGTGATTTGCTTTGTTTGTGTTTCGTATTTGAGGCTATTGATCAATTATGGTTTATCGATAAGGGAAGTGGGAAGGTCGTGATCTGCTGATTTTTTTTTCTCTTCCTCTTTCGCGTATTTGGTTTGAGTTTTGTTGAGTGAAGGGAAAGAGTAATTAGAAAATATTAGAAATTTGAAATATATGTATGCAATTTTTGTTATTGTTTTTGCAAAATTATTTTACTTCTTCATTGCTTTGCTCCTGCTTTAATTGTGTATTGTTGTTATTTTTTTCCTCTTATTAGTATTTAAGTGCATTCAATGACAATCAATCCAACCTGCAAACATTTTTGTATCGTGTTTCTATAAAATTTATATTTATTCTACCAATTCTTTCTTCCTCCTTCAAGTATTTCGTTGACTTTGATTGAATGAGGGTGAGTGAGTAATTTGAAAATATTATAAATGAGCATTAGAGGCACTCGATGGATCGTTACGAGATTTGGCAGCTATCAGAAATACTTCGCAGGCGCGATGATTTTACTGGCAGGAGATTTCTGCCAAACGCTGCTGGATTTTTCCAGATCAACTGCTGCTGATACAATAAATACTTGCTTGAAAACATCAAATTTATGGAGATACATATGTGAAAAATATCAAATTAACAACGAATATGCGAGTGGCTTTACAAAATGACATATCGGCAGAAGTTTTCTCAAAGGCATTATTACACATTGGAAATGTAAAAATTCCTGTGGACACTTCTACTGGTACCATTACTTTTCCACCGCATCTTTGTCAATTGACAACGTCAAAAGAAGACTTAATTTCAAAAGTGTTCCCAAATATTGGCGCTAATTACAAAAATCATGGTTGGTTGAGCGAACGAGCCATTTTAGCAGCAAAAAATAAGGATGTAGATGAATCAAATTGATGGACAAATGCATTCATTTAAGTCGATCTATGCTATTACCGATCCAAATGAAATTGTGAATTATCCAACTGAATTCTTAAATTCATTGGATTTGCCAGGATTACCTCCACACAATTTACAACTCAAGGTGGGTTCGGTGATAAACATGCTGCGAAATCTAAATCAGCCGAAATTGTGCAACGGAACAAGACTCGCTGTTAAAAAAAATTATGCAAATTGTGATTGAAGATACTATAATCATAGTAAAGTTCAAAGGCGAGGATGTATTTGTTCTATCAGCGCTATTTATTTTTTCTCCGGATGGAAAAACTGAAAATATTGTACGCTATATGTCATTACAATAGAGTAACTAACTATTTTGTACGCTGCAATACTTACTTATATATTTTCATTGGAATATAATCTATATATGCTTTATATTTTTAGTTCGATTCGATTATCTGCCGCATAAACAAACCTGATATAGTATTTTCAAAAAAAAAAATATGCATTTTGCTTCAATACCATTCATTTGTTGTTTAAACAAGAAGAATATTATTAAAATCGGTTCTGTATATATTTATATAGATGGATAGATAGATGATAGATAGAAGATAGGTACACCACCCGTTCGAAGCCGCGGTGGGCATTGATTTGGAAAGTTTAGATATTTTTAAAATTGTGTTCATTTAACTAACGTCTAAATTATTTAGTTGGGGACCCGAAATTTCTGTTATGGCCTAGTTAAAATATGCCACTGTGAACGCAGTCATATCGGATCGATTACCTTAATTCAATACATTCGAACAATATCCTTTTTTACAGCACTCTATTCAGTCATTTCAATGTTAGTTTATCAATAACATCATTTTTGTGAAGTTCTAGGTTATTTTTTGTCTATGGAGAGGAAGGGAAACGTTCGATTGAAAACTTGTATATAGAAGACCTTTGTATATATGAATTCCGCGAAAAAATTCTAAATAATGATAATTTTCAGGATAATTTCCAGGTTTTCTCCTAAAGAAAACTTCTGCAAATGTCACAGGACTTAGCCAAAAAAGGTCGCAAAGTAAAGACCAATATTCATAAAAAAGGGAACCTCTGATATACTGATTAGTTAACCTTAAATACAAATGATTTTGCAATAGTTTAATTCATAAGTTTCCAAACTGATTTCGACCACCGCCTACTTTGAGAATTAAAAAAAATTTTGTCCCCACAAAACTTTAAGTTAAGCAAATCGTAGCTCACTTTAACCTATCGTGATAGAATTTAAATTACGAGTATATTCACATATACACAACGCACATTTAACATATGAATAAAAATTTAAATTTTAGTAACGATAGTTTAAAGTGAGCAAATACTTGCTTGTCGTTGCCCCTCTACATATATTGCCTTTACGTCCGTCCATTTCTCTCAGCCTTCTATTGCCCTCCTGAAAGCTTCCAGCATCCCAAAGGTAGTCATTATCCTCAACTTTGGGAACCACTGGTTTAATTAATAAGAAAACTTTTTAGTTGTCAAGGGACCTAGAAATTCTGTTTTGGCCTGGCCACCCCATAAGTGAAAATGTGCAAGTGCGTATCGCCTTATTATCTTCGAAAACTAAGAGAACTGCTTGATTCACCTCACATCATCACACCGATCAGCTCCATAAATACTTGATGTAGTCTCTGTGTTTTTATGTATTGTACTTAGAATGAATACTCACAACCCCACATATTACCGTAATATATTACTTCAGTACACTATTTTCCATCAAAAGATGTTTTTATATCTTTTAAAAACGCGATTTGATCAAAAAAACACACGAGCGCAGTTTTCAAAAGACATTGTCTTTTTGAATATCTTCTGTAGTAACTTTATATGCGACACTGCTTCTGTGAAATGTCATCTGTTAATAGACTACTGTCAAATTTTGCTTACAAGCTGCCTTATTACGTCTGTTTCTGACAGCCATTGCAATCAGAAAATGAGATAAAGTGTAGTGGCTTAGTGCCGTTTTGCACTTGCAGAATTCTCCATTGCAACTTTTGCGGTATATCATTGAATTTGAAAATATTGCTTAGCGACTCGCACTCAAGTGTGAAAGCAAGCACGCAACATCAATGAGGAATGAACGATTGCTTAGCAACTCGCAATAGCAAGTATGAAACCGGTCTTACTGAATTCCTTTGTGGTTGTACCAGCACAAGTGACCGGAAGTCACGTCGCACAAATGAGGTGGTCACTTCAGAAATCGTCGATCTATGGAATGATATTGGATGATCCGAGTATGAAATTGTATACAACTCAACTATGTGGATATATCACATTTAACACGAATATTTGGAAATGAAAAAGCTAACTGTTGATGGGTGCCATGATTCTTGACACTCGAGCATCAGCGCAGCTATATGACCACTTCAAACCATTTTTTTAGTTTTTTGCTCCGTTTTGTAACCGTAGATGAAATATGGATCCATTGCAATACAACGGAGACCAGTCAAACAGTCTAATTAGTTGAAATGCCAAAATTGGTCTGCCGGCGAACAATGTCATAACGACAGTTATTAACATCGATTATTTTGAAAAGTGTGAATCGGTCATCGGCGAATATTATTTAGAGCAGTTGGACAGTTTCGACATTGATTTATCATCCGTAAAACAATCGCCTATTTTAAGAAAGAATATTATTTGGAACGCTGAACTATATGTATCGATCTAAAAGGAGAGTAAATTGAGAGGTAAAAAAAAATATCGTTTAATCATTTCATTCATTCATTTTTGATTTACTCTATTACTTTGGGGGTTTTATTTTTCTTACTTCTTCAATATTTAAGAATTGTGTTTAGGTCAAAGTTCTTCAAGTTCATAAAGAATATAAACATAAAATATTCTTTTTCCTGTGACAGTCATTATTTACAAAACAAAAGTAATAAGAGGCTTAACTCGTTCGTCCTATAAACATTATACAAAATTGTATTCCATCCTCATACACATTTATTTGCACTGAATGATGCACGGATGACAGACAATGAAGTTCATTGGAGCAATAGACAATAAAACACGAACAGCAACATATCACAAAGGACAGAGGAAAGTGTATACTAGGCAAAGTGTTCGATATAGACTTGTGTATATATATAAATTAAAATTTATTTGTTTGCTCGAGTGTTAAGCGTGGTTATACCGTTAATCTGATTGAGGTGAAATTTTGTGTTGTGTATGGTTTCATTCAGCCATTGCAATAGGATAGTTTTATACGTGATATATGGCGCAGTAATTGTGAAATTGGTGAATCATCTATCTATACATATTATAAAACAAAGTCGCTTTTTTTCTATATTCGCTTAAATCTTTAAAACTATGCAACGTATTTTGATGCGGTTTTTTTTTAATAGATAGAGTGATTAAAGAGGAAGGTTTATATTTATAATAACATGCATTAAATAATGGAGAAATACTGTTATTTTCACTATACATATACGTGATATATGGCGCAGTAATTGTGAAATTGGTGAATCATCTATCTATACATATTATAAAACAAAGTCGCTTTTTTTCTATATTCGCTTAAATCTTTAAAACTACGCAACGTATTTTGATGCGGTTTTTTTTTAATAGATAGAGTGATTAAAGAGGAAGGTTTATATTTATAATAACATGCATTAAATAGTGGAGAAATACTGTTATTTTCACTATACATATACCTATATGCCTATCTTTAAAATTAATGTAGTAGTCATAGTGTTATAATTCATGGAAAAAGCATTTACTGTCACTACAATATTCCAGCTTCTCATTATAATATTTACACAGAAAAGTTTCTTCAAATGTGATTTTAGATTTTTTTTATTTAGGTCTGATTATTACTATCAAGAAATTATAAAGTCATGTCTGGAAGACGTCGTCGTTCCAACATAGGCCGTTGTACAGTGAATGCCAAAAGAGTACGTTCAGCAAGAGATAAAGAATCGTCAACGGAACGTGAGGTTCGCCTCGTTCAGTCAGGCTAGGGATAGATAGCTGAGAGAGAGAGAGAGAATCATCAGCACGAGTTACTAATTCATGGGTAAATAAAGAAAATTCTGCCATGAATTACGATCCTTCGATTTCTTACAAGGACGATCGTATAGTATCAATATGTCAATAGTGTTTGAACATTGCTTGGCATTGAAATTGAAAGACGAATCGAAAGGTATGTGTTGCTTACAAGGAAAAGTCAAATTAGAAGAAATTCTCCCTCCACCTCATCATCTATATATATTAAAATGCACTCAAAAAATAGTATGACCCCGCAAAACTCGAGAACGGCTGGACCAATTTTGATGATTTTGTTTTTTTTGTTGAACTCATGGAGTTACAGTCAGGTTCCTTGCTACATTTGGATCCGGTAGGTAGCGCTGTTGTCCAGATATAGATAGTTTTATGCCATTTTTAAATTTTTTTTTTTATTTGGTGCAAAATATACTGAACCTATCTTTTTTAAAAGAACAAATGATTCTTAAAGTTGCTTAGGTTATAATAGAATATTAAAATACATTGTGCATTACTAATTACACATTTTACAACAAAGCTTTTTATAAGAAACACCCAATTAAAGCATAGGGGGTGTAGCAACGCACGCCGGTTAACACTAGTATTTATATATAAAACTTATGTGATTAAGATACGAACCAACGGCTGTAGGTGAATTTTGAGGGAAATTTATCATAGTGTTAGTGCGGCTTTTGGATATTTCGTAGAATGAGAGAGTTTTTTGCTGCTCTATTGATCTCCATAAGGTGAGTGTGTATGAAAGAGATAAAAAGTAAGTGGTCATTTCTTTGAAATTTTTGAAGTGAGCAGACGTGTTTGGACGTGTGAAATATTAATGTAGTACGGACGGCAAGTCTGAATTATTCAGTTGTATGAACCACTTCGTTGCATCCACTGTATGCTGTATCACACACATACGCAAATGTTGTATTACAACCGTTGTATCGCGTCTTGGTCACTTTAGAGAAGTAATTCAAAATTAGTCAGGTCGTCTGTGTCAAAAAAAAGACAATATGAATCAAAGTTTTCGCCTGATTAAAATTTTTTTTTTGTTTTTTTTTTTTGCAAATTTTCTTTTAATAATGTTATCGCTATTACAAACAGCATGAAACATTAATATGATTATACAAAATAATACTTGGAATAATATTAAGTTGCTTCAACTTAGAAGATCGTTAGGATGGAGCCTCTTTAAACGGCGTCAAACCATGAATTAGGATTGCCGCAAGTTTTAAATAAATGAAAGGACTCTTTAATACAATCATATTAAAGACACGGTCAAGGAAATGTGTATTGTTGTTAAATTTTATTCATCTAATTCATCTGGTTTGTCCAGCCAACATTCTCAATGTCTGTTACCGCATGTTACCTGTATGCGCTAGCTGATTTGGAATTTTTTTTATTTCGATTTGCCTTAATACGCATGTTTTGACTTTTAAATCGATTTGATTTTTGATTGATTGACGTGATTTTTAAAAATAACTTATTTTAATGAGTAATCCACATTATATTCTCTGCATATGGCAACTCCACACACACAATTGCGCACTCAATAAAGATTCAATGATATATCTACCATACAAATCCCGTGAAGAGTATGTCACCTTCGGCATAGTCGGAGATAATATTCTTATTAGTGGTGTTTCTTGAAGCACATGAGGGTTTTCACTTGACCAATAACGCATATTTTGTTTGTTGACAAAGCCGTTTAACTAAAAATGCCCTTCATAAATATGATTTTGCGATGAAATTGGTCATCTTCTTCAAACATTTCAAGAGCTCAAATCGAAAACGCACGTCCCTTTATATGATCAAGTGGCTTTAGTTCTTGAGTTTACTTGATCTTATAAGGTTGTAGGCCAAGATCTTTTCTCAAAATTCTCCATAGTGTGGACTGAGAGATGCCCAATTCTCGAGAACGCCGTGGAATCGACTGTTTTGGTTCGTTTGCGACGGACGCATGCACGGCAGCATTATTCTTGGCACTTGGACCAACTCGGAGCCTCACTGGCAAGGGAATATCCAAAAGCGAATATCGAACTTGAATTTTTTCACTAGAATATGAAGAAGGAATGTCTACTGGGACGATTATTACGACCAAAAATTGGCGTTTGGTAGTATATTTTAATTATTTGTAAACGTTGTTCGTTCATGTCGTAATAAAAATATTGACTTTACTGAATATTTTAACATTCATAGATAAGAACTTGGTTTAAGGCTGCAGTCACAATGAACGTTCAAAGTTGTCAAGTCTCTAATGGAAAAATGGAAATAGGTGTGCCGGTGTGCGTTGCGCACCTTCCCTCGTTGTTCGCTTTTTAAGTTTTTTAGTATCACAGCAATAAAATAAAATACAATTTCCGCAGCTCCCTAAATTCATTAAAATCGGTCCAGCTGTTCTTGGTGTTAATACGACTTTGTATATTATTATTTTATATATACAATACAATACAATATACAATACAACCGACCCCTTTGCGGGAAATTATCGTATGTGCCATTTTTTTTTTAATGTAAATTTGTTCTACCATCATTACCTGGTAAAATATTGAATCTGAAATCCCTATAGTTAGGTTAAAAATTGACTGTATATTTTATCGTATGTTACAAAACAATGCATTTTATTCTTGTGGGCTAAACAAAAAATTTTGTGCTCAGTAATTTTTTTTTACTATTTGCTATTTCTTTTTTAAATTAGCGGTAGCATGTGAAGTGACATTGACGATTGAATTATGAAATTATGAAAACGAAAACTTTGTCGGAAAAAGAGGCTACAAAAAACCTCTGGCCCCTTTCTTATAATGCTTCATTTGTAATGATAAGTTTTGAATTTAATTTTGATGAAAAAGATTTGAATGGAATTAAGATTTATGACGTATTTTACCACCGATCTGTTTCAATTACTCCGGGTTATGGTAAGCAATAGCTAATAACGGATGTTTTAATTAGCTAATGAGTTAGATCGTGTAAATGTATTTATACGTTCTTTTAGGTCAATGGATGAATATTGTCACCGTCCTAAAAATACAACTGCTAATGTTTGTATGATGATTAAGGTGAATAAAGAGTGTGATCTACGACGATATAACGATGCTATTCAGACTGATGTCGTAACTAATTTCAGAAGCGATGACGGTGAACCACTTCTGAGTAAGGTTGTTTCTGTTTTGGATAAACTAATTTGACATGTTAATCCCCTAGCCAGAGTCCTGGTCCATACAAGGAAGTCATCTCGACTAATCCGTAACGATCGTGCTGCGCTTTTGCTTACTTAGAGGCTCGTAGTGCTAATTTTTTTTTTTTTTTTTTTTTTTTGCGTTTTTTATTATTTATTGCATCACTTTGCATACAACACAAAGCCTAACAATAATTGAGAAATCTTAAAAGCTAATGATGTTTTAAAAGTTTCTATAGTGGTGAGCTAAAGAAACTTTCCAGTGTTGCGTGGTCCTCCCAGGTTTATGGGGCAGGAAAGTCATTCCGACGAAGGCGCGTGCGACAACTCATATAAGATAGTGATCGAGCTAGTGGATTAGGATGTTCCGAGAGCTTAACAAAATATTTTTGTTTCATTTTGTCCAATTCGGTTTTAATTAGTGGGACGTTAAGGTCTCTGTGGATATTCGCGTTCGAAATGTACCAGGGAGCACCTGTTAAGAAACGAAGTATTTTTGATTGGGCTCTTTGGATGACTTCAACGTTACTTGGGCTTGCATTCCCCCAAAGCTGGGAACCGTATGTCCAGATAGGCTTTATTAAGCTGTTATATAACAGCAACAGGCTTAGCCCAGATCTTGGGTTTAAGAGCCAGTGAAGAGACTGGGCTTTTAATTTCATAGAAATTTTTTTGGCTTCTATATGCTTCCGCCAGGTGAGTCGTCTGTCCAAATGTACTCCTAGGTAGGTGACTTCAGTACAGTGTGGTACGGTGGTGTTGTTAAAAGTAATGGACGGACAGTCTCTCTTGTTTAAGGTGAAAGTTACATGCTTGCATTTATCCGGATTGACTTTTATACGCCAATTGTCTAGCCAGTTCGATACCAGTTGTAAATGATCACTTAGCTCTTTCGTCGCTTTTTTGGGGCAGCGAGTGTGACTGATGATTGCAGTGTCATCCGCAAAGGTTGATGTAATAAGGCGGGGATTTGTAGGTATGTCAGCAGTGAAAATGACATATAAAAGCGGACCGAGAACACTGCCTTGTGGGACGCCAGCATTAATGTGGTACTCGTTTGAAGTGAAATTTTTGCATCTCACCACGAATAACCTTTTAGTAAGGTATGACTCTAGTAGTTGGTTTGAGCTCTGTGGAAGCACGCTTTTTATTTTGTGAATGAGACCAACATGCCATACACGGTCAAAAGCTTGAGCAACATCAATGAATATAGCTGAACAGTATTCTCGGTGCTCAAAAGCCGTACTGATACCCATAGTGACACGGTTTACTTGCTCGATTGTACTGTGTTTTGATCTAAACCCGAATTGATGTGTGGGGATTATGTTGTTTGCGTTTATATACGGTATGAGCTTCTTAATAAAAATTTTTTCAAATAATTTAGATAGCACCGGCAGCAGACTTATAGGCCGATAAGAGGACACCATTGAATTGTCTTTACCAACTTTAGGGATCATAATTATTACAGACTTCTTCCAAAGTGCTGGGAAGTAGCCCACTTTGAGTATTGCGTTAAAGAGCATTGCAATGAATGATATTGCACAGTTTGGTAGCTCAATAATCATCTTGGGAGTGATGAGATCGTGTCCAGGAGCTTTCTTTGGGATTAAATTATGAATTGCTGCTCTTATCTCATTTGAATTAGTTTTAAGCATGCTGCAATTAGCCAATGGAGCGCATGGCTGCTGGGGAAGTTGAAATCCGTTTCTTGGCAAGTTTGGTTGAAAGACGGATTTGAGGTGGTTAGCAAAATTGAAAGCCTTTTCCTCGTCAGATCTCGCCCAGTTTCCACTTTGATCCCGGATGGGGCTGTCAGCTGTTATTGGTGGATTCATGCGGTCTTGTGCTTTCCAAATCGAAAACTTGGTACTCGTTGATGAAAGGTTTTCAATGTAGTGCCTTTGGATTTTGCGATCTTCAGTCTTAAGAGCATTTCTTAACTGTTTTTTAGCAGTTTTGAGTCTTTGTAACGAAGCGGGCGATCGACTGATCTGCCATTCACGTCTTAGCCGGCGTTTTACTGAGACTAGCCGTTCAATTTCCGCACTAGTTAATACGACAGTATTCTTGGAGCCCGGTTGTACATTCGGTGTCGTGGCAACAGCAGCGCTCGCAATGGTTATGTTGAAATGTTCCAGAGACTTGTCAATATCTGTTCCGGTATCAAGTTTTGGCCTCATACAAATGTGGGTGCTGACGTATTTTTTATACCTAAGCCAATCAGTCTTCCATGAGGTAAGCTTTAGGGAAAGATCACCTTTTGTGGGATGCTCCAGTAAATGAAAAGTGACTGGAGAATGGTCTGAAGATAGCTCGGCATGAGTTTCCGTTGAAATCACACTATGAGAGATATTACGAGTAACTGCAAAGTCAATTAGGTCAGGAATTTTCCTTGGATCCGCTGGCCAATATGTAGGCCTTCCCGGTAGTGCTAAGTGAACCCGTTCCTCTTCATTGTGGAAAGGACAGACTTATATTAGTTTTTAAGAGTTGAAACCTTATTGTTAGTCCTATTTATATATAATATATAGGAGATACAATAAGTAACATCAATATAAAAAAAAAAAATTTATTTTTTGTTAACGTATGTGTTTTTATACTCTTCACGGGAGTGAATAGTATTATTGGTAAGTTTATCATGAAGTTTATAACAGGCAGAAGGAGACAAAAAAAAAAAAAACCACAGAAAATAAAAACATATATTCTTGATCAGCTCGATTAGACGAATTGATTAAGCCATGTCCGTCTGTATGTATGCAAACTACTCCCTCAGTTTTTGAGCTAGAGAGCTGAAATTTTGCGGGAACCTCTCTTTTTACCATACGCAGTACATTAGTCGGAACCACACGAATCGGACTTACTAAGTAAATCCACATCCGAATCAAAATCTAAGCAAGTTGTTTAACTGTCCTATTCAGCTTGATAAATTTGTCAATTACTCTACGATACATCGACGAAAGTTCAATCTGATTCTTAGAACAGGGGGCACGACCACGTCAATCTGCTACAGACACTTTTAGATCTGCTAGCAATCCTGTCATGGTCACGACCCGTCAGTCCCGCACATTTTAGATGGCAAATATTATCACACAACCAACAATGCACGGCCCGTTTAGAATCGATATCAAATGAATTTTTATTTTTGCACGAAATATGGCAACAAATCATTTTCAAGCCAAATATTAAATAAAACAACAAAAGAAATTAAACTAGGCATGAAAAAAAAAAAGAAAATTGAGAAACAAACAAAACAGAGTATAAAAACAAAGCGAAAAAAATTAATGAGACACCCTGTCAAGCAGTTGCAATATATACTGTATTAAACCGTACATAAAAACAAGTAAGAATCTTAGCTTTTATTGCAACAACAACGCAAAGCAAATCAATAGCTTTGAAATGTCAATTACAATAACAAAAAGCACAGAAGTAAAAACAAGAGAATAAAAAACACAATAAGAACAATGCACTGATACCACAGAATGGACAAAAATGTGTAATAATTTTGCAAACCAAATAGATTTATAAAACAAAAACTCAAATTATGCACAACTACACATGCCATATGATCCGGCGAACAACCAACTATTTTCAAAAATAATAGGAAAATAATAATATAAAAAATAAGCAAAAATACTATATGAAAACGGAGCCAATCTAAAACACGTCTGGCTCGCTTGAGATTCACCACTTCAAAATTCAAAACAGAATCATTAATTGTTGTATTTCTTTTGAGATGCTTTCACTTTCCCTACTTCTTTCTCTGTCGCTCACAATAAGTCTCTCATTCTTTTCAAGAAGTTTCACTTCTATCATGTGTAGGGTAATACGCCTGTTTTTTTTATTTTTTTAATTTAGTGTTATTGAAGATAAAGAAAAATTATATACAATACATCGGTGCTATTAAGTTGCTGCTAATACTGCTACACGATTCCACCATTCGCGCTTGCTATTACGACTTCTTATTTAAACATATCATCATCAGTAAAAGCATCACAAGCAGTACCAGCAATAGCATTAGCAACAAGAGCAGGAAGAGCTGTAGTAATACTATCTGCATCTGAATGGAGGGAGAGTATGTAGCAATGGACACCAACTTAAAAAGCATAAAGGCAGCAGATTAAGCGCAAAAAAATGGTAGCTAAAAAAGGGTAACACTGTAAAACACCCACTCAAAAAATCATAAAAATTCACACTGATGCTGACAAAGCTCAATTCGCTTGGGGTTAGAGTCGCCATTCACCAACTCTATCCAATACACTTACACATACTAAATCAGACACTCGGACATGATACTTTCAGTATGGCTTTAAAATTGGAAAAACAGGAAATTGTTTAGTCCTTCAAGATGGCACAAACCGCTAAAGATTTCGCGAGCCATAAAGTTCACCCGCGAAGATTTATAAGGAGCGAGACGAAGCAACAATTGTATTTGAATTATCTTACGGAATTTGAAAAGTACTCAATACTAATCTTTTTTCTTTACAAAGACTATTCCTATCCTCTTACCCCCATCTTGACTACCACTATCAATGGCAAAGAATTCACACTTCCTACTTCATTTAATAGCCGCTAAAGAGAGAAACTGCAATCTAAAACGGATTTAGTTGCAAATTCGTAAATAGTAAAGCGCAAGAGCTGCAGAAGCAGGTTAAAAACCAGGCTCAAGACGAACATGAGCACGAATAATTTCGAGCAAGTGACTATAGAAATCAGAGTATTGACGAATTAAATTGGAACTGGGGGATGCATCACTAACTATTTACGTCTTCCCTTTGCTTACATCCCTTGTCAAAATATAAAAAAAATAAAAATAAAGAAATGAATGAAGAAAGATATGAAAATGTGCGAGTGAAGTAAAATGTTAAAACGTATTTGTTAAATATTTTTTTTATTTTCTTTTTTTTTTTTTTATTGATAGTATTTATTGAATCTCCTATATAATACATAGGACTAACAATAAGGTTACAAATCTTATAAAACTAATACACATGTGTCCCTCCTACAATGAAGAGGAAGGAGTTCACTTGGCACTACGAGCCTCTAATTAATCAAAAGGGCAGCACGATCGTAACGGATCAGTCGAGATGAGTTCCTTGTATGGACAAGGACTCTGGGTAGGGGATTAACATGTCGAACTAGTTTATCCATAAAAATAGCTTTACGCTTGGAACATTCATCTTTGACAGGGTACCACCTGTTCTTCCAGGTCTTTGTGAATGTCTTCATTCCTGATATACCATGGAGCTCCCGTGATTGTTTTAAGTATCTTGGATTGTGCTCTTTGTATAACTTCAATGTTACTCGCGCTCGCGGTACCCCACAATTCAGAACCATAAGTCCAAATTGGTTTAATAACAGAGTTATACAGCATCACCTTGTACTCAAGTCTCAGTCCAGATTTAGAATTGATTAGCCAGTGAAGACTTCGAGCCCTTAGTTTCATATGTATCTTTTTAGATTCTATATGCTTCCGCCCGGTAAGCCGTCTGTCCAGGTGAACGCCAAGATAAGTTACCACTTGAGTTTGAGGCATTGTAACACCATTTAACGTTACTGGAGAACAAGTCCATCGGTTCAATGTAAATGTAATATGCTTACATTTCCCCTCATTGACTTTACTCCTCCAGTTGGATAACCACTCCTGAAGGCTTTTAAGATGAGCATAAAAGCGTGCGGAAGCTTTAACTGGGCAACGGGAGCGACTGATTACGGCAGTATCATCAGCGAAAGTCAAAGTAACAATTTGACTACTTGTTGGAATGTCGGCAGTGAATAACATGTATAGAGTTGGTCCCAAGACACTACCTTGGGGAACTCCTGCTTTTATCTTAAATTCATTTGAAACGAAATTTTTCTGCCTTACTACAAACAATCGATTTGATATGTAGGATTGCAGGACTCTATGCATATTTTGGGGTAGTAAACAATTAATTTTGTAAATCAAACCCTCATGCCATACTCGATCAAACGCTTGTGCTACATCAAGCAATACTGCTGAGCAATATTCTCGCTGTTCAAAGGCAGTTCTTATTTCCGAAGATACTCTGTTGACTTGCTCAATCGTTCCATGTTTTGCTCGAAAACCAAATTGATGATCTGGGATTAAACTATTTGCTTGTAACTGGTGATTGAGTTTGGCTTTAAGAACCTTCTCAAATAGCTTAGAAAGACATGGCAGCAGACTTATAGGTCTGTATGAAGACCGACATGTCTTATCCTTCCCGAGCTTTTGAACCATTATAATAACCGATTTCTTCCATTGCTTTGGAAAGTACCCAATTCGAAAGATAGCATTGAAAAGACGCGAGAGAAAAACTATTGCTGCGTTTGGAAGTTCAATTATCATTTTTGGCACGATTCTATCATAACCATCAGATTTTTTGGATTTCCGTTGAGTCCTTATAATAGATACAATCTCACTAGCGCTTGTTTTTAATGGAGACATATTTACTGAATTTGTGATTTTCTGGTGAGGAAGCACAAATTTGTTAGTAGGTAGATTAGGTTGAAACACGTGCTCAAGATGGTTGGCAAACACATTAGCCATCTCTTCATCAGACCGAGCCCAAATTCCGTTTCTGTCTCTAATAGGTGAATCCAGCTCCACAGGAGTTTTTAGCGATTTTAGCGCTTTCCAAAGTGAAAATCTAGTGTTTGTGGGTGCTAGGTTATAGATATCGCGCCTTTGTGCCTCCAGCTGGTCGCTTAAAAGTGCTTTGGCTAGTTTTTTTGTTGCATATTTTAGCCTTTGTTTAGCAGTAGGAGATCTGTGCTGCTGCCATTGTCTTCTCAATCGTCATTTAGAAGCAACCAGTTCTTCAATTTCCCCATTTGAGATCGATTTTCTGCTGAACTTGTGAGCAACAATCGCAGTCGTTGATACCTCAGCTGCAGCTACCAATACGGCACTTAACTCATTAACAGATTTGTCAATATCGCTTTCAGAGATGATCGCAGGTGCAATTTCTATGTGAGAACTAATTTACTTCTTATATTGCAACCAATTATTTTTCTTAGATATGAGTCTATAAGGGCGATCCTCAAATATTGGAAAATCGAGTAAAACGATATCAACGGGGGAGTGATCGGAAGAGAGTTCATCATGAGTAACTGCTGATATGAGGTTTCTTGGTATATTTTTTGTGATACCGAAGTCGATGATATCGGGAGTTTTTCTTGGATCCGCCAGCCAGTATGTAGGCCTACCCGGAGAAAGGAAGTCTAGCTTGTTTTGACAATTTACAAGAGTGCTGTAAAGTTGCCGACCTTTTGGATTTACTAAACGAGAACCCCAATAAGTGTGTTTAGCATTGTAGTCACCGGCCGCCAAAAATCGTGCTCCAATGCTATCAAAGAAATTTTTAAAAACATCCGCCGATATAGAAAATCGTGGAGGACAATATACAGCAGATAACGTCAGATTCCCATAACGCATTTGCAACCTGACCGAAGTTGCTTGTAAATAACTAGATGAGTACGACTCTAGGGTCTGGTGCTTAATACGCTTTCTTATAATAATGCATGTTCCACCATGAGCCTTTCCATCCGGATGATTTGTTGTATAAACTATATAGCCTGGTATAAAGAAGTGGTTTTTTCTAGTCAAATGAGTCTCAGAGACTAACATCACATCTACATTTTTGTCCTCTAGATACTTCATCAGCTCTAGTTTGTGCTGTGAGACGCCATTTGCGTTCCAGTGAATTATTTTTAAATGAGCCATTATGGGGAATTTAACTTATCCAAAATTTTCATTTGGATTTTCATCATCTCTTGAAAAGAGTTTTGCATCATTAAGATTGATTGATTCAAGGTCTGTAATAAATTCACCAACATAGACTCACTAGAACTTAGTGGTTGCAACACTGGCTCATTACATGCATTTAGAGTTGGGGTAGTTTGTGAGATTGGTTCATTATGATGAGATATTGAAGCCTTAGGCTTCACAATCATTTTTGCAGTTTGTTGTTGAGCGCCTAAGCGCAGTGCACCTGCATACGACACATTTGAAGTTAATGGAATATTAGGTGTTGGACACATAACCGTCGTTGATTCTGTACGGATAGACTCACGGCTAAAATGGGCGGAATTTTTTTTTTGACTGCAACGGTTCTTGAACTTCTTATATATAGGAAAACCTCTATAATAATATAATAATCCACAGTTACTGCATTTTTTAAGATCAGGATTATCGCGACAAAGTTTACAGGTTGCGGTTTCATGCAAGTCTCCACAAGCTCCGCTTACTGAACTAAAAGGTGGTTGAGGGGAAGGGCACTGGGTACTCTATGGAAGTGAGTGACTAATGCTTACTAAACTAGAAGACACAACAGGAGAGCAAGATCGTGCTTTATCTACGGGCTGAGCGGTTAGTAAGGACCCTTATTGTTCCTGGTATCATTAGCGACAAACGAGAAGTAAGCATTACTCGCTGTCATTATTGGTGCTGTTAGGCTTTGATAAAAAGAAAATTAAATAAAATTTATTAGCTGCGACGTAAACCTCCAATCAGTAAGAGTGTTCGAAGACGATTAAAAAAAATATAAAACAATGGAAAAATACATGCACCAAAAGAACAAAGAACGAGAAACACACACATATAAAAGTGACGCGCACTGAGAAAAAAAAGAAGAAAAACACTTATAATACAAATTAATAGTTTTAATATTGTAGATGAAAGAATATATAAATTTTATTTTTCATAAAGTAAACATTTTTTATGAAACTAAATACAATAAAAGCAATAATACATATTGCTAATATTTTTGCAAAACAAAAACCAAAAAAAAAAAATTAAATTCGGAAAAAATATACTACACTCCAACAAAAAACAACTAATTAAAATGATTCGCTCTCCATCTGTGTTCACATGACACAAGCAGCAGCACAATTCCTGAACCAATGGATGTGGAAGTCAAATCACACAGCGTCGTGTATTCAGCGAATACCATCCGTGTAGCCAACTTTCCAAAGTTTATGCAAACGGATCCGGAATTGTGATTTACACAAGAGGTAACGTTGCTACATATTTACGGAACCTGTCGGGTTTATCAGTCTTTTATCATAGTGTTTGTAAAATAAGTAGACATACGTGGCATGAACAAAGCATGACGAAATATCTAATCGATTTCACGAAGTAAGTACGTGTGAAAGAGACAAGTACAGGCAAGTGCTCGCTTTTATGAAATATATTGAATTGAACAGATGTGAGCTCTTGAGCGGATGACATGCGATATATTTACAAATTTCCGATGGCGTTGTCATCGACAGCGGATGGCATTCGAAATATTTGCAAAGTGCCGACGTCGTCGTCATCGGCATTGTTGTCCGCACATCTGCTCACTTCGAAAAATAACAATAATAAGTGTCGGGGGCACTTAACTGTTCTTGATGCAAACATCTTACAACAGGTATCCGTTGTGGTTAAAAATCTACCGGACACAGGTAATTATGAAAAATTAAAGAGAGAATTAATCATTCGCTTCGGTGAGTCGAGCGAAAAACAATTGTTGAAACTCCTCACTAGTATGGAGTTAGCTGACAAGAAACCCAGTCAATTGCTAAGACAAATGAAAGATTTAGCAGACAAGTCAATCTCAGCAGATGCACTCAAAACTTTGTGCCAAGTAACATTAGGTGCATTTTGTCGGCATGTAAGACGGAAGATTCTTAGAATTTGGCTGAAATGGCTGACCGCATTCTTGATAGTTCAACTTCAGCTACCTTCTGTAAGGCTGTTAACAGATCTGACGATGAAGTTAACAGCTTTGGAAGTTAGAGTGCAACAGCTGATTAAGAACTCTAATGACAGTAAGACGCAAACAGCAGAGAAAAGTACCAGTCAGGATCATCATAACCTTAATCGTTCGCGCTCTCCAACCACAAGGCAACAAAAGGTTTGTTTTTATCACATTCGGGTTGGAATAGCGGCAACGAAACGTATTCAGCCATGTGAATTCGGTGGCAAAGGCAGTCCCCAGTTGGAAAACTTGTAAGGCTGACGCCACAATGTTCGGTTGGTGGCAGCCAATTGAAATCATCGTTATTAGAAAAACGTGTACATATCTTTGACTACAATAATAAAATAACCTTTTTAATTGACGGACCCAGATCCGTCGTTTCTCTTTTACCAAAAATGCAAAATTCAATAAACATCCTATAAAAGATGATCTTCATTTATTTGCTGCTAACAACACCACCAATCAAACTTTCGGCACTAACCAATTGATAGTCAATTTAGGACTGCGTCGTGCTTTCAATTGGAAATTTATAGTGGCAGATGTTAAATCAGCAATCAATGGAGCTGACTTTTTAACACATTATGGTTTATGCTTGAATTTTAATTTGAAACGACATTTCTAATAAGAACATAAATTCAAATGGGTGGTTTGTATGGGAGGTATCCCCCTAGTGTTCCGATTCGGGTGCTTCGAAGAAAAATCAAAATTAATAGAACTCATCTATGGATATTCAGTCAGTTATATGTATTTAAGCATAATGAACTGACAGAAGAGTTAAAATAAATGCAATTCTTATTCAAAAGAATATAAAAATATATAAAAACTTGAGAGTTGCAATAAAGTGGATAGCATATATACTTTCATGCTGATCGTTCAAACAATGTTGGAGAGTTGGAGCGCCGTTAAATTGAATTCTTGTCCTATTTTATATATAAAGATTGTATACAATGTGATTTAAAAGAATTAATTTGATGGATTTATGTTATAAATATGGCGTCTCCGCAGACTCAAAATCGCCACTCAACAACGACGCAATGACGTCGCAATTATACACACCACAAAAAAAAAAAAACGGTCTGTGGTAGAAAACCGTTGGCTGTTGGGTCAACAAAATTGGGTTTCCGCATAATCGCAGTAATATTTTATTATTATTCTTATGAGAAAAAGTTTAATAACAGTTTTTGTAGTGAATAATATTGTTCGATAACAGTTACCATCTACGAGTAAAATGTAAAAAACCGAAATCTTTGATCTTCGTCCTTGAATAACTTTTGTGTCGACCCTCGGATCGATAGGAACTTTTCACATTTTATTTATAATAGCATCTTTAAGGCATATATGTACCAATTTTCAGCTCTATACGAATTATTGCAAACTTTCGTCGTTTTTTTGTGTATTTTGAGCGGACTATAAATTTGTTTCAATAATTCGCAGAAAGTGATTAGTCTATTTAAAAGCTTTAATAGTCTCATTGGTGTAAGTCGGCATGATAGCAATTTATGTACGTCTGCTGAAGCAAAATTTTTGCATGTAGTGATTCTGGGGCAGTAATCTGTCTTGTAATATTTGAGTGAGGGATGATAGGGAATGAGAAATGTCAAAATAATTGTTTCACGAGTGTAAATACAAGCAAGAGAAACCAAAGAAGAATCAAGGATAAGTGTCGCAATAAAACCGTTACGTGTAAAACGGTCGTATCGTAAACAGCTGTTCATTCGAACATCAATGTTCGAAAAATAAAATCGCCCATTCTGCTAGCACACCTACGGATTTTTGGGGTGAAATTAAAATCATTACAGCTAAAAACTGTCGACGATTTCTGGCACTCACCTGATTAAAATGGTTTTCAATATTTTATTGTAATGATATTGTTGCTTACTATTTTTTGCTTTTTAGCCTCAATCCGTTTTGCTCTAGTGGTATATTCATGAATCTGTATCTGTTTCGTCCTTCATGTCCCTAATGTTTGTTGCCTGCATAAATAATAACATTACTAACATAACGTGTTCATGTAATAAAATCGTTTACTGAATTGACAATAAATTTACCCAAGGGGCTGAACCCACAACGAAGTCCAATACAACCCAAGAGCTCAGCAGCTGACAGATGACGCCTATGTTCTTGCTGTTGTTAATTTTTGGATGATAGCGGTTAATCGGTCAGAAATTCGGTCGAGCGGATAAGATATTTTTATTTTACGAGGATGTGGTAAGAAGGTGAAAAATGCGAAGGAAGAATTACACCAAACATGATTTACACATGTATACTGCTATTTACTTGAATTGGGAAATACGCTAGTCGCAAACTTAACTTTGCCCTTTGATTCATACTACATATTTCCATTTTTATACCTTTTATATATGGTCTGGAAAACAATATAATTTTATCGTTTTTTTTTTTTGGAAGGTTGTAAATGTGACATCGAGCCCAAGGCAAATTTTAGTATGAGAATCTACATAACCATGTCCATTTTATTTACCTTCCATTTTCAATAAGTTATCTTAATTTCTATTTGTGAAAAATTTTATTATCATAAATTGATACATACTACACTGTACTATGATATTATATTGTACACACTGTATGTACAATATTTACATTCTTATACACAGATGTATCTTTCAGTAATTTATACATTGGAAAAAAGGAAATGGGATAATGCTACAACAATGTTCGATATTGTTGAATCTTTAATTTTGAGTAAGTGGCTTAACAGAGATGTGAATTATTTGAAATGAATTTATTTAAAATGCAAATGCAAAATTCTAAATACCTATTTTTATTTTGCATTTCTAATACTTTTTGCAAAATGCATTTCCTATTTTATTTGAAATGCTTTTTATAAATATTTTGCATTTGTAAAATGCAAAATGGTTTCGAAAAATTTTTTAATAAAAAAATCTCTCAAAATGTGTGTTTGTGAAAGAGCACAACGAAATAAGTGGAAAGAAAAAGTTTCATTTCGTTGTTGTTGTTTAACGTGAGTTTAAGTGTCGGAGCGAGAGAGAGAGAGAGAGATAGGGTGCACAACCAGCGAGTCGACTCAGATCTTATCTTTTTCTTATGCAGAAGCTCTCACAACAACAGTCTGCAGTTTGTGTGTATAAAAATGTTCATAAAAACAAAATGCAAACAAAAAGCTTGTGTTTTTTACAAAAACTGGCGAATGTACGAAGAAAAGAGAAGCAATATACAGACGGACAGACATACAGACAGACTGTGAGATGATCTCTCTCTGTTTGTTTTTAAGAAGTTTCACTTCTATCACGTGTTCGATGGCACACGAGTTACGTTCATGTAGCTTACTCACACACTAACCTACATTCTTTTCATTGTTCTCTCTTTGATATCGCTCTCTGCTTACTGATATTACATACTATTTCATTATTCTACCTCCTTTTCCTTTCCTTTTGCTATGCAAGCACTCAAGCACTCTTTTCTGGTGTCTTGACAAATAAAGACGTACAGTTCAAAACGAACAAATCAAATACAAGTATGAACATACACACAGCGTCAAAAGAAAGTGAACACATGAGATTTTTGCATTAAAAGTTTTATCTTTATATATATAATTCTTCTGTGAGTGTGTATGTCACTGAACTTCTCTTATGTGTGTTCATATTGAGTCTTATGCGCGGCTATACCGTTCGTTCATCTGATTGCAATGACATTTTGTGAATGCGTGCATGGTTGGTTTTAGCCTTGAACATAACAGAGTACTTTTGGATTCGATATGTGACGCTGTTGTCGAGAAATTGGTGGATCAAATACTGCATTTGATTTGTCTGATTCTGCGCAATGTACTACAGTTAGTTTTGAATAAATTAAAGGACTCAATAATACAATAACACTTAAGGCAAGACCAGGGAGCTGTGCATTGTTATGGATTTGCTAAGTCACTGGAATTATTAATGTGACTGACTATCCATTTAGCCAAATTAAAGTGCAGCGGGAAGCAAAAATGAAATACCAGAATTGCAATTCAACTAATTAATAGCGATGGTGCGAAACCGCAACTGTAGGTATGGCCCAATCCACTTGCGTTCTACTGAAAGTGAAGTTTAAGGAATCCGATTGGCCGTACGACGTCGGGCAGGATACCCTAGTAATTATATATTAATGAATACAAAATAAAAAGTTAGTATGCAGAATGCAAGGCTTATATTTTAGGAGTCGATTTCAATTTAAAGTGTAATCAAAATTAATACACAAACAAAAATAATTCACATTAATTAAAAAAAGTTCAAATTTTACGCGTCAAAAAAAAGTGAACAGTATATACAAAGTGGCAAATATTAAGTTAAAATATTACACTTTTTTAAATTTTAATATTTTGTATTTTTCCCTTTAGATTGTACAACCGCCTTAAGTCTCCTTGGCATCGATTGGACAAGGTTTTTTGTCACATCAGGAGAGATTTTGACCCATTCTTCCATTAGACACTTCTTTAGGTCTTCCTTGCTCAAAATCGTCCTCTGCCTGATCTTCCGGTCCAGGTGTTCCCACAAATGCTCAATGGGATTGAGGTCTGGAGATTGTGGCGGATGATCAAATGTCTTAGGGGTCCTATACAGCAGCCATTCCTTCACAATTCTCGCTGTATGTTTTGGATCGTTATCTTGTTGGAAGATCCAATTGCCCGACAGGCCTATTTTCTCGACACTGGGGGCGACATTGTTTTGGAAAATGTTTAAGTAATCCATCTTGTTTATTGTTGATTCAATGAAAACCAGATTTCCGACTCCAGATGCCGCCATACAGCCCCAAACCATAACTGAGCCCCCACCGTGCTTAACTGTGTTGGTTACACAACTTTCTTTAAATGCTTCATTAGTGGTACCGCCATATTTTTGATGTCCTTTTGGCATGATAATTTCAAATTTGCTCTCATCAGTAAAGAGAATGTTTTCTCAAAAAGTTGGAGCCACATTAATGTATTTTTTGGCGAAATCTACACGCTTGCTCTGATTTACCTTTGATATGAATGGCTTTTTGCGGGGTATTCGTCCGTGTAGGCCATTTTTATGAAGGGCTCTCCTGACCGTACTCGCGCTTGCTGATTTGTCTGATGTCTGGGTAATATTTTCTGAAATTTTGACTGCACTTGAGGCTGGATTTGCCTTTACTTTTCTTACTACAGCTCTAACTTGAGTATCAGTAAGTCGCTTTGGACGCCCAGTTCTCGGCAAATCTTCCAACCGACGATGTGTGGCATATTTGACAATCATTTTTTTTTATTGTGCTTGGGCCCCTGCCTATAATTTCGGCAATTTCACGCAAAGATTTGCCTTTCTCTCGTAAATCTAATATGATTTTTCGAGTGCCACTAGATGTTTGCTTTCCCATAGTAAAAATTTTTTTTTTTTTAATTTTATACACTTTTATTTTAGGAATTCACTCAAAATAACATTTACCATAACAAAGCACGTGAGTAATAATCGTTTTCCTTAAAAAATTTGGTTATTCCCCGAATTATAGAACGGAAAGAAAAATAAAAGTAAAAAGTGTTCACTTTTTTTTGACGCGTAAATTTGGACTTTTTTTAATTAATGTGAATTATTTTTGTTTGTGTATTGATTTTGATTACACTTTAAATTGAAATCGACTCCTAAAATATAAGCCTTGAATTCTGCATACTAACTTTTTATTTTGTATTCATTAATATATAATTATAAAACTTTTAATGCAAAAATCTCATGTGTTCACTTTCTTTTGACGCTGTGTGTATATAAATCAAGGCTTTAAAACATTTAAAATACTCTATAATAAATATATGAATCTAAACACTAAAAACATGTAAATCTATATTAAGTATATAAATAAAAGCACTAAAACATTTAAAACACTCTAAGTTGAATATATGAATCAAAAACGCAACACATTTAAATATATTCTGGCTCCATCGAATAATCGGACAAAAGTTTTGAGATTATTATTTTTATAATAAAATGGCTAAATTTGTACAATATGTAGTTAAAAAGAAACAGTGAGTAAATAAAACATTGAATAAATAAGTGTGTTTTATGTTTGGTAATTACATACTTAAGTCACGCGCAATTTTTTTTATTTTTAACTTTGTTTAATATAACAGTGTGTGCTACTCTGAAGAGCGTTTTGTTCAGTCTATTCATTTGGTTCGACTGCGAGAAGAAAAAAAAATCACATTGTCGGATAGTCTGGAATGACCTAGCTTTAAAGCTTTGAACATTCTATCACGTCCAGTCTTTTGAATTCGTCAGAGAGTGCAATTAGATGTTGCTTGATGTAATCCTGTACGTTGTGATTTAAAGTGAGGTTTTATGTATTCCACATTGTTTATACCCAGAAGTAGCGTCACCGGTAAAGTTTTTTGTTCAGTTTACACTGGATATAAATAAATAAAATGTAAGTAGTTTATTATTTTTATATGCTCTATATAAGCATAATAGTTAAACATCGTAATATTATTATATGCAATTGTTTTTGTTCAATGTACGGTTTTATTTACTAGGCATTACTGATACAAAATATTTGTTTTAAGGAAAAGAACATTCCGGTTGTTTTAAAACTCTGTTTTAAAAACATCAAAAATTGGTGATAAAAACGGTTCGCGTATATCTGCAGTTTGCAAAATGTGTTCCAAAACACTGAAAGGAAGTTTGAATACTACAACCAACTTTTTGAACCATTTAAAAGTGTAACCGCAGATATTCTATGTTTCAAACGATAAACTATTAATGATACTTTTGCAGACAAAAGGACATGCTGATCTATTAGCAGAGTATGAGAAAATTAAAACTCAATTTCCTGATAACAAGAGAAGGTATGCTGGTGAAGGTGTTGCTAGTGAGGGGTCAACTTCATCTAAAATATTGAAACAATCCACTTTACTAGCTATCTTACTGAAGTCAGTTAATTTCGAGAAGTTACTTGTGAATTTTTTAGTGGATACAATGTCACCTGTATCAATTGTACAAAATGATTCCTTTGAAGCTCTTATTGAAAGTGCACAGCAATTAACTTCTCACCAAAAATCATGTGCAGACAAACATGTAATAAAAGAATTGCAAACCAATATACTGAATATGTAGAAAATACAAACGAATTGTTGGAAAAGGTGGATTTAATATGTACCACTGCTGATATATGGTCTTCGTCTAAGAGAACCCATATAGGTGTTACGGCTCATTGAATTGATTTCAACACATTTTATCGAAAAAGTGCAACTTTAGCTTGTAGGAGGTTTAAATCTCGCAAAGATAGTAATAATAAAGACTATTACCGACAATGGAACAAATATGGCCAAGGCTTTCAAAATATATGGAAAAAATTCAGATACAGGAACAAGTGAAAGAGATACAGCTCTTATTCAAAATATTGAAGTTGTGCTAACTCTAATGCAATTTCCGGAGCCATCTGAAGAATTTGATGAGCTCCAACTGCCTAATCATGAAAGGTATGCATACATTACGTTTAATAGCTTCAAGAGATATGTATAAGGCTAGATACCAAAGTAATTCATACAAAAAACTTTATGATGCAGCCATGGCCAAATGTTAAGCAGTTTGGAATCTGTCTTCAAGGTCTCCTAAAGCCTGTGATTTCTATTCAGAATCAACTGGAAAATCTCCTACTTCTACATGTCGAACACGACGGAATTCAAACTATAATTTCCTTCCTGATCTAATTGCTGTACCTTAAGGAAACTTGTATTAGCAATTTTTAAAGAAACTGAAATTCAATTTCTTAATGAATACATGGCATCAGAAGTTTAGAAGGCGACAAAAATACTGTGGATGTCTTATGCCAGAGCCAATGAAAATGCAATGAATTCTAAGAAGTTTGCAAATGGATAACCTTTAATATTGTGGTGTATTGATAGAAGTTATTCAAGAAAGTCGTAGTAGCCGTTTTGATAGATTTTATAAATTAGAGGAATCAAAAGCAAAAGATGGCATAATAGCATCCATATCTTATCCCATTTTAAAAATGAAATGGGTGCTTACAAAAATTACGTTAAAGAACTTTTTGTTTCAGAAGTGAGAAAAATAAGAGAAGAACCAGAAGGTGAAAAGAACTCCGAACAAACTAACTCTAATGAAAAAAAGGAAAAGACTGAATCGTATTATACGTTTGTTGAAGAGTCTGATTCTTCAGCAGATAAGGCCAATACTACAATAGACCTGGAAACACTATAATATTTAAAAGATGAAGATAACACCTTAGAATCCTTGAACAAATATCCAAGTGTAAAAAACTCTTCCCTAAATACAATACTTGCTTACCAAGTTCTGCTCCTGTTGAACGACTATTTTCGTTTGGTGGAATGATTGTGAGGCCACATAGGCGGAACATGAAAGATGAACTCTTTGAACAAATATTTTAAAATTTGTGAAATGTAGCCGAAGGACAAAGTAGCCGCACTTTTCTATGTTTTAGTTTTCAGTTTAGTTAAGATTAATAATATTATTGAAATGAAAAAATTGCGCATATGCCATAGTACACGTGATAGAAGTGAAACTTCTTAAAAATAGACCGTTTGCCGTCTGTCCCCTTTTGCACATAAACTAGATCATCAACGAGCTTCTGTGTATTTCTCGTTCAGTTTTCTTCGTACATTCGCTTGTTTTTTTACAACACACAAGCTGTTTGCTTGCATGTTGTTGCTATAAACATTTTTATATATACAAACTGCATGTTGTTGTTGTGGAAATGTAATCTCTTTTTTGAGACTTTTCCGGTGGATCAAAAATTTTATTATTTGTTGGGAACATGGCAATAGAAATACACATTCATGAGATACAGATGATTCCAAAACTTGACGATTTGTATTTATTTACTCAAATTTTTAGTATAAATTTTTGCCCAACGCCGCTAAAGAAGTTAAAATAAAAATCTTTAAAACAAAGCATTTTATTTGAAAAACCTATTTTCAAAATACCTATTTTGCATTTTATATTTAAATATAATACTTTTTTTTGGGAACCATTTTGCTTTTTTATTTGAAATGGAAAAATAGCCAAGCCTTTGCATTTTACGTTTAAATGCTTTTGATAAACTATTTTGCACATCTCCGTTGCTTAATAACAACGCGTTACCGGATTACAGTCGACCGCAAAAGCTCTAGCCAGACGCTCCGCGCTTTTTCCAATTTACTACAGGGTTATGGCTTTCTCCACCTGCTCCTTTCATCCGAACCATGGTCTCCCTCTTCCTCGTCGCCAATTAGTTTCCAGTTCAAACATCTTCTTTACCGAAGCTTCTTTGTTCTCACGCACAACATGGCTAACTCAGCTTAAACGCTGATTGCTGATCCACTTTACTGTGTCAAAAACAGCGTATATTTCATTCAAATACGGTTTGATTACCAACATGAACAGGATCATATATTTTGCGCACATTTTTTCTCTCAAACACCCCAAGCATTAATAATAGTAAGTTTTGAGCTTAATATTAATATAGTTGCTTGGTGTGTTTGGCGCTGTTTAAGCGCAATCCGGCAGAGTTCTTGCATCGTTTCGTGACCGTCGACGAAAAATGGATTCACTGGTACACACCAGAGACGAATCATCGAACGATAGTGCTCTTTTTCCATTTTTGTAAAACTGACCGACACGCTCGCTTCCAAAGGCTATCAAAACAAAACTAATGAGGGGAATTGACTGAAACTTTGACAGTAGGCTACTAAAGGAATGTACTGCACAATGGTAACACTCTTTTGTAATTGCAGCGCCATCGGACGGTGAGGAAAAGTACTTGTTGATTGACCCTCGTATAAGAACGTTTGGTACTTAATGATAAAAATTAAAGAAATAAAAAAAGAAATACATTGGATGGCTTAGATTAGATTGTAAAGGTTAGATGTTTTTAAGAATTGCAAAATGAGTTCAATATTATGTAGTGTTGGGATGGATGGATAGGGGATCTGTGTTTGAGAAATATATATATCAGAGAGTGCAATTAGATGTTGCTTGATGTACGTTGTGATTTAAAGTGAGGTTGTATGTATTCCACAATGTCTTATGAGGAAAAGTTCGGCGTTGTAAGGAGCGGAGAGAAAGCTGCTTCTTCGGCTACTTTGTCATCAATTTCATTACGAACAAACAGGCAATGACTTAGAATCAAAACTCTATTATTTTTGGCAATTAATGCAGCTTCTAATATAGCTACTTTTTCTGATTATTGTCCGATTTATAACAATATACATAAACTATAGTGGTGATAAATAATTCAAAACAAGTAAAAAGATCGTCAACTTCACCTATATCGAAGTTGATATACTCTTCACACACCCCTGGGAATCTTTTTTGCCTACGCTCCTCTGGTAGAGCCTTCAGAAATATTTGACTATTGCTTTGACTTATGTTTAGGGTGCGGTCAGTACACATACATACAGTATTTAAATACTGGAACCAAAATATTTGTATGGAAGTTTTACGATCCAGTAATCCTAGGGCCTTGAAATTTACACGGTTTCCACCAACCGGAAAAAAACTTATATCGTCTAAATTCAGCTAAATAGTGTTAAATACAAATTTTTCTAAGAACCTGAATTGTAATGGGAGGTTTGTATGGAAGGTAAAAACTGAAGGACTAGTTTGCATACATGCAGTCGGACATTCGAACATGGCTTAATCAGAATACACACATTTTATGGAGTCTCCGTTGTCTGTTACGATTAGTAACCTACGAACTTCATGACAAACTTATAATAAATACAATAGTATTTATATATATATTTATACTGCGTGATGAGTATAATTAAAAACATTTATCTTAGTGTGTTGTCGTTCATAAGCGTATATAAAACTTTCACAACACTTGAATCTGAGTGACCTGAACTGAACTGAAGTGTAATGGAGTAAAGTACTTTCAATACTTTCAATGCTATTCAATGAATCAATTTTGCATGTTGATGTTGAAGATAACGCTGACGATTACGACAATAAACAATGTCTGTGACGATGAAAGCGGACGATGAGCAAAACTAATGAGCATGATGAACAATGCAGCTGATCCAATGATGCTGATAAGGACAATTACTTAACGGACAGAGTGTCAGATGAGTCGGGGGGGTGGAATGATTGACAGTGTGCTTGTAATTTTTTAAAATTTTGTTCTTAAAGGCGCAATAAGAATTTTTGTAGCCTTTTTGAACAAATTGAAGTGAAGTGTAAACAACAGCATTATTTCTTAAAACGACGCATAGCTGAACAAGAATTAGAATGAGAATAAGTAGAAGACAAAAAAAAACTAGTAGGAACGTTATCTTCGACTATGCCGAAGATGAAATACTCTTCACGGACGCAGTGAATGTTTCATTGTAGTATTCAAATGGGTGGTTACTACTAGGAGGTACCTCCTAGTCCGATTCGGCTGGTTCTGACAAATGTCCTGCGTCTGTCTTGAAAACTCATAGTGTCCAAGTTTCAGTTGGATAGGACAACAAACAAAAATGTTTTTCTAATTTTCCTTTCTTGGAAACTGATAGTGTCCAAGTTTGAGTTTGATAGAATAAAAAAATAAAAAGTTTTTTTTTATAAGAACATGAATTCAAATGGGTGGTTTGTATAGGAGGTACCACCCTAGTGGTCCGATTCGGGTGGTTCCAACAAATATACTGCGTATGGCAAAAAGAAACGTTCGTGCTCTCTAGCTCAAAAACTGAGGGACTAATTTGTATACATACAGACGGACATGTCTTAATCAATTCGTCTAAACGAGCTGATCAAGAATATATATTCTTTATATGGTTTCTTTTGTCTCCTTCTGCCTGTTACAAACTTCATGACAAACTTATAATACTATTCACTTCCGAGAAGAGTATAAAAATGGGCAAAATACGAGTCAGAATCATGCACAGAGGGTTCGGTACCAGATTGGGATTTGTATGAAAGGTACTCCCCTAGTGGTCCGATTTGACTGGCTCCAACAAATGTACCGCGTCTATATCAGAAACGTATAGTGTATAAATTTCAGTTTAATAGTCAAAAAACAAAGAACCTATTTTGGAATAAGAACGTGAATTTTAATGGTACGTTTTTATGGGGGCTACCACTCCTAGTTGGCCGATTTTGCTGATTCTAACAGCGCCTATATCAAAATTTATAGTGTCAAAATCTCAGTTTGATAGGACAAAAAACAAAAAAGTTTTTCTAATAAGAACCTAAATTTTAATGGGGTTTGTATGGGAGGTACCCACCCTAGTTGTCTGAAATTTCGACAATATAAGTTTCTGATGTATAGCCATCAACCAATAAAATCTAGATCGTATGGTTACTGGATCTTATAGCTGCCATACAAACCAAAATGTTTCTTGCAAGGGGACCCCTTTAAGTTTTTGAAAATATTTTAGTTTTAGTATTTGTTGCTAATGCCCGGATAAAACTACACTTTCTGTGAAAATTTCAACTCCCTAGCTATTGCGGTTTAAAAGATATGACCCGGGGACGGACGGACAACGAAGTCTCTGCAATAGGGTTCCCTTTGGTACCCTTTGAGTCTGGAACTCTAAAAAGGATCTAAAGGGCGCTTCATCATTCATTAAAATTTCTACAACTTTGAAAAACTGAGAAGTTGAGAAGTAGACAAGTGTGAGTCTTCATTGTGAGCAGAAGGCATATGAGATAATGGTTTTTAAAAAGTATCCACGAAACGTGCATCTCTATGTCGGTCGGTCATAAATACAATACAATACTTTGGGATTGAAAAGTTTTGTACAATAACATTTCTTTATATCACCACAAAATAAAAGAATGCTACTTATTTCAAAAGAATATGAGTCAAAGTACATAACTCTTGTTTTGATCACAATTTTTTCGCATATTTGGGTCTTCGTAGTTCTTTCTTTTTTTTTTTGTTTTTATTTTTTGTTTTTCTTTTTTTTTTATAACTATTTATGTGCTTCTTGTGATAATGCAACAGAAAATTTAACTTAAGGTGACTTTGTAAAATATTGTACACCCATGTTTGATTTGGTTGCCTTTCGTTTCGTTTGTTGTCCCTCTTTTCATAAAAACGGAGGCATTCATGTTGCACAATATGCTGCTACTGTTACAATCACTTCTTTTTTATATTAGACAAAAGACTTGACGTCATCCTCTTTGAGCAGTAGGAATAGCTAACCATCGTTCGCTTCTCAGCCCGTCAGTCTTTCGTCTTTCCGTTTCTTTGTCTTGATGTCTGTCTATCTATCTATCTAGCTGCTTCCGTGTTGTTTATGGTAGTAAACGCTTCATACGTCTTTGTCATGCTTAGACTAACCTGAGCCTATTTCGCATATTTTAGTTACTCACCTACTTCATTTAATGTGTTTTAAAGTGATTGTGGATAGTATAGTATGGTGCATAGTTCTTGGTATGTGAATGAAGGTATTATGTGTATGGCATTCAAAGTATTCTTCGTTCGCATTCTGAATAAACCACGCTTCGTTCAGCGTGTATACATGTATCCCAAGCTATTGCGAAGCCATTCATCACTATTTTTCTAACAACAAGTAAGTCATATGCAGTACTTAAACGCAGTTTATAACATGGCGAACTGTTGACAACATGAACATAACAAACACAACAAACACAAAACAAAAAAACAAAAAAACAGATCTTTTCTATTCTTAAAAACCATACATAAAAGGACTTTTCATTTATAGAGCAAAAGACAAAGTGAATGAACGAGCGAATTTAGCTGAGCTGAACTGAACCGAATTGGAAATGTAGAGAATTTGTTATGTATGTTTGGTATTGTAGGACATGCATCAAATGCAATAGAAACAAGATAGAAAAAATCTGCCAAGAGCGAGTCAGACTCGTACACGGAGGGTTCCGTACCAGAATGGGGTTTGTATGGAAGCTACTCCCCCTAGTGGTCCGATTTGACAGACTGCAAGAAATGTACCGCGCCTATATTAAAAACTTATAGTGTCAAAATTTCTGTTCAATGGCGAAAAAACAAAAAAAATTTTCTAATAAGAAACTGAATTTTAATAGAGGGTTTGTATAGAAAGTACCCTCCCCAGTGGTCCGATCAAATTGAAATTTCGACATCCACCCAACTTTCAAGATCGTGACTTTACTAGGTCGTATAGCTGCCATAGAAAGCAAAGTGTATCTTGTATGGGGCCCCTTTAGGTTTTAGTAAATATTTTAGTCTTAGTATTCGTTACTGATGCCCGGATAGAACTACACATTCTGCGAAAATTTCAAAACTCTACCTATTACGGTTCATGAGATATGACACGATGACGGAAGGACAGCCGGACGAACAGACAACAAAGTCTCTCTTATAGGGTTTTTTTGGTATTCTTTGGGAACGGAAGCCTAAAAAGACAGAATGACATAAGAATAGACATACCTAAAAACCCAGAAAGAAGGTTATCTTCGACTATGCCGAAAATGAAATACTCTTCACGGAATTTTTATGGGAGGTACCCCCCTTAGTGGTCCGATTCGGCTGGTTCCAACAAATGTACTGCGCCTAAATTTTAAATAGTGTCGCAGTTTCAGTTCGATAGGACAAAAAACAAAAAAGTTTTTTTAATAAGAACATGAAGTCAAATGGGTAGTTTGTATGGGAGCTACCCCCCAGGTGGTTTTGTTCGGGTGGTTCCGACATATGTATTGCGTATGGTAAAAAAACAGTTTCGTGCGAAATTTCAGCTCTCTAGCTCAAAAACTGAGGGACTAGTTTGCATACATACAGACGGACAATTCGTCTAATCGAGCTGATCAAAAATATATATACTTTATGTGGTTTTTGTTTTTGTCTCCTTCTGCCTGCTACAAAGAATAGCCTAAGGAATCTTGATTTTTATGAAGTTATTGAACCGATCAATAACTGTGCATTTTTTCCCACAGATGGCTTTATTTTACGATAATACTATTTTAATCTAATTAATTTAATTCAATCAATTTTATATCTTTTTTAAATATATTTTAATAAAACGTTAAGAAATTGCAACAATTTTCAAAAAATTTAAGCTATTCGTTTATATGAGAACTGTAAGTCATTGTAAACCGATCTTTTAAATTGAACAAAATGTAGTTTCATTGCAGCAACTACAATTTTAAGGGCGGTTTATTACTATAATGATAAATTGGTACGATTAACAGTTTCAATATGTTAGTTAGTTACTACAAAACTTTATCTTGTTTTTGTAAGACAAAGCTTTATAAGACTATTTAACACGTTGATTCGACCGGTATAATATTTAGATATGTGTTATCATTTTTCAATACATTTTGTGAGGTTTTGAAGCCCTACCTTACAAGATTTAGAGATTAGCATACAAAAACACAATTCAGGCAAAAGTTTTTTCATTGAGTAATTGGAGAAATTTGACAGAATCAGCAGATATAAAATGTTCTTCCTGAAAGCTCAAAAATATGAGACTAACTTGTATGGAAATGGGCAAAATAAGCATTCTTAAATATTTTTTTAAATACTTAACAAACATCACGAAAAAGTAATATTATACGAGTATGTAGATGAGTTGGAGGGTTTGTTAGTCTCGTTTAATTATAATTAACTTTCAATATCATTTTCATCTGATGACTCGAATCCATTGATCATTTTTAGGGATCCGGACCTAAAGGGTACCAAAAAGAACACTATTGCAGGGACTTCGTTGTCCGTCCGTCCGTCCTCTCATAAACCGCAATAGCTAGAGAATTTCAATTTTCACAGAATGCGTAGTTCTATCCGGACATCAGCAACAAATACTAAAACTAAAATATTTTCAAAAACTTAAAGGGGTCCTCATACAAGAAACCTTTTTGGTTTGTATGGCAGCTATAAGATCCAGTAACCCTACGATCTAGATTATGTTGGTTGCAGAAACTTATATTGTCGAAATTTCAGTTTGATCGGACAACTAGGGGGCCTACCTTTCATACAAATCCACCATTAAAGTTCAGGTTCTTATTAGATAAAATTTTTTGTTTTTTGGACTGTTCAACTGAAGTTTAGTCACTATAAGTTTCTGATAGATACATACCTGCAATCCGCCTAATCGGCCCACAAGGGGGAGTAGCTCCCATACAAACCCATTATTAAAATTCAGGTTCCTATTCGGTAAACTTTTTTGTTTTTAATAGAAATTTTAGACACAATAAATTTGTAATATAGGCGCGGTACATTTGTTGTGGAATCAGTCAAATTAGGCCACTAGGGGGATAAACTCCCATACAAACCCCAATTTGCTACGGAACCCTCCGTGTATAAGTCTGAATCATACTTGCCCCATTTGTTTTTTTTTTTATTTATTTATTTATTTATTATGACAAAATACTGTCAAACTTAAAAATATTTTATTTAACATAATACATGATATTAAAGCAGTAAAAAAGAAAAACATAATTAATAATAATAATAAGTGATTAAAGTTAGTCTTAAAACAATTTTAGTTAATTAAAATTAAACGTAAAATAATATATAAGACAGTCGTCGACTAACTCTCAATTCGTTCGGTTGTGCTTATTGATCTTTGTCACGGTTTTCGCATTTTCTTGCATATCAGCAAACGCAGTATAAATTCCTTTTTTTTTTACTTTACTTCTTCACACAAGCATACAGCAGAAAAACAAAAGAAAGAAAACAGTTAGTAAAGTGTACAAAAGTATGCCACCTTGGCTCAACACCCAAGGGGCTAATCGCTTTGAAGCTCTAAGCGTTAGTCCAAAACCAAAGAGGAAGAAACCAATGCCTTGGGTGAAGCATTTCCAGAATTACCATCAGTCACCCTACCAAATCCGAAATACGTAATAATGGGCTCAGTAGATTGTAACAAACCAGTCACATCATATTCATGTTTTGCAGTACATAGAGCGATTAAATTAATAAATAATAAAGTTCTAAGCATATCATCACTTCGTGATAACAGCTTGCTATTATTTGTTGAAAACGCAGCAATTGCCGAAAAGTTTATCAACACCAAAGATCTTCATGGCATCTGCAAAATTAAATGCAAATATCACGGCAATCTCAATCAGCGCAAAGATACCGTTTATGCACCCTATCTCAACAATATTCCAGAAGAAGAAATTCTAGTAAAACTAAAATCGCAGGGAGTAGTAGGGGTGTTCAAATACACCAAACAAGTCGACAATAAATCCGTCCCAACTGGAGTTGTATAACTGACATTTGATTTATATAATCTTCCAAGCAAGATAAATATTTCCTGGAACACAGTCCGTGTCAGAGAATATATACCAAATCCAATGCGTTGCAAAAATTGCCAATTGATCGGCCACACAGCTAAATTCTGCAAAAATTAAACTATGTGTGAAAGATGCAAGCTTTCACCTCATGAACCATCCGCCTGCACACGTACTCAATGTGCTAATTGCGAAGGAGAACACTCAGCCAACAACAAAGACTACCCAAAATATGTAGAAGCTCGAGAAATACTAAAAATTAAAACCAAAGAAAAATGCTCAATGTACGAAGCCAAATCAAAATTCTATCAAAAACCCACTCAACCTCAACAAACAACGCAATCGTACTCTGAAGCTGCCTCTACCAACAACGACACTTAAATGAAAAATTAATAATAATCTAAACAACAAAACAACAAAACAAAATTGTGTAACAAAACAACAAAAAAATTACGCCAATGGAATATGAACCAACATACAATATAACAACAACACAACACACGTACAACACAAACAATATAACAAAAAATTATAAAGAAAAGATTAACAACTCAAACGAAGATATTGTCGATCTCTCTGATACAGAGAGCGAAGACAGTATTGATGGAGGATTATAATCTCGCCTGTCAATCCCCCCCACGTCAGACGTAGTCACCCACGTAATGACTGGCCTCATCGTAGTTTAGCACTGCAATTGGTGTGGGGGGAAAGGTAGAGATACAACAAGAAGAGAAAAACTGAAGAAGAAACTACACATACTTAATATGCTTATTAATTATCTAATTATCTTATTCACCTTATGACTTTTAAAATTATACAGTGGAATATGAACTGTTACACTAACAATTATTACAGTCTTTCTCTTCTATTAAACAAGTACAAACCAAACATAGTAGCACTTCAAGAAACTCACATGCATAATAACTACACACCTTTTTATACACCAAATAATTACATTTTATACCACATTAATGACATTGACCACAATTCGCCAAAAGCTATGATCTAATAAAAAATTTCAACAAACCAGTTGTACTTCTAGGAGACTTCTACTCATGGCACACAATTTGGGGTTCTAAATCCAACAACCAAAGAGGTAGTGTTATAGCAAATTTCATACAAAACAGTAATTTTATAATACTGAACAATGGTGATCACACCCACTACACAACTCATAATTCATTTACCAATGTAGACCTCACATTCTGCTCCCCTTCACTCAATCTAAACGCCACATGGTCAGTCGCAGACAATTTGTATGATAGCGACCACTTTCCCATCTTTTGCAGTCTTTTTAACGACACTCACAGCCACACGAGGGGAAAAACTCACAAATACAACCTTAAGTTAGCAAATTGGGTAAAATTCCAAGCACAAGTCAAAGAAATAGCTGACCTTAAATTCACTAACAACAACAACCAAGGAGCCGCCAAATTTCTTAAAATTATTAAAGGTTGCGCAAGTCTGTCTATACCTATAACTAATCTCAATAAAACTTCACTTAAACCAGTGTACTGATGGAATAACAGTTTAGCATTCCTAAAAGCAGCAAAGAGACATCATCAAAATCTTTTAAGGAAATATCCTAACTCTTCAAACATGCTCAACTACAAAAAAGCCAATGCACTATTTAAACGAGAAGCAAAATTAGCACAAAGGAGAGCTTTCGCTAATTTCACTAAAGACATCATTCCTAACTCCAGCTCTACAACACTTTGGAATAAAGTTCACATAATCTCAGGTATCCGAAAAGATACAAATATACACTCTACTGAGACCCCAACAGGGCACACATGCGATTCAGTTACAATAGCCAACCTATTTAGTCAAGCATGGTCGCAATACTCTCATGGCTCTAATTTTTCACAAGAATTTATAAACAATAAAACTACTTACATAACACCAATACCCTGTAATCTCACTATAAAACCTAAAGCAAAACTTATCGAATCGCAAATAACAACAATAGAACTTAAATTCTGCCTAAATAGTCTGCAAGGTAACACACCAGGACTCGACGTATTCCATATGAAATTATTAAACATTTACCATCAATCGCCTTAAATAAACTAACAGAGCTATACAATAAAATTCTAGACACAAGCATATTTCCTCAACAATGGAAGATAGCGACAATAATTCCAATCAACAAACCCAACAAAGCCAAAGATAGCATAAATGGGTACCGACCAATATCGCTACTACCATGCATTTCAAAATTCTTAGAAAAAATCATCGCCAGACGTATTATGTCGTACCTCTATCAAGAAAATCTATTATTATTATTATATTAGAAGCACTACTGATGCCTTGCTAGTTATTGACGATTACATATGCAAAAGTCTCTCCTCACGAAATCATGTCTCCATCCTATCAATAGATATGGAAAAAGCCTTTGATAGAGTAGGTATACACTGCATCCTTAAGCAACTAGTTGAGTGGAAATTAGGACCAAAAATTTTAAATTTCGTGCGTAGCTACATGACTAACAGATGGTTTAGGGTCAAGGTAAATAACTCTTTATCGAGAGTGGAGAAACTCCATAATGGTATCCCCCAAGGATCGCCATTGTCGGTAGCGCTCTTTTTGATCGCCTTTAACAGACTTAACGTTCTGATAAGCTCAAACAAATTTTTCACGCATACTATGTACGCTGACGATCTCTGCCTTATTTTCAAGCCAAACAATAATTACAATATTCAAATAAGTTCAATATTTTCTGAAATAGTAACTTGGTGTGACTTTAGTGGTACCAAAATTTCCAATGAAAAATCTACTCACTTACACATCTGTAGGAAGAGAAACTGTAATAACATTGAAATCACTATTAATAACACAATAATACGTAAATCTAAGTATCTCACTATATTAGGTTTAATTTTTGATAACAAATACTCATGGAACGAGCATGTACATTCACTTGTAAAATCACTTAATAATAGACTTAACATAATCAAATGCCTAAGTAGTTTCAAACTTAAAAGTAACACACTCTCACTAATCAATATTGTCAAAGCAATTATTTTATCTAAAATTGATTACGGCTTCTGTATATATGGAAAAACAAACAAAACAAATATCAAAAAACTATCCCCTCCTTATCATGCGGCTGCTAGAATCTCACTCGGAGCGTTTCGCACTACACCAATAGCAAATATTCTTACTGAAGCTGGCTTACCTAACTTGGATATCCGAATGGCAGGTCAATTGGTCGTGCGATCAACATAATCACCAACACACATGGATCCAAACTGCACACAGTATTCAATAACAATCAAAAACGTAAGAGGAAAACTAGATTAGCATCAAGCCTACAGTTAATCATAGACAAAGCAACTGAACTGGATGTAATCATCTCTCCTCAACGCAAATATAGATACAAACTCCCTCCATGGTATCTTAAAGCTGACTCAATAATGTTCCATATGGCCAAATATAAAAAAGAGACAACGCCAAGCGCAGAATACAGAGCAGTTTTCAATTGCATCCGTGAGAAATTCGCCAGATGGAAATTTATCTTTACGGACCGCTCAAAGTCAGACCATATAACAGCTTTCAGCGTTATCTCCGAAGAAAACCACTCTATTAAATCAGCCATATTACCAATATACACCTCAATCTTCACCGCAGAGGCAGCAGCCATACTTACTGCCGTAGAATATGCATCAATAAATAAAAAATCCAAATTTATAATTTGCACGGACTCGATGTCAACTCTCTTAGCTGTTAAAAATATCAAGAACATTGAATCAACAGTCAGCATTATAAGAGACTTAATTATAAATCATCACAACAAAATTCGGCTGATGTGGATACCTGGCCATGTAGGAATAACAAAATCTGCAACACGAGCTCCCCTTCTACTCCACAACACGTCCAATAAAGATGACATCAAGAACCTGGTAAACAACACAACAGCAGAGAAATTGAATGCAATATGGAACGAATACTCCCACTTTTATAAACAAATAAATCCAACAAGACAAGCACTCAGCATCCCGCCAACTATCAACAGGAAATAATGTGTATTGTATACCAGATTCAGACTAGGCCACACAAAGTTTTCACATGAACATCTTCTCAACAAGACACCAGTACCAACTTGCAATTTTTGCAACTCAGGTACACTAAGTGTGGGCCATCTCACTGACAATTGCAGTCGAGTCCAATCCCTGTGTAACTCCCTTCACATCCCTTCACTACGCCATCTACTTACAGAAGTCAGTCAAAATAACATAAAAAATTTCATATTACTAATAAATAAATTAAATCTAAATAAGTTAGTCTAAGTATGATAACATTGTAAATAACGAACAAAAAAAAAAAAAAAATATTATGATCTCATCTAGCTCAAGGCCTTTGTTGCTTCAGCTTTAATGTTGTATTTTAGAATTAAGTTTTCTATTATACAATAAATAAATAAATAATATATAAGAAATCCACCAGTCTCTGAACTATTGAAAGTATGTTTTTAAGCTATGCCCCTACTCACAGCCAATTGTGGTCACAGACCGAAAGGATGTGAGAGCCAATGAGCGATGTCCACTTCATCTAGTAGTAGTTCGTTCCAATTCCCGAAGCCAACGAAGCACGATGATGTTATACGAAGAGAGAGAGATCTCAGGCGAAAGGACGTGATAGAACTTATAATAAGGAGTGCATAAGACCCGGGAAGGATCATGTAGGGCACAGTTAGTTGTGCATGTACCTATAGATAATAGAACGTAATTTCTAGATGTACGACTAGGGACACAGAAACTAAGATGGCTTAAAAGCACTGAGGAATCAACATTACCAGTAATAAGTTTATGAAAAAAGGTTATACCAAGGTTTATTTTTTTTTGCAATAATAGGAGATCTATAAGAAGAAGTCTGGTAAAGTATGAAGGCAAACCTACCCTGGGATCTCAATTTAAGCCACGAAGTGCAACGAAGGGGAATTACTTTTGTATAGACTCAATGCCGTCTTAAAGTTTTTATATTGGGGGCTCCAGATACACGAGCAGTATTCAAGTACAGAGCGGACTTGAGTGATGAAAAGAATCTTGATAATATAGGTATCATTTAATTGTTTAGACCAGCTTTTAAATAAGCCAAAAATACCCTTAGCTTTATTATTAGTTGATGAAATATGATAGTTGAAACTCAATTTAAGGACTTGATGGCTTCCTAGAGGAACACCAGAAGTGACAACAACCAGACTAGAAAGAGTGGAGTTAAATAACACTCGTTGAATTCTATTTTTTAAATATGAACAAATCTAATAAAGAAGATGTAGCGGCAAACCTAAAAGGTCAAGCTTATGTAAAAGCTGATCATGATTTACGGAGTAAATACTTTCCTGAAACCTATGTAAATGATATCAGTTTGAATTTTTTCGCTGAAGACAATTCTCACCAATTACAGGTGAAACCATGTAGTTACATTGGAAAATGGGATAAGGATAACGATTGTAAATATATGATTTAGAAGAATAAGTGGATTGAAAAAATTTTGCGAACAGGTCTGCAATACCCAAATCACTGCAGGCTTGTTCGTCAACTAGACGAGGAAAATAAAGAAGACTTGCGTTTTGAATTCACAAAGTTATAAAACTGCTCAGGGTCACGTGAAAATTGCAGCATACAACAAGAGAGAGGTACTTATTGTAACAAAGGCTATTTAAAGAAAGAAAATTAGCCCGAGCCACACAAAAATTCGCAAAAGCAATAGAAGAGCCAGTACTCTTGTTTTTTTTATAATGCCTCGACTTAATGTTCTTCAGGTAAGAAAGTTTTTTCGTAAACCAAGGTGGTTTGTAGAATACTTTAGAACAAACGGTAAAGGGGACATAGGTATTAAAAATATTAAAAACCGTTGCATATAAAAAATTTATAGCAGTAGTCATATCACTGCAATTATACAAGGAGGACCAATCAGTTCCAAGAAAGAGAATCACGGTCTCGAAGAATGTTGTTAACTGAGTTAATAGCAATGGCATTTTGTTTTTTTTTGTTTTTTTATATTGATGGTATTTATTGAATCTCCTATATATATAGGACTAACAAAAAGGTTTCAACTGGCATTCTGGTTGATGTCGCTATTAAATGTTTGGGCGTGAGTTGTTGTTACAGTAAATGCATGTGATGACGCAATCGAAGCAGTAGCTGAGAACACTGTTGTTGTTCCTGAAACTGCACTAGCTGTTGAAGTAAAAGCTGTTCATTGTGTTGTGTTTGTTGCAGTATTAAACCCAGTTGCTTCTGGGTTTGAATGTACAGGTGGTTGAGGGGAAGGGCACTGGGCACTCCATGGGAGTGAGTGACTAATGCTTACTGCACTAGGATACAGAACAGGGGAGCAAGATCGTGCTTTATCTACGGGCGGCTGTGCAATTAGTGAGGAACTTTTGTTTTTGTTCCATGTATCATTAGGGACAAACGAGAAGTAAGCATTTCTCGCTGTCAATATTGGGGCTGTTAGGCTTTAATAAAAAAAAAATAAAATAGAATTTATTAGTTGCGTTTTAAACGTCCGATCAGCAAGACTGCTCGAAGACAAAATCAGTGGCATGACTGTAATAAATTTCCAAATTGGAATTAGGCGAAATATAAGAACATGATATAAAAATAGATTCATGAGGTAACAATAATTTCACACAAATAAACTCAATATTAGGTGTACAGTTCAAATTAACAAGTTCAGATCGCAGGCGAGATGCAAGAGCGAAGAAGACACCACCACCACGGCGAATAGGGCCATCTGCCCCAAATGTAACAAAGTTTGAGCAAAAAATTTCATTGCTAAGAATATAAGAGTTTAGTTATGTCTCAGAAAACGCTATAACACCAGCTTCCAACGAGAAACTATCCCTACACATTGTTAAGTTTAGTAAGGAGATCTCTAACATTTTGATATTGAATAGAAAGATTATCTTAATTTTGAGATTCGAAGGTGAAATTGAGCTTGTAGAAGACACATACGGTAAGGCCGCAATTGATGTACTCCCTATTTTGCTTTTTCTTATATTGTAATTCATTTCATTTTCATTATTTTTTTTTTTATTATTATTATAATTGTTGTTTTATTAAAATTTAATTTGTTAAAATTTTTGTTTGCGATTTATTTGGATGACTTTTACACTTTCATAATAACCTTCATCTCACCCTCAAAAAGACTTACGTTGTTTACCCTCGTGTGTGGTTTTCTACACATACGGTATTTTTCAGTAGCAAGATAATTTTTTGGCAGTCAAAATCATGATTTATCATCAAAAACATATTTATATATGTATATTTGGTTCTCAAATTAGCTTATCTTCAACAGATTTTACACAAGTATTTCTGTTATGAGTACGCTTCATACACCGTTTTGGCATAAGCTGCAAATCGTTTCATATACCTACATAGTTTTTAGTTTTCGACTTCTCACTATAGCAAATATGACATCTACCTTCTCCTTTGATTATCGGAGAAACACATTTGAACCTTTTTGAAGGAATGTCGAAAGATCGTGATGAACCCTCCCGAGATTCTGAAGGTTCACGGAATAGTGGATTGAGCTCTTGAGCTATTGGACTCCGCCATTGATTTATTTAGTGAATTGTTGCTAATGGCAGAATGTATAGACGCCGCTGATTCCATATCGTTCAGGCTTAGAAGACATATATTGCCGAAACTTGCATCTTCCACGAAAAGCAAGCCAAGTTCGTCAATAGTAAGCATACTCAGATGGGTTGAAATAATCAGCCAATAGTTCAGACCATTGTCAAATATTTCACGAATTTGAGCAAATTTGTCCGTAGAGCTTCTTTGACGTTTGCTCATCACGTCATCAAACCGAATAACTCGATTCATGAATTGAAATGTTTTCTTCGACATTATCGCTTTAAATATGGGTCGTCCATATTCACTATCGAATAAATCTAACATTGTTTCATTCTTTTACCTAAATTACAACAATTATAATTAGATCCATTCAAACATAGCAATATAAACAAACACGATACCTATAAACTCCTGCCAAAATAAGAACACCGTTATATGCATATAATAAGTTTGAGTACATTTCGATATAGCTGTCGCCGCATAGCTCCTTTGTAAATGCTTTTGACCACTTCAAAATAACATTCCCAATTGGCGGTGGCAAAAACAACATAAAAGCGTCTTTGATGTCATCGATACGTGCTCTTGCATATCTTGTTGTACCTGAACGCAAATTGATGACATTTTCGTTCCTTAATCTTCCAGCAGGTTCGTGGACTGGTTGGAGTTTCCATACTATACCTATTTTGAGCCAAATAATGAATCCGCCGTTGTAACTACGGATGAGACTCCTATTACGTCGAGATTCAGATGTTCTTCCATTGTAATACGTTTTGAATCAGCTTCACTTCCGATTCATAATTTTCTTTCAGCGAGTGATTTTCATCACAACCGAAAAAATCTTCATCACCAGAAATATTTAAAATTGCTTCAAGCTCTTCGTCAGAAAGATATTTTGGTCTAGCTATGTTCATAATCAACGAGAAATAAATTACTTTGTAAAACACCGCACTTCATGCAATGACTACAAAAACTTGTCAAAGTTGTTGTGTGTTGAGTACCGTTTTCTGTTGGTGGTACATAATTGTTTTTGTGTTAAGGTACAAATACACACATCAAATCGATCTTCAAATCGAGCTTTTTTTGGTTTGATGCGTTACCCTTAGACTATTGCCAATTTCGTTCATGAAATGGAAAGCTTTTAGTTTTTAGTAGTTTAGTTAGTTTTTGTTGAAGGCAGCGAGTATGTGCACACGAGGAATATACGGCTTGCTTGCAGTCTACCACAGAGAAGGCAATGACTGGTGTGCTTCAATGAAGGAAATAAAATTTCTTTATTCCTTTTCCATTTTAATGTTACATTAAATTTTTCTTTAAAAAAAAAAACAATATACCGTAATATATAATATGAAAATTTATCCCTTCATTTTTGCTATTAGAAATTTAATGTTCCTTAACATACTCTTTATATCCTGTATATACAATACATATATTTAAGTAGCATAGGAAATGTAGCCTGATCTCTTAATTATTCTAGTTATTTTATATTATCACAAAGATATAAATTATCAATTTACAGTGAAATAAATGAAATGAAATCAAATGAAATGAAATGAATAATAAGAAAAATAAAAACAAAATCGCAAACGAAACAAAATAACAATAACATATTTAAATAATATTTCATGAGCAGCAACACTTCCACAATTAAATATTTTATTGTTATTTTGTTTCTTTTTGTTTTTTTAATGATTTTGTTTTACAATATATTGTTTCCGTAATTACCAAATACCATTTCTTGTTTTTGTCCGCATACAGCACACTAGTCCATTCGCAACAAAGATTTCACAAGTTGATTTGCCCATCGAAACATAAAATAGCTTTCAAATGAAAGCATAAAATGAAAGAGAGTGATTTGAAGAAAAATCAAAATTTTTTGATTTTTCCAAATCACCGCCAAACACCCCAGTAGACTCATCAAATAGCTTTCGCTCTCTCAAAAAGAGAGTGATTTGAAAACCGATTTGATGTGTGTATTCCTACGCTGGCCGTTACACCTAGGGTTGCCAACTTTTCTTCGCCGAAATATAGGATTTGTTGTAATAAGCTATAAAAAATATAGTACACTTCAAAAAATATAGTATTTTATGGAAAAAAACAAAGAATAGAAAAAGATATATTTGTTACTTATTTAGTTTTAAAAAAATTATACTTTTTTACACTTGCATTTTTTAACAATTTTTTATCTAAAATAAAAGTGTCATATGTGTTATTACTTTCAATTTTTAAATTTATGTAAATCAAAAGCTCATTTTCTATTAACGATATAGTACTTCTGTTTCTCTCTTCTCTCCATTTCGAATTCAAAACCGAAAATATCCTTTCTGTCAATGCCGAAGTGGCGGGAATAGAGAGTAGGAAAGAAATAACTTTAAATAAATTGGGTAAGTTATTTTCTGTTCTATTTAGAATATGCTGCCATTTCTGGCCAGTAGTTTTGTTAATAAATTCACTGCAATCTTTAACTATTGGCAATATTTCATTTAATATTGTTATGTCGGAGTAAAGGTCGTCCATTTCGATACTCAATTTTTCTTTTAAATTAAGAATTTCTAATATTGTCTCATACTATGACAAAGCTTCACTACTGGCAGACTATTATGAAAGGGCTTTTACTACCAATGAATCTAATAGTAACACCAATTTGTTCAACAGGACTCCATCTCCACAATACTGTACAAAAATGATTTCAACCAATGAAGTTAGGGACTGTATTGAAAAGCGCACTAGTCAGAGAAAAACGCCAGGTTATGACCAAATAACTGGAAAGTTACTCAAAGAGCTCCCTGCGAAGGCAATCGTATTTATTAGGAATTTGTTCAATGCGATATTAAGACTAAAGACCTACCCATCTTTATGGAAGGTTGCTGAAATAATAGCCATACCCAACCTGGGCAAAGATCCAACCAAGGCGTCCTCGTACAGACCAATCAGCCTATTGCCCTTACTTTCTAAAGTATTTGAACGTCTCCTACTTGACCGAATACAACCAATACTAGACGTGAACAGAATCATACCTGACCACCAATTCGGGTTTAGACAAAGTCACTCCACAATTCAGCAAGTCCACAGAGTAACTCACAAAATTTTAAAGGACCTTGATGAAAAAAAGTTCTGTGTTGGTGTTTTTCTGGACATAGAAAAGGCCTTCGACAAAGTCTGGCACGACGGCCAACTTAGTAAAATTAGGACCGTATTTCCAACTGATCTATTTGAAATCATTAAAAGCTACCTTGACTCTCGCTATTTCTACGTAAAATGTAAGGGTGAATCTTCTACGCTAAGACAGATAAGAGCAGGAGTCCCTCAAGGAAGCGTGCTTGGTCCTATGTTGTATACTTTATACACATCAGGCATCCCAACTCCAGGAGATAGCTCGTCAATGGTGGCTACCTTCGCTGACGATACAGTACTAATGTACTCCCATAAAAATTTAGTTGTAGCAACAACTAAGCTGCAGAATATTCTTGACAAAGCTTGCATTTGGTTTGATAAATGGAAAATAAAAGTGAATGAACTAAAAATGACGCAAGTGATATACACAACACGGACAGCTCATCAGCCAAGGCAATTAATAATAAAAGGTACTGACATTCCATTAAGCAATGTGGCAAAGTACCTGGGCATGCATATTGATAGTAAACTGACGTGGAAACATCATATCCAGAAAAAGAGAGATCAACTCATATTAAAATTTAAGCAGCTATACCCGCTTCTTAGCAGTAGATCTAAGTTATCAACCAATGGGAAATTGGTAATATACAATAGTGTAATTAAGCCTATATGGACGTACGGCATGCAATTATGGGGTACAGCCAAGAAAACTAACATTAACATTATTCAGCGCCAACAATCGAAAATACTTCGATCAATAGTTAATGCGGACTGGTTTATATCTAACTCTGAAATTCACAAAGACCTCGGCGTAACTATGATTCAGGAAGAAATCATTAATGCTAGCAGGAGGTACCACAAAACATTAGAGCGACATACCAATCTAGAAATAACAGACCTTCCATCTCACGAATTGTCTAGACGTAGACGCTTAAAACGAAGCAGACCAGTCGATCTGACCTAACTTAGGTTACGGGTGGCGCTGAGAGGCATCTTGCGGTTGTTGGCCTGCCGCAAGTAGCTCTCAAAAATGAGGCCTAAGACACCCAGTAATCCAGACCATTATTCAAGAGACCATTCGAAAATGTTCGATATTGTCCACTGCCTTTTCCCCTCTTATTGTTAAAAATGTACTTAGTGTTTTCTTGTCTACTTAAGATATAAGATGTAGGAAAACAATAGTACATATCCAATCGAGAACAAAAAAAAAAAACAAAAAAAAAACAAAAAAAAAAAAAAAATATTGTCTCACATTCATTAAATGAAACCTCCTGTCTTCAATTAAATTTTTGGATTTTATATAACCAATTGCTTCAATCACAGTACCAACATGTCGTTTCAACTCATCCCATTCACCTTCAACAGCATCAACAAATTTTTTAAGCTCTTCTCTACGGACTGTAGAAACGGAGAAATGGCTGTAGATTTTTAAAATTATATTTTCACCATCAACTATTATAGAAGTCATTGCATGCTTGACTGTATTGTGAACTATGTGTGCGTGACAATTACCCTTAACCAAAGTAAGAACTACTTGTTCAATATTTCTATAAAGAGAATGGTGTTATCTGCACTCAGACAGATAATGAATTGTTTATAGCATTTAACATTCATTTAACATTTGCAGATTCATCACAATTTTCATAATAGTCTAATAACTTGTTTTGTATCCCATTCTAAATACCAAAATATTGTACAACTAAAGGAAATAGTTTTATATTTTTGCTATTACTTGCATCAGTTTGCAAAAAAAAAAATATAAATTAGGGGCATTTAAATCATTCAGTAAAGTTTGTAAGGCATAAGGCCCTAAAACATCGTTAAACAGTGCTTCCATTTTAGTGCGTCCTAATTGCATGTTTACAGCGGTTTTAGAATCGACATATGTATATGATTTCGTTTAGTTTCACAGCACAGTGCATGCTGTTATAGGAAAGATTGTGCTTTACAGTATGGTAGGTTAAAGCAAGTTCACTAGGTGATATCCTGTCATCACAAGTATTTGCAAGAGAACCAAAAGTAGAAGAGCCCAATGAACCAAAAAAACTATCCAATGTAGAAGTTTTCTTGCAAAGTTCGGCTTTGAGTTTGTGGTACTTTGTTTCACCATGTTGTTTAATCTGAAATGAGTTATAGAACACCTTAACATAAACACCACATGCAAATCAAATAAGTTGACAATATTATTGAATAAAAACAAAATAACAACCTAAAAGAACTTACCTGGCCAATGCCACTTTTCCCGATAGAGAATGTTACGTTACATGCTTTACATTTCACATTATATATATGTTGGGGATCTTTACTAATCCAGTCACAGATTCTGTCCCACTCAGGTTTATATTTTTAGAGTCGTTTTACTGTTTTTCGCTTTTTTATTGGCGACGCACTTTCATTATCATTACCACTTTCCATGACGTTTTTATGAATCACTTTAACTTCTCAATGTTCACAATCTAATAAGCAAGTGAGGAATGTGTACAACCAAGACAAGCAGAACAGAAGCCACACTTCGCTGACACAGAAAGTCTCGTTATATTTTTGCTCTCAGCTCTTTACACTTACATTCCATGATCAATAGCTAGTTCTGGAGTTGCCATATGTAAAAAATGTAAAACGTTAACATCAAGGCGCGCTCATAAATTTTTAAAATAAATGATTTGTTAGTTAGATTTTGGTGTTGAAAATAGAGTATTTTGGCGTACTATATATTTCTTCAACAGTATATAGTACGGTGACCCAAAATATAGTACAATATTATATATTATAGTACGGTTGGCAACCCTAGTTACACCACAGGCGCTGCTATCCTTCTACAGTTATATATTTATGTAATAGAGTTGAACATGCCCGCTTATCAGCGTGTAGACGTGTTTGATCATGTTTATAATTTATAACACGTATATACTAGTTTCTCAGAAAATCAAAAGGCTTGGACATTATATGTTAAAAAATGCTGTTCCTATTGCAAATTATATAGATATATATATGTATGTATGCAAAACCACACACGAGGAAGAACGTAAGTTTTTAAATAACAAGTCATCAAAAAATATTTTTGAATATTTTAATGCGTTTTTGTGTTAAATTGATGCATCAGGAAATATCAAAATATTTCATGAACATTTTTTATATGCATAAAAAAGATTAATTTTGTGTGGATTGCCACACCAGGGTGAGATGAAGGATAATTATCAAATTTTATAGTCATGCACAAAAGTGAAGGTACGTACACCAAGTACACCCTTGTTGCCACATGCAGCCGAAGACGTAAACAAAACTATGTCGGTATAATTCTTGACTTACGATGATTACAGTAAAAAGTACTGTGTTAGTGATAATACCTTAATCGGAAATCAATTTTAAGTAAACACAACTAACATACAAACCATCCATTTGAATTTATGTTCTTATTAGAAAAACTTTTTTTGTTTTTTGTCTTAACGAACTGAAACTTGGACACTATCAGTTTATAAGAAAGGCGCACGACATTTGTCGGAACCAGCCCAATCGAACCACTAGGGGGGTATCTCCCATACAAACCACCCATTTGAATTCATTTTTTTATTAAAAAAAACTTTTTTGTTTTTTGTCATATCGAACTGAAACTTTGATACTATCAGTTAACATGACAGGCATGGGACATTTGTCGGAATCAGCTCAATCGAACTACCAGGGGGGTACCTCCCATACAAACCACCCATTTGAATTCATGTTCTTATTAGAAAAACTTTTTTGTTTTTTGTCATATCGAACTGAAACTTAGACGCTATCAGTTTCCAGGACATGCGCAGGACATTTGTCGGAATCAAATCAAGCCAAATCGGATCACTATGGAGGGTACCTCCCATACAAATCCCGTGAAGAGTATTTCATCTTCGGCATAGTCGAAGATAACGTTCTTACTATTTTTCTTTTTTAGTGTTATGCGAACAAGGAGAGAAAAATCTTCGAAAGTTACTCATGACCCCTGCCACAAGTTATGTCGGATTTCGACCGACTAAAAAGCCTCCTATCGCTTCAAATCCCTTTTACCCCTACGGAACTACCAAAGCATTACTTCGTATCTGTAAGTGTAAGTGTTAGTTTGAGTCTATAAAGTTTAAGTTTACGAAGCAGTGAATTTACTTTAAACAGTCAAATGCACGTGAAGTACGACTGAAGGCAACTATGAGGAAAAAGCTTTACTTCTCTTCTTCTTAGTAGACGAAAAATTGCGTGATAAAAAAAGAAAGTTATGAAACGGAATGAAAAGGAAAACTTATAAAGACACATGCAACAAATTTGCATGCTTATATGCATGAAAGAGCCAACGGAGCCAACAGATCCAACAATTTCTGTATGAAGTGTAGGTTTATGAAAGGATAACACAATGATGGGGTTAAAAGATGAACTGGATGTTGGAGCTAAGACAAGGCTGTGAATTGCAAACATAAGTACACTTGTCCCACTGGCTGACACTAAGAGAACGATTGGGATAGCGACAAGGATGATCCATCTACGAGGTATGGGAGGTAATGGAGATTGAAACACAAAACGTAGGTGTTTATATCTGTATGTATGCATACAAGTATCTATGTTGCATAAGTGTGTGCAACTCATCGCCTGAGCAATCAAACTGTAACGCTAGTTGAACTAGTACGAATTGCATGCAGTAGACGATGCTTGAAATCAAATCAAATTCACAACAAACATCAACAACATGAACAACGTCATCTACGATGGCAACGACGCTGGTGGTGGCGAAGATGGCAATGATGCTGATGCTGATGAAGAGTATTGTTATGGTGATGTTGGGATACGGTTTTCGACGTCACCACATTTCCTGACTATATCCGGTCTTCCATAAAGCAAGTAAGCAGAAACGATAATGATGATGACGACGACAAGAGTACTTTTATTGTTGAACATTGCCTGTGCTATTGTCACTGTTGAACTTATCTTCTCACTGATGACTATACCATCCATTTAACCATTCATCGGACCATCCATCCTCATCTGCATCTGTAATGGATTTATCCGCGAACCTGCATACATTGGTTGCAAAGACCACAGTATGTATTGTATTCGTACGAGTTGCTGAACTGAACTGTGAGCTAATCGAAAGTAAACCGTTCCAAACAGAGCCAAGTGCCTTGCACACCGACACATATTTGTTTAAGTACGAGTATATATGCAATCTAAGTGTGTATCTGTGTGTGTTTGTATGGGTATGTGTTAGCCAACAAATAAATAAAGCAACTCTCTTGCAAAACACAAATATGAAATCTGTTTTCATTACGTTTGGTTCGGTTTAGTTAAGTTTGGTTGATTTTGATTACTATAGATTTGATTGGATTGGTTTGGTTTGAATTGGATTGGATCAGACTATGGTAATCAAGTAATGCAAGTAGTCAATGATAAGTTCTTATGAACTATAACAATAGTAAAATGTAGAATATTATTTATTTATCTATTTATTTATTATGACAAAATACTGTCAAACTTACAATAAAAATAAAAGGTTATTAACATAATACGTGATATGAAAACAAAAAAAAAAAAAAAAACATAATTAATAATAATAATTATAAGTGATTAAAGTTAGTCTTAAAACAATTTTAATTACTTAAAATTAAACGTAAGATAATATACAATACTTATAAGAAATTCACACGTCGCTGACCCGGCTGCCCCTACTCACAGCAATGTGGTTAGAGACCGAAGAGATGTGAGAGTCAATGAGCGATGTCCACTTCATCTAGTAGCACTTTGTTCCCATTCCCGAAGACAACGAAGGATTGTGATGTTAAACGCAGAGGGCGATATCTCAGGCGAGAAGAAGTGATAGAACTTATTATAAGGAGTGCATAAAACTTGGAAAGGATCATGTAGGGCATAGTTAGTTGCGTATGTACCTATATCTAAGGGAACGTATTTTCTAGATGTACGACTGGGGACACAGAAACTAAGTTCGCTTAAAAGCACTGAGGAATCAATATTACCAGTAATAAGTTTATGAAGAAAGCTTATACCAAGAGTTATTCGGCGATTTTGCAATGATGGGAGATCTATAAGAAGAAGCCTGCTAAAGTATGAAGGCAAACGTACACTGGGATCCCAATTTTAACCACGAAGTGTAAAGAGAAGGAATTGCTTCTGTATAGACTCAATGCGGTCTTGATATTTTTCATATTGGGGGCTCCAGACAAACGAACAGTATTCAAGTACAGGGCGAACTAGAGTGATGAAAAGAATCTTGGTAGTATAGGGATCATTTAATTATTTAGACCATCTTTTAATAAAGCCGAAAATACTCTTAGCTTTATTATTAGTTGATGAAATATGATGGTTGAAACTCACTTTAGGGTCAAAAATCACTCCAAAGTCACTGAAAATAGAAACACGCGCCCATGAATTATTGTCTATCGTATAGGAAGCTAAATGAGGTCTCTTATGATGAAACGTCACGAACATGCACTTAGCGCAGTTTAGCACCAAAAGATTACATAAACATCAAAATTGGAGTGAGGTTAGATCCTCTTGTAGTCTAATATGCGAAGAGATATTGTTAAACGATAGGCAGAGTTTCACATCAACAGCATACATCAGAACACGAGAGTATTTCAAGGAAAAAGAAAAATCGTTTAGAAACAGATTGAACAATAATGGGCCAAGATGGCTTCCTTGAGGAACATTAGAAGTGGCAACAACCGGACTATAAAGATTGGAGTTAAATAACACTCGTTGAATTCTATTTTTTAAATGAGAAGAAATCCAATAAAGAAGATGTTGCGGGAAACCTAAAAGGTCAAGCTTGTGTAAGAGCAGATCATGATTTACGGAGTCAAATGCTTTGCTGAAAACTGTGACATAAGTTTAAAATTTTTCACTGAAACGAAGATGTAGTAAAGATGTAAACTCAAGCAAATTAGTAGTATGTGAACGATTCTTCATAAAACCGTGTTGACACGGAGAAATAATGGATTTACAGTGGTTATAAAGGGCTGAAGTAATCAGTTTTTCAAACAACTTTGCAATTGCGGAAAGTTTTGCAATGCCTCTGTAATGGGATATGTCAGCTTTGTTACCTTTTTTTATGTAGAGGAACTATAAAGGTTTCCTTCCAAATAGAAGGAAAAAATGCACTCTGAAGTGATAAATTGAAAAGTTTCAGGACTTGGTGAGTAAGTAGATTTCAAAGATTTTAAATTGGTAAGACGAAACTTCTCACCAATTACAGGAGAAACAATGTGGTTACATTGGAAAATGGGATAAGGATAACGATTGTAAATATATGATTTAGAAGAATAAGTGGATTGAAAAAATTTTGCGAACAGGTCTGCAATACCCAAATCACTGCAGGCTTGTTCGTCAACTAGATACATCGACGAGGGAAATAAAGAAGACTTGCGCTTTGAATTCACAAAGTTATAAAACTGCTCAGGGTCACGTGAAAATTGCAGCATACAACAAGAGAGAGGTACTTATTGTAACAAAGGCTATTTAAAGAAAGGAAATTAGCCCGAGCCACACAAAAATTCGCAAAAGCAATAGAAGAGCCAGTACTCTTGTTTTTTTTATAATGCCTCGACTTAATGTTCTTCAGGTAAGAAAGTCTTTTCGTAAACAAAGGTGGTTTGTAGGATACTTTAGAACAAACGGTAAAGGGGACATAGGTATTAAAAATATTAAATACCGTTGCATAGCAAAAATTTATAGCAGTAGTCTTATCACTCTATTTATACAAGGAGGACCAATCAGTTCCAAGAAAGATTGTATTTAATTGGGCAAAGTTTACTTTGCGAAAACAAAACCGCCGGTAACTTGTAGATGTAAAGTCAGAAAGGGGACAGCCTTAAGAATGGGATATTTCCATCGTTGGAGTGTAAGTATCCTCAGGTGGATGGTAAGTATCCTCAGTGACACTGACAATATTGACACTGTGACAATTTGCATAAGGACAAAAATATTATATTTAATATAAAATATTTTATTTCATTTAACACTAAAACAATGCTAAATAAAAAAAGTTTAAAGAATATGAACTGAGGTCAATGAGCTCTTAAAACATTATATGATGATGAAAATTTTTAAACTGAATAAACGAATAAATGTGGAACATACTAAGTAGGCATTAATATCAGCAACTGAAGTCTTTAAATAAAGTAATAAGCTTACAACCTCATCAGGAGTTAGTAGACTGGTATAGATTTTGTTTTAATACTAGAATACCCGGCCCTGCGTCGCTCGGCCAACCGACTACTTGAACTTGTGTGATCAGTACGATCATGACAAGAAAAAAACATCAAATTCTTCATTTTCCAGAGTTTGCAATTAAATGGCAAAATTTTCATTCGTTAAAAAACCGAAATGTAAGGGGATGAAAAAGACCTTGTTAAACAACACTGAAAGATCAGCTCCGAAATAACAACATTAAAAAAATACTTTGACACTGCGCATTGTAGCACCTTTAACTTGGCTCCACCTTTGAGAACAGTTATTACGGTCTGAGAGAAAAGAACTGGATTTTGAAAAAAGCAGTACATTGTTCTAGTTATTAATAAATTAAATTTAAGATTGTTAACATTGTCTTTTGTTAATAAACTAAAAATGTAAATAAACGAAAGTATATTCAAACGCCAAATGAATTGGAAATTTATATTTTTTAGAAAGTTGAAAATTATTATATATGCATTATTTTTTCTAAAATGCACTTCATAGCCCTTTTCGGTAATTTTCACCAGAGACAATTAGTTTTGACTTAGATCAGGCACATAGCACACGTCTTTTAACTGGATGGTTTCCTTCTTGTTACAATTTCCTAATTTTATTTTAACATTTCCAACTCCACTTATCGTAGTTGTATTTTCAGTGGCCAACTGAAAACCTTATTTTTGATGTGTAAAAATCTTTAGGCTCAGGGGGTAAAAATCTCGTTTCACAATACAGATGAACCACAGAGTAAGACGATATCGGTGTGAGGTATATGAGAGTCTATTGGTGCAAAAATCAAGTTTAAATCTAAATATATACGTTTAGATCTAAATATGTAATTAAGCAGCAAACCATTGCCAGGGTTGTTGGCTCAATGAGTAAAGGCGCTGGCCTTCATAAATGAGTACCCGGGTTCAAATCTTGTGGCGGAAATTTTTTGGATTGGTTTTTTTATTGTTGTTTTTAATCAATTTGCAGTTTTAATTTTATTTTTATATAAATTTACTTTTATATGTTTCAACTACAATATATTTTTTGAGTATAACTATATGAAATGTAACACATGTATGTAGCATATAAAATGTATCAGAGCATAAAATTAAAAATGTGATTTGGCGTCTATTTGCTAGCAAACTACAATGTGCTTTTCCATTATAATGAAGCGACTGCTTTTTTATGCCTACAATAAAGTAAGCAACGGAGAGTCGCAAGGCTCTTTGGCTCAGTGAGTAAAGGCTGTGGCCAGCATAAATGAGGACCCGGGTTCAAATCTTGTGGAGAAAATTTTGTGACTTCGTTTTTTTGTTTGTGTTTTTTGGTAAAATCGATAATGCATGCTGCAATGGTCTATATCAAAAGTGCCCAAACAACGCTTATGGAAGAGCAAATACCAATACATGTATAAGAAAATTACAATACATAGAAACGAAATATTTTTTATATACACCAAAAAAAATATATAAGTATGATTTTGATTTAAAGCAGCACACTCTATTTATGCTAAATCAAATAACTAAGATCTTATTTGCGCGAAAACCTCTCTTTCTCAATACGATATATTATTACTAATCGAAACTTGGCTTGAAGACGAAACCAGTTTAGAAGATCAGGACAACGATCTGGAGGAGTTGCGATTTACATAAATTGTCAAAACAATGAGAATGGACCTTCACACCAACTTAATCCATTGACATTACAAACAACTCTTTTATGCGGAAATGAACCAATTGGAGATGTATGCTGCACTGAATTTCAATTAAAATCCGGTTTGAAAGTCCATTGCATTGTTGTCTATATACACACAGTGTCAAAAGAAAGTGAACACATTAGTGTTTTGAATTAAAAGTTTTATAATTATGTATTAATGAATACAAAATAAAAAGTTAGTATGCAGAATTCAGGGCTTACATTTAAGGAGTCGATTTCAATTTAAAGTGTAATCAAAATCAATACACAACCAAAAATAATTCACATTAATTAAAAAAAGTCCAAATTTTACGCGTCAAAAAAAGTGAACAGTATATGCACGGTGGATAAAATATTACACTTTCTAAAATTTTAATATTTAGTATTTTTCCCTTTAAATTGCACAACCGCCTTAAGTCTCCTTGGCATCGATTGGACAAGGTTTTTTGTCACATCAGGAGAGATTTTGACCCATTCTTCCGTTAGACACTTCTTTAGGTCTTCCTTGCTCAAAATCGTCCTCTGCCTGATCTTTCTGTCCAGGTGTTCCCACAAATGCTCAATGGGTTTGAGGTCTGGAGATTGTGGCGGATCCAATTGCCCGACAGGCCTAATTTGTCGACACTGGGCGACATTGTTGTGTAAAATGTTTAAGTAATCCATCTTGTTCATTGTTGATTCAATGAAAACCAGATTTCCGACTCCAGATGCCCTGTCTCTATACCCCTTCCTGAAGTGCAATCATCATTGCCCCTTGCTATTATTATAACTATTCCTAATTCTCCCCCTTATTCTTCTAATCCACTATCTACGACATTAACTATATCCCTCTACCTGCACTGATGACCACTACTAATTCCATGCCTTCTTCTAATTAAACTTGTGCCAATTCAGCACCTGTTCCTACTGTGATTGCTCCCCATCGATATGTTTTTATTTCTAGGTTAAATTTAATTTCTCGAACCCGCGTGATATTGCGTCTTTCAAAATAAGTGTTCCCGACAATAGTTTTGCTGCTATTTGTGATACAAAATTTTGACCTGAGCATATTATTGTCCCTGAATTTAAACCGCGTCGGAAAAAAAATCGACCGTCTGTTAGATTGTCTTATACTAGTTAAACTTCACTTTCGAATACAATCTCGAAATTTAAGTTTAATTTGCATTCCATAAATCATTTTGTTTAACATGTTTTACTAGAAATTTAGATCCCTCATATATAGGAACATGCACAACTAACTATGCCCTACATGATTCTTTCCGAATTTTATGCACTCCTTATAATAAATTCTATCACGTCCTATCGCATAAGATCTTCTCCTCTTCGTTTAACACCATCCTTCTTCGTTGCCTGCGGGAATTGGAACAAACTGCTACTAAATGAAGTGGACGTCGCTCATTGGCTCTCACATTCCTTCTGTCTCTGACCACAATTGGCTGTGAGTAGCGGCATAACTTGAAAAAATACCTCCAACGGGTCAGAGACGGGTGGATTTCTTAAATATTATCTTATGATTGATTTTAAATTTTGCTTGTTTCTTATTAACTAAATTAGCAGCCCGTCGCGGCTTCGCACGGGAGGTGTACCTATCTTCTATCTATCTATCTACATGCAAATCTGTCTATCTATAGAAATAAATACAGAACCGATTTTAATAATATTCTTCTTCCGAGCTGAAGGTCTTTGTCGCTATTGCTCGTAGTATATCTAAGTTATAATTTTTAATTATAATCTTAGTTTTATAATAAATAAATAAATAATATTGTAATATTATTCTTGTTTAAACAACAAATGTATGGTATAGAAACAAAATGCATATTTTTAAAAAAAATACTATATCAGGTTTATATATAATATATAGATTATATTACAATGAAAATATATAACTAACGTATTGCAGCATACAAAATAGTTAGTTACTATATTTTAATGCCTTATAGTGCACAATATTTTTAGTTTTTTCATCCGGAGAAAAAATGAATGAATGAATTTAGGAATTCAGTTGGATAATTTACAATTTCATTTGGATCGGTAATAGAATCGATCGACTTAAATGAATGCATTTGTCCATCAATTTGATTCATCTACATCCTTATTTTTTGCTGCTAAAATTCGCTCAACCAACCATGATTTTTGTAATTAGCGCCAATATTTGGGAACACTTTTGAAATTAAGTCTTCTTTTGACGTTGTCAATTGACAAAGATGTGGTAGAAAAGTAATGGTACCAGTAGAAGTGTCCACAGGAATTTTTACATTTCCAATGTGTAATAATGCCTTTGAGAAAACTTTTTCCTATATGTCATTTTGTAAGGCCACTAGCATATTCGTTGATAACTTGATATGTTTCACATATGTATGTATCTCCATAAACTTGATGTTTTCAAGCAAGCATTTATTTCATTTGCAGAGTTGATCTCGGAATGAGCGGCAGCGGAAATCTCCTGCCAGTAAAATCATCGCGCCTCCGAAGTATTTCTGATAGCTACCAAATCTCTTAACGTTCCATTGAGTGCCTCTAATGCTCATTTCTAATATTTTCAAACTACTCACTCTCCCTCACACAACCAAGGCAACAAAATACGTCAAAGAAGAAAAAAGTCGGTAGAATAGATGTGAGTTTTATAGAAACACTATACTAAAAGGTTTGCCGGTTTGATTGATTGTCATTGAATGCACTTAAGTACTAATGAGAGAGAAAAAAAACAGCAACACACAATTCAAGCATGAGCAAAGCAAAGCATAAGCAATGAAGAAGCAAAGAGTTTGCAAAAACAATAACAAAAATTGCATACACATATTTCAACTTTCAAATATTTTCAAATTACTCTTTTCCTTCACTCAACAAAACTCAAACCAAATACGCCAAAGAGGAAGAGAAGAAAAAATCAGCAGATCACATTTTGGTTTTTGGTACACGACTAACCCGCGACCCTCCCACTTACCTTATCGATAAACCAAAATTGATCAATAGCCTCAAACACCAAACACAAACAAAGCAAATCACAAACAACGAAACACACTGTGTCTTTCTTGTCGCACTTGAAATGCACATAAAATAGAGAAACGAAAAGCGCGAAACGAGCGATCTTGGAAACATACAACAATAATAACAATCAAAGCGTTGAAAACGAAAAAACGAACAAAAATTTTTAAGCTTAGTGTGGCAGTGGTTTTCAAAATACTTAACACTTCAAAATATTATTATATATTAAATGTTAAAAACTGAAAAAAAAATAAGTATGCAACTGTTTTCATTAGCATTCCTCTGTCATTTAAAAAACAAAAAAATTATTAAAATCGTCTTAGTATAATGTGCGCTAGATAAAAAAATGTTAAAAATTTGGTAAAAAAGTGTCTGTATCTCGACAACAGTGCCACCTACCGGGCCCAACTGAAGTATAAACCATTTTGGAGACCCCATAAGTACAACAAAAAAAAAAAGCAAAAGTTACCAACATTGGTTCAGCCGTTTTCAGTTGATGAGCGTTCGTACAGGTTTCGACATTCATTTTTATACTCTTCACAGAAGTGAAGTTATAAGTTTGTCATAAAGATTTTCACAGGCAGAAGGAGACAAAAAAAACCAAATAAAGTATATATATTCTTGATCAGCTCGCTTAGACGAATTGATTAAGCCATGTCCGTCTGTCCGTCTGTATGTATGCAAACAGGTCCCTCAGTTTTTGAACTAGCTGAAATTGCACGAACCTTTCTTTTTACCATACGCAGTACATTTGTCGGAACCACCCGAATCGGCCCACTAGGAGGGGTACCTCCCATACAAACCACCCATTTCAACTCATGTTGTTATTAGAAAAACTTTTTTGTTTTTTGTCCTATCGACCGAAAACCTGGCGACTATCAGTTTCCATGACAGGTGCAACATATTTGTCAGAACCACCCGAATCGGACCACTAGGAGGGGTACCACTCATATAAACCACCCATTTGAAATCATGTTCTTATTAGAAAAACTTTTTTTATTTTTGTCCTATCGAACGGAAACTTGGACACTATCAGTTTCCAAGAAAGGTGCAACACATTTGGGTCAACCAGCCCAATCGAACCACTAGGGAAGTACCTCCCATACAAACCACCCATTTGAATACTACAAAGAAACATTCACTGCGTCCCGTGAAGAGTATTTCATTTTCGGTACAGTCGAAGATAACGTTCTTTCTTGTTATATACACACAGCGTCAAAAGAAAGTGAACACATGAGATTTTTGCATTAAAAGTTTTATAATTATATATTAATGAATACAAAATAAAAAGTTAGTATGCAGAATTCAAGGCTTATATTTTAGGAGTCGATTTCAATTTAAAGTGTAATCAAAATTAATACACAAACAAAAATAATTCACATTAATTAAAAAAAGTCCAAATTTTACGCGTCAAAAAAAAGTGAACACTTTTTACTTTTATTTTTCTTTCCGTTCTATAATTCGGGGAATAACCAAATTTTTTAAGGAAAACGATTATTACTCACGTGCTTTGTTATGGTAAATGTTATTTTGAGTGAATTCCTAAAATAAAAGTGTATAAAATTAAAAAAAAAAAAATTTTTACTATGGGAAAGCAAACATCTAGTGGCACTCGAAAAATCATATTAGATTTACGAGAGAAAGGCAAATCTTTGCGTGAAATTGCCGAAATTATAGGCAGGGGCCCAAGCACAATAAAAAAAAATGATTGTCAAATATGCCACACATCGTCGGTTGGAAGATTTGCCGAGAACTGGGCGTCCAAAGCGACTTACTGATACTCAAGTTAGAGCTGTAGTAAGAAAAGTAAAGGCAAATCCAGCCTCAAGTGCAGTCAAAATTTCAGAAAATATTACCCAGACATCAGACAAATCAGCAAGCGCGAGTACGGTCAGGAGAGCCCTTCATAAAAATGGCCTACACGGACGAATACCCCGCAAAAAGCCATTCATATCAAAGGTAAATCAGAGCAAGCGTGTAGATTTCGCCAAAAAATACATTAATGTGGCTCCAACTTTTTGAGAAAACATTCTCTTTACTGATGAGAGCAAATTTGAAATTATCATGCCAAAAGGACATCAAAAATATGGCGTACCACTAATGAAGCATTTAAAGAAAGTTGTGTAACCAACACAGTTAAGCACGATGTGGGCTCAGTTATGGTTTGGGGCTGTATGGCGGCATCTAGAGTCGGAAATCTGGTTTTCATTGAATCAACAATAAACAAGATGGATTACTTAAACATTTTCCAAAACAATGTCGCCCCCAGTGTCGAGAAAATAGGCCTGTCGGGCAATTGGATCTTCCAACAAGATAACGATCCAAAACATACAGCGAGAATTGTGAAGGAATAGCTGCTGTATAGGACCCCTAAGACATTTGATCATCCGCCACAATCTCCAGACCTCAATCCCATTGAGCATTTGTGGGAACACCTGGACAGGAAGATCAGGCAGAGGACGTTTTTGAGCAAGGAAGACCTAAAGAAGTGTCTAATGGAAGAATGGGTCAAAATCTCTCCTGATGTGACAAAAAACCTTGTCCAATCGATGCCAAGGAGACTTAAGGCAGTTGTGTAATCTAAAGGGAAAAATACAAAATATTAAAACTTAAAAAAGTGTAATATTTTAACTTAATATTTGCCACTTTGTATATACTGTTCACTTTTTTTTGACGCGTAAAATTTGGACTTTTTTTATTTAATGTGAATTATTTTTGTTTGTGTATTAATTTTGATTACACTTTAAATTGAAATCGACTCCTAAAATATAAGCCTTGAATTCTGCATACTAACTTTTTATTTTGTATTCATTAATATATAATTATAAAACTTTTAATGCAAAAATCTCATGTGTTCACTTTCTTTTGACGCTGTGTGTATAAAGGTAAATTAGCTTTAAGGTATTTTTTTGGTTTAATCTCCTGTATCAACCATTTACTTGTAAGTAGATAGTATTTTGTCAAAGTTAGTTAAATAAATAAATAAAACTGTAGTACATTGCGCACCTCTTGAAAAACTTTTGTAAATATCAAATATTTTGATTTAAAAATTTTCTTGAGTTTTTCACACAGATGACTCTACTTTTAATATTTCTCTACAATTAATATGCATAATTACATCCACAAATTTCTTGAAAATAGAGTCACATATCAGATGCAAAAACATCCTAAGTTCATGGCTGGAACCAACCATACACACACCTCTAAATAAATTTAGCAACAGCATCAGTAATTTGTTTCCGGTTATCTTTCGATAATTGTGTAACCAAATCAGTTTCATCTTAGGTATGCAAGGGGTAGAAGAAATTATATAGTATACATACATTCAAATAAGTATTTATGGTAAAATCGTAATACTTTAAGGTTGTTTGACTGAGCCAACTCTTTCTGTGCATTCTTATACCATCCTTGATTTTAACTTTAAATCATTTATATACAATATTTCTATATTTCCTAATAAAGCGTGAACTCAATTAAAGTATACTTCCTGCAGCTAATCGGAGTATGTCTTGTCTTGCCCAACTATTGCTTGCTAAAATTTCCTTGTGAAAATTCGTTTATTATTGTTATTGTAGCCCATCCCATTCTCTGTCCCTTATGTCATCATTATGATCATATCCAATTCACCAATACCAAACCCAAACTAGAGCAAGCTCAGACCCAATTGAGCCGAGCAGTCACAAAATGCGCAATTAATACTTTGAAAAATATTTTCATGTTTTTGTCTTAAGCTTGAGTACTTTTTAGCGTTAATTTACAACAATACAAAACTTGAAGTACGTTTTCAACCATCCACACAGTTATATATACATACATATATATACAGTGGTGCTTCGCAGATAGTTACTGGGTAATGGAGTGGTGTTGGAAAGCAAAAAAAAAAGCAAAAAAAAAATCGGCCAAGTGCGACTCGTACACGGAGGGAGGGTACGTACCAGATTGGGTTCTGTAAGGGAGGTACTCTCCCTAGTGGTCCGATTTGACTGATTCCAACAAATGTATAGTGCCTATATCAAAAACTTATCGTGTCTAAATTTCTGTTCAATAGTCCAAAAATAAAAAAAAGTTTTTCAACAACAGGGTGAAAATATATATTATTGTGAAACATGATATTCTCCGCCAACACGTCGTTTAAGCTAGTTTTCTTTTTAAATTGCTTGTTATGCGAGTAATATTAGTAAGTAAGTAAATGGTAAGTAATCATAAAAGGCATTGTGCTATTATTATTGTTGTTTATTACTGCAGGAAACTGTGCAATTGGCAAACGCAATCTCAAGCTCACGCTCAAGCGTCTTTGAGTGCAGTCAACGCCATGACTATAACAAGAGTTGAAGTTAATACATACATTTGTACACATATACGTATTGTATATAAGTGTAACTGAAAAGTATCTGACTTGTATTCGCAATTCCGCTGTGCTATTATTCTTCTCTAATCTAATCCCCAATTGACCGAACAACAACCCCTCACGTCCTGAAGCAATTCTGGTGCAGCAATTGCATTCTTTCAATCGTTTTTAAGCTGTCAATTTTAGAAACAGAAAAATCTAAGGGGCATTTTTGGAGTACAAATTTTCCATGTTCATTTCTTTCAGTACACAGTTTAATGACGTTCTTTTTCCATGTAAACGCTCGATATGTAGATCATTTCCAGCAGACTACTTTTAAATCGCGTGCATAATTTTTTTATCTTTTGATCTTTGATCAAAAACAATTGGTAACTGCGGCATGCGGTGAGTTCGTAAGGAGTCACTGATTATTCTAGTACCCCAAAGAGTTCGGTCCAAAATTTTGAAACAAGTCGGATACTTTTGGGATACACCTCTTATGTACATATGTGTACGTGGAATATATGTGAAATTTTTTTGTGTACTGTCGGATATGTGAGTTCGTATGCGCATTTCTCAATGCTTTTCGCATGATTTCGCATGCTCAGACTAGTAGCGCATTTGCGTGCTTATGAGGGATGGTGAAAGGTGGAAGGAAGGGAGCTGCCTCTAAACAAGAATTGGTTTGGGAATAATACTACTAAGTACATTCTACGTGCATCTTTCAGTACCTGCTATCTGTGTGCTGCATAATAGGCCTGCTCAGAAGCGCATTCGTAATTCGATTTAAAATGGATATGGCAGGCAAAATGAAATACGATAATAATGAATGACCGAATGAATATCTAAATGGATGAAGGACTGGAAAAGGTTTTCAAAAACGATGTTAAAATACACCAATAACTGCTAATAACATTTTTCGTCTAGGGTGGATTTTTTAATCTTCATTATGATCCTCATCATCACCATCGTTATTGTTGTTCTTTTCTGCTATTGGTATGTTTTTCAACCTACTTCAATAATGTTTACCATTGTTCTATTTCTTGTTTATAGTGTTCTTGCTGTTGGTTCAGTTGTTGTTCTATTCTTGTGGTATTTCAACTTGATTTACAAAGACTAAAAGACTGAGTAACCCACTATCATTCAGTTACATGCTACTAATATTTTGCCTCATCTTAATTCGTTTGGCTTACAGAATTCGATTCCTTTCGATTCGATTGAATTCGATTCGACTCATTCTTTTGTATGTTCATCTCCAAGTCTTGTTGATTTATATGTACGTCTATCGCATGTAATTGAAGACGTGATCGAAATTCAAATTTTTCTATATTTTTCATTTTTATCCCTTTTTGTTTTTTTTTTCTGTCTTCGGCAAAGTCACATCGCATTTATTTGCTCAGTTGAGGAGTGCGGGCGCCTAAAACAAAATCATGCAAGCGTAAATATTGTACAACCATTGAAAGAATCTGCTGACAGTAACCGAAGACGTCACAGCCATCGTTAGCATCATCATTATTGACATTGCCATCACATCATCACCAGATCAGAGTATTCATTGCTTAATGCGAATGTTGTTTATGCTGGATAACTGGCCGATACTATTTAATTTTTTGACAATGCAACAAGTTTTCAGGTAATTTAATTCCATGTGAAATTAATTTGCGAGAAATTGTGCCATCAATAACAAAAGCACACGGAATACTGGAAGCTTATTCCAGTCTAGAAAACTGGCTAATACAATACAATTTTAACAAGTAAAAAGATATTTAACTTCGAAGTTGATATACTCTTTATGCACCTTCTAGAAAAGGCTTTTGTCTACGCTCTGTGGTTGTAATATTTTATTTTACAATGTACAATAGCATAATAAATTGTTATAATTGTTGCTGTTGTTGTTTTTTTGCCTTTGCTTCGTTTGCTGTATCGACGTTTGTTTGCGTTTACTTCATTGAATGACTTCGCGTCTCTTCGTTATTTTTCTTTGTTATTTCTCTGGTGTTGTCAAGGTTGCAAAATAATTAGTGTTAGGAAATGTTCCTGATTCCAAACCTTCAACATGACCTAACGTTAGTGAAGTGTTGAACATCCAAAATCCCCAACGTTAGTGAAGTGTTGAACCTCCAACATCCCGACCTACCTTGAAAGTACCGGCTTTCAATCAGAGACAGGTAATGGACACAATGTTGTCACTGAGCGTTATGTTCCTTTAGCTGTTGTGACTGTTGCTACACGCACGAACCCATCTGTTCCTGGATGAACTGCTGAAATGAAATTATTGTAGTCTTTTTGTGATGACCACGTCGTTGTTGTTCCGCCGTTGTTTCCATTTTTGACATTGTAGTAGCTGTGAAAGGTATTCGCGTGACCATTTCGTCCAAAATTGTTGTACTAGTCGTTGAAGATACTGCCACCGTGTGAGATGATTTTCTCTGAGATTGAGCATGTATTCATTGGGTACCATACACATCGTTCGCATAATAAGGAAAAAAGCTGGAGTAAGTGGATCGGAATCTCTTTCCAATTTTGATATATCTTCTTTAGTCAAAGATGCTTCCAAAAAAACAGCCGCAAAACGTCGAAGTGTAGCTACATGTGCCGCGACATTGCCAAGGCCTTACTTGTATTGGGCCAGTATAATCAACTCCAGTATTAATGAACGCTGCACCAGGCAGTAAACGATATTGAAGAATGTTCTCCATTTGTTGTTGATAAGATTTTCCTTGTACACGCATGCAAATGGTACGTTTGTATACGCATTGCTTGATGATGTTGTTAGCTGATGGTATCCAATATTTGAGACCAACAAGATATTGTAATTGTCTTTTGCCTGCATGTAAGGATTTGATGTCATAATATGCGACGATAAGCATCGACAACAAGTGATTTTTTCAATAATTATTGGAGGTTTCTAATCGTAACTGATTTCTGATTTGCTAATCCTTCCACCAACTCGGAGTATTCTTTGATTGTCGATGATTGGCGAAAGTGTAATAGATGATTTTTTGTTGAAAGTTCTTTCAATGTTGAAATATGATGAATACATGTTGCAAATGATTCATGTTGAGCCAGCGTTACTAACACATTATGTGCTTGTTGCAATTCAATGGTTGTTTGAAATCCTGTTTATCTTGATTGTTTGGTTTGTGTATTGTGTTTAAATCTTAACAACAATGCCGTAATTCTTATTAGTTTTGAAAACTCTGAATATTCATGAAAAATATTGACTTCAGTAGTTACAGCGACGTTCACACTAATATCATTTCTCTGCTCCATATTTATATGTTGTTGAATTGGTATTGATGATTGTTGTAGCATATCTGGTCCATACCACCACATGTTATTTTGAATGAATTTCTCAGGTAACAAATCTGTTGTAGCCAGATCGGCTGGATTCTGCTGAGATCTAATATGATTCCAATTCTGGGGTGGAAGTTTACTAATAATTTGTGACGTTCAGTTTGCAATAAATGATTTCCATTTACGTAGATGATCTTATATCCAAGCAAGAACTACTGTTGAATAGGTCCAACCGAACTTTTAACTGACGATAGAACTTTATCGTGAGATTCGTCATTAGTAATGCTGCACAAAGTTCGAGGCGTGATAATGTAATTTGTGTGACTGGTGCCACATGACTTTTTGCTGCCACTAGATTTGTTGTTATGCTACCGTTTTTTTTTTTTGCTGCTTTTATGTAAATCGCCGCTGCGTATGCTAAGTCCGATGAATCTGAAAATCCGTGTAGCTCAAGGCGTCTTGAACTGAGTATTGCAATCATCGACTAATTTTCAATTTGGAAATGCTTGTAAAACTTGTAGCTTCTCGTCCCACTTGATTCCTTTGATCCAGATTTGCTGCATAAAAATCTTCGCATAAACGATTATCGGTGCTAACCATCCTATAAGGTCAAATATTCTTGATATGTCTGATAATACAGACCTTTTTGTTGCGTTATCAGTTGGCGAAGTAAGTATTACACTATGCATGAAACTATGGTTCTTGGTGTCCCAAAGTAAGCCAAGTGTGTTTACTGTAGGTTGATCGATTGTCGTTTGTACTGAGGAATATCTGTCTTCTGGATGAATGCTTTCTAAGAATGCGTTTGAATTCGTCCATTTTCTTAGTCTGAACCTTTCACCCAGTAGGATCTTGTTGATGTCATTTTTAAGTTGTGAAGCTTGTTGTAAATCAGGTGAACAATGTATAGAATCATCGACATAAAACTAATTTATAATGCTGTCCGATGCTTGTGGAAATTCCGTCTTGTAATGCCCGTATTGCTAAAAATGGGCAGCTCCTCTTCCATATGTAACTGTCTTCAACTCATATTGCTTTGGGGCTCTTCTGTAGATTCTCTCCATACAATGCGTGTAATGGTCCATCAGTGGAATGCACAAGTACCTGGCGATACATCTTTTCGATGTCACTTGTAAATCCAATCGAATATTTTCGAAATCTTGTTACGATGCCAAATAAATCGTTTTGAATTGTTGGTCCGACTAACAAACTATCATATAATGACAAACCGTTTGATGTCTTACTAAAACCACTCCGAGCTTTGTTGTCGTACTGGTTGGTTTGATCACTGCATGATCAGGTAATTAACAAACAGTAGTAGTTTTATTCTTGTTGCAGATTTGTATTGCTGACGTGTGCTGATATAAACTGCTGTTTAGATTTTGATCCATATTTGCCCATTATCACTCAACTAAATATAGTGTGATTGCCGTTGGTGACCCGCTAGGATGAATCAACTTGTCTGTTAAACAACATTCGCTGAAAACATCTGCTCCCAATATAATGTCAATAGAACCCGGATTCCTATATGACTGATCTGCCAGATTTAGATTATTGAAATAAGAAAGCTTGTCATGACTTATCTCATATGCTGGAAGATTTTGTATAAGACTATATAAGCAAAACGGTTCGGTGGTTACGCTTGCACCTCTGTTGCTCGAGCCGATTAGAAGTAGAATCTTTCCTCGAGTGTGGCTTCCATTGCCAGCACCGACCCCGTACACCAAGCTCTTGTCGTACGACCATCTCAGTCGAAGGCATTGAGTGAATGCTTTTGATAAGAGACTACTTTGCGATCCCACATCCAAAAATGCTCGATAAGGTTGGTTAACACCACTCACATCTGTGATGATATGTGCAGTAAAGTGTTGTGTTTGCTATTGCATTTCCCACATGTTGACATAGTATACTCATTCACCTTATGATTAGGACGCAGACAATTAAAACACATGTTGTTTTATTTTACTACAATTCGGCGATCTTCAGGTTTCATTGCTTTGAACTTGTCGCAATGATACAATCCGTGTTCTGCTTTGCATAGTGTGCATGCCAATATAGTGCTTGTGTATGTTCGTGTCTGTTGACGCCTTTGTTGGTCTTTCTGTTGATTGATTATTGTAAATATTCCAGATTACCATCAAATTCTGGCATTTAAATTCTTGGCAAGCGAATGTCACGTTGAGATGTTGAGAGCCCATCCCCACCGCTTGCCTGCGGTGTTGATATGCCTGCTATTTGAGCATCATGCGTGAATCTCTCCATTAGGTTGTTTATTGTACTTTGGCTTTCCATTAGATGTCGTTGTTACACTGCTCGAAGCATGTTGTTCCGCTTAAGCCATTGGAGTTGGATAGTTGGATTTTACGAACCATACGTATTACGATTTTATTGCGAAATAATTGTTCTCTACTCTTTCACGATATTGCTCTTCCAAGTGAAGTACTCCTCACTCTGTTAGTAGATCAATTTCATTTTGCATGTCTTCGTATTGCTTGTATGTGGCGTCTGCTTTCTCTACTCTCACTTTAACCTCACTTAAAATCGTATTTGGCCTAGTACAATAGTTGTACAGCCTTGTTAATGCGTCTTTAAGTATTTGCCTTTGTCGATATAGCTATGGTAGATCCAGTTTTTTTTTATAATTGTACTCCTTGACTTATTGAATTGCTATGTTGCTCTTGCTGTGCACCAACCTGCTCCTGGTGTAACAGTTTCACTTGCTGTCGTCACTACACAGTCTGCTGTTCGCTGCTCTACTTTCACTTGACACTTGGCACTTTTGGTTTCACTTAAAACTTTTCTTGAACTTGTTATTATTTTTTTTTTTTTTTTCTCAAGTCTCAATAAAAAAAAACATTATTTATTCCATGCTTTCTCTTAATTTTTTAGAAAAGCTACTTACTTTTCTGATAAGTGATAAGGAATGAGTAACAACCGTACTAGCTTCAAGTGAAGGACTCTTTACGTGCGTTTGTAGAGGCAAATTCATTCTCCTAAGCAATGAGCAATGTCAGATATGCTACAAGTTTCTTGGTATGCAACGTCGTACGCAGCCTATTTTTAAAAGACTTTAAAAAAAGCAGGTTATCAATTCGTCTGTATGTTTTTTATATGGCTTACTTTGGAACTGTTTCCTAGATGAACCAATTTTGATGATTTCCATATAAATTTGATCAACGACAACAAATTATTTATTTCTTTATGAGAACTGAGATTATAATTACAAATTATAACCTAGTATTTAATATGAGCAATAGAGACAGAGGCCTTCAGTTAAGAAGGAATGAAGGAAATTAGAAAAAAGCAGGACCAGACTTGCCTTGAGCGGGAATCGAACTCGCGACTCTTGGGATGTCAGCCTAGCGCACTAACCTCTGAGCCAACAAGCCGGTCAACGACAACAAATTATTTGTTAATAATAATGCTTAAAAATTTAACTTTCTTATTGTACTTTTACTTTGGTTTGATTCGAACACTTTCGAACTTAAAGCGTTTGATCATACCAAATTACAATAATGAATGTCTATCACAACAATGAAGCCAAATAAACTGGTCAAACGTTCAAGTCAAACATTTGTGTGGACGAATGTTTATGTACGGTTTCTTTTTTTTTCCAACACAAAGCCACATACGTACTATTTGAGTAAGCATCCCTATAGTTCTTTTCATATGCAAGGAATGGTACTACGCATTAATAACTAGAGAGATGAGAGAATAGACACTTTGTTGTTGTTTTGCTAACTTATGCGCTCACTTCACAGATCACAAGTCGCCTAGGTAAATTTGTTAGCGAAAGCAACTACGATTTTATATATTTTACGTACATGTGCATAAATGTTTGCAATGTCAAAAATAGCAGTAAAACTTCACTTTAACAGTAAATTTAAACGGTAAAAAAATGTGTACCGAAAAAAATAAAAACACAGTTATGTTCTTATATTAATTTTTGATACTTATTCAAGAAAAAACCAACAGTTATGTCATTAGTACAAAAAACACACAAAAAGAGAAAAGAAAAAATAAGTCCGATTTTGCGTTAACACATAAATGTTTGCAAAATGCACACAACGTAGAAATGTAATTAGAAAAAAAACTATTTTCAGCTTGATTTTTAACTAATATTTGGTGTGCCCACCTTTGGCATCGACAACAGCTTACAGTCTTCTTTGCATTGATCCAATTAAGTGTCGTATGTCGTATTCCTTAGGTATTTTCTGCCATTCCTCATATATAATCCTGATCAGGTCAGCTTTTCCCTTTGGCGCCCGTTGTGCTACCTTTTTTTTTTAAGCGAGCCCACAAATGTTCAATTGGGTTCAAATCAGGGCTTTGTGGAGGTGCATCGAAGACTTTGGTGCAGTTATATAGCAGCCATGTTTTGCACAATAGGGACTTATATTTGCGGTCGTTGTCCTGATATAATTTGAAATTCATTTTTCCAGGTCTTTGTGCATCTTCATTTCCATTTTTGAGCACTGGCCATCAATTCTTTTTTTACAATATCCAATTAAAGCTCTATTCAAAATATCAGTGAATACTCTTAATTCACCAACGTCTTGCATGGATATACAGCCCCATACCATCACTGACAATTTGCCTAATTTTATTGTTGGTATAACATTTTTCTCTTGGAGCGCTGTATTGGGTTTCCGCCAAACTCTATGGGGACCATCATTTTGGTGAAGCATTATTTTTGTCTCGTCACAAAATATAACCCCGCTCCAATACACTAGGGGCTGAGAAATGTTTTCAGAAGCAAAAGTCAGTCTCTTTAAAATATTTTGTGAAGAAAGTAATGGCTTTCGACGCGGCGCTACTCTGGCTGAGTATTCGTTTCTTTTCAATAGTCGTCGAATGGTTTCAGAAGAGACATGTAACCCATAGCCCTTGATCGATTGGTTGATCGTGGATTAATGTGAAGATTTCTTAGAATATGTGATTCTGTCCTTGTTGACAATTTTAGAAGAAGTGTTAAAACATAATCTATTTTATTTCTCTGCGCGATTTATTATATTATAAACGATGATTAATTTGACAGAGAACATTTCTGACAATTCTTTAACAGTTTTGCCTTTATAATAATTAAAATAAATTAGTTCAATGACACGATCATCAATTTTTTGGCTGGCATTTTTTATATTTTTCTATTATTGCTATTGAGGACACAACTGGACGAAAGACTAATTTATAATGGCAAATATACACTCCTAACTATTTGCTGATTGCATATTAGTCAAAATAAACAAATTTTACATTTACTTTACTTTTCTTTCATTAATCTCTTCATCCTACTGCATATTTTGCAAACATTTATGTGTTAACGCAAAATCTGACTTATTTTTTCTTTTCTCTTTTTGTGTGTTTTTTGTACTAATGACATAACTGTTGGTTTTTTCTTGAATAAGTATCAAAAATTAATATAAGAACATACTCCTTTTTAATTTTTTTCGGTACACATTTCTTTACCGTTTAAATTTGCTGTTAAAGTGAAGTTTTACTGCTATTTTTGACATTGCAAACATTTATGTGTTTATGTGTATATTCAATAATTAGGTACAATAATGAAGTAGTTTTGTACGTACATACAAGGTCTCTTCAAAAAGTATCGCGGTTTTTTCTGTTTTTTCAAAAAGTATTTATTCATTCATCAATATCTATTTTATTCCCTTCAAAGTAATCCACACCAGATATTAAATACTTGTGCCAACGCTTCTTTCAATCCTCAAAGCTTTTCAAAAAAAAATAAGTTTTTGTGATCTTGTTCAGCTCCTCCTTCAATGCCGTCTTTATCTCCTCAATCGTAGCGTAGCGTCGTCCTTTCATGGGCCTCTTCAGTTTCGGGAACGAGAAAAAGTCACAGGGGGCCAGATCTGGAGAATACGGTGACTGTGGCATTATTAGTGTGTTGGTTTCAGCCAAAAATTTTCGCACAAGCAACGATGTGTGAGCAGGGGTGTTATCATGGTTCAAAAGCCAATTTTTGTTCTTCCATAAATCAGGGCGTTTCTGGTGGATTGCTTCGCGCAAATTGCGCATTACTTGCACGTAATATTCCTCATTGACCGTTCTAGGGCAAGAACTCATGATGCACCACGCCCCTGCTATCGAAGATAACTGTAAGCAAAACTTTCACATTCGTCCTAACTTGTCGCGCTTTTTTCGGTCTTGGCTTGTGCGGCAGCTTCCATTGGGATGATTGTGCTTTGGTTTCCACGTTATAAACTCATGATTCGTCACCAGTTATCACCCTCTGGACCAAATTTGGGTCGTCGAGGACAGAGTCCAACAGCTCGTTAGCAATGTTAATGCGATGCTGTTTTTGGTCGAAATTGAGTAGTTTTGGTACGAATTTCAGGGCGAACCATCTCATGGCCAAATCAGTAAAAAAAATCGAATGACAAGAGCCAATCGATATGTTTAAATACTCAGCAACTTCTCTTACCAACTTGCCAAAATTAAACACAAAGTTGCCAAATGCTGATGCGGGGGCTTGGTGTGCAACTGCGTACTTGAGTTTGGCTGAAAATTATTTGGAAGGAAGTGCACTAGTTATTGTACTCAGCAAGGCTTTGGAGGGCAGAAGATCACAGTGGCTTTTACAAGTGTCCCATTCAGGTATAACATGGGCACAGTTCAAAGAAATGTTTATTGAGTGGTTTGAGGGCAATGAAACCCCAGCTGCGGCACTCATGAATGTGTTAAGCAGTCATCCGAGTATGTAAGCCTTTCATGACATCGCTAGTGGCAAAATTAAAAGAGATAAGTGTGGAATTTCCTTAGTGGTGCTGACGCATGCAGCTACTATTGATAAGCGAATACAGCGGTTACCACAAACGTTAAGACATGAAGTGAGATGCAGTCAGAATTGAAGGCGTTCACGTTTGGTGCGAAAATGAAGTTTACTAGCGAAAATACTATCGACAATGGATAAGATGTGAAGCGAAAAACATTAACAGTGATAAAATGTTTCAATTCTGGCAAAATGGGGAATAAGGTAGCAGTTAAATACGGATATTCAATCAGGTCTACCTGGCGGAAAAGCAGCAAACAAAAGTTCTTGGGAACCATCTAAGGCGGCTGTAATATGTGTTAATTGCCATGAATTGAGACATTTTGCATAACGTTGTCCGAAGGCAAATGCAAGAAATGTTGGATTGGACAGACTGAATGGGAGGCGTTTTGATGTGTGCTTCAGTAGTATTCATTTTATTTTGTATCGAGAGCAGAATGTTCGTTGATGAAAGAATCTATTGGACAAAGATTTGATTGTAAATGTTTGAATAATTCGGTGAAATTGACAGGTCAATACATAGCGAGTGTACTTAGTACGCAACAAATGTTGACATTGATAGAGATTGATGAAATTAGAGTAGAGATTTTATGTCATTTATTGCCTGATATTTATTTGCGTCTCAGCGTTTTGGTTGGGTGTGATGTGCTGAGTCAGGGTTTCTCGGTGCAATTGGATGCAAATTGTGTGAAATTTAGTAGGCATCCAGTGGTAAATTTGTGGTTGAGGTAGAGTTGAATGAGGTGGCTTTAGAAAATATTGATACTGATATTCCAATGAATTTTCAGCTAAGATTGTATGAGATACTTAGCGAATTCAAAAACAGTTTCATCAAGGTTACTCCGAAAATTGTTGCCAATGTCACACCCATGCAAATTCAGTTAAGAGACCCAAGTAAGACAGTGTGTCGACGGCCTCATGGATTAAGTCCAGTTGAGCGTGAGATAGTTCGTGATAAAATTCAAGAGTTACTGCAAACAATATTCGGCACAGCTCTTCGCCATATGCAAGTTCAGCATTGCTGGCCAAGAAAAAAGACGGGTCAGATAGAATGTGCATTGATTATCGCGAGTTAAACGATAACACTATACCTGATAGATTTTCGTTGCTTTTTTGCATGATTGTCACTTTTTTACTACCTTGGATATGGCCAGTGGCTATCTTCAAGTACCAAAACATTCCGATTCTATGGAGAAAATGGCCTTTGTGACAGCAGATGGTCATTATGAGTATCCGTCAATGCCGTTTGGGTTACGAAATGCCCCTGCAGTGTTTCAACGTGCCATTATACGAGCACTTGGGGATTTGGCATACAGTTTTGCACAGTTTGTGCACAAGTTTTCCTTTAGCATGGCTCCGCTTTATGCATTGACTGGTTCCCCTAAAAACATAATTAAATGGAAATCTGTTCATGAAGATATTAGAAGAAAGATTGTGGATATTCTAATGAGCCGTCTTAACCATATTTAATACAAACAGTCAACTGAATTACATACGGATGCAAGTTCTGTAGGTTATGGGGCAGTATTGATGGAGAAGAATCATGATAGACTACAGGTGGTAGCTTATTATAGTGAATGTACCACGTCCGCTGAGTCAAGATACCATTCTTCTGAGTTGAAAACCTCCAGAGTTTCTCAGTAAAGCATATTAGGCATTTTCTGTTTGGTATTAAATTTACTGTTGTGACTGACTGGAATTCATTGAAGTCGTCGCGTACCAAGTTGGATTTGACTCCGAGGGTTCATTGGTAGTGGGCTTTCTTGTAGACATTTGATTTTGATGTTATTCATAGAAAAGGGAGTCTTATGGCTCTTGGAGATTTTTTCTCTAGAAATCCCTTACCTGGTTTACCTTTTGACAAAGTGTAACCCAAAGAAATCAACATGATAGAGAGCTCTAAGTCCTGGCTTATTGCAGAACAGCAACGCGATGTTGATACCTCCAATATTGTTGCAACACTAAAGAAGGATAAACTGAATGAAATGAAACACATATGAAATGAGGTTGCAAAGCAAAGTACATTAAGGCGGTCTTTGATTAACTCGGTTCATGAATTCGTGATGCACCTTGGTTGGGAGAAAACATTAGAAAAGCTTTATGAAATGTATTGGTATGTCAAAGTTAGTCAGAAAATTTTAGGACAAATGTTTCACATGTAAGGTTGTCAAAACAAATTTTGGTAGGGTTCAAACTGAACTTGATTCTATACCGAAAATTCCCATTCCATAGCAAACGGTACATATAGACGTAACGGTGAAGCTCAGCGGTAAGAATGATCAGAAAGAGTACATTTTCGTTTTGATTGACGCCCTCACCAAGTTTTTGTTTTTACATACACTGCAAATCAACTCGACCAGTATCATCGCGGCATTGAAAGCAAGTATTTCTTTGCTTGCTGTCCTAGGCGTGTTATTGCTGTTAGATCCAATGTGTAAGGGTCCATTTAAAGTTATTGAAATCTTGGATGGGTATAGGTATATCCTAGGTGCAGCAGACTCTAACAGGACTTTCAAATTACCTCGCGGTCGCCAACGTGGACTGCCTGATCAAAGAAAAAAAAAAAAAACTAGAAAGAAGGTTATCTTCGACTATGCCGAAGATGAAATACTCTTCACGAGACGAAGTGAATGTTTCATTGTAGTATTCAAATGGTTTGTTTGTATATTGTTTTGAGAATGTGAATTTGCTCATAATGGAGAATGACATAAAGCAGAAAATGAAAAGATTTATAGACATTATCTGGATGGAAGCAATTATTGTGTTGATAACTATCGCTGGATGGAAGCAACTATTGTTTTGGTAACTATCGCTGGATGGAAGTGATGGCTATTAATTGTTGCTAGATGGAAGCAATTAATTTTATCGGCAACTATCACTTGAGGAAAAAAACTCACACGAGGAAAGTGTGGCCGTGTCGAAGAAGGGTAACCTTTATTAACGTCAATCAATTATGCTTGGGTGAAATCAATTCTGCAATAGACACAGTCTGGCAAGCCTTTTACAAAGATTGCGCAAGTGTGATAGTTGCAAGTATCGAGGAGTTCTGAAGCAGCGAGATCATCGCGTTATATGCGTATATTTCGTATGCATGTAAAATGTATGAATATCACTAGTAGTCATTTAAAGTTAGTACATAAAAAAAGTGCCTTTCTTTTTGGAAAATATGATTGTAATGAAGCTGATCTATACATATAAGAAAATGGTTGACTTTGTCAGATTGTTTTTTTTTTTTTTTTTTGGTTGACTAAGTATCAAGGAAAGAATCTTTTTTTGGAGCAGAACACAGACTTTATTACATAAAGATTGACCCACAAAATATGAATTAATTTATAATTCAAAAAATGTAAAATGTATTTTTTCTAACAAATGTCATAATAAACCATACAAAACTTAAATGATATACCTCAAAAACACATTTTGTCACTTCTAATCGCTTCTAAGCCCAATTCAGACAATAGTAGTTGTTGGCCGAACATGCTAACGCGTCGGTGTAGTATATGTACAACAATACATGAGAGATCGCGTCATCGGTTCGATCCGCAGATTTTACAAATTAATTTTTTTTTATTTCTCGCTATTTGATTATTATAATTTTTGTTTTAAACATGTTATGTAAAATAGAAATACAAACTACAAAAAAAAAAATACAGTTTTCTTTCACATCAGTCATCGTCGTCTCATCGTATTAAGCATGAGTATCATCTTTATCTATACTATTATTTAAAATTGCTTATATGGGCCTTTTATGTAACGCTTTCACGCAATTTAAACTGAATCAATTTTAATAAGTTTTTAGTGTGTTTGGAGCTGTTTAAGCGCAATCCGGCGGAGTTCTTGTGTTGTTTCGTGACCGTCGATGAAACATGGATTCATTGGTACACAACAGAGATTTCCAAAGGCTCTCAAAACAAAACTTATGAAGGGAATTGACTGAAACTTTGACAGTAGACTACTAAAGGATTATATTGCACGATGGTAACACTCTTTTGTAATAGCAGCGCCATCGGGCGGTGGGGCTAAGTACTTGTTGTTTGACCCTCGTATTTAAAGGCATCTACCATGGCCACAAACTGGACCAACTCATTCCAAAGACTGATACCAAGATTGTCGCCAGCAATTCGAAAATACCTAGAAAATTGCCATTTCTCGATAAACCCATTAATTCGTCAAAACTTTTCGCCAGTATTGCGATTGCTCTGATTCTACTCTCACTAAACTCTGTAGTTTCGTTACAATTATGATAACTTTTAGGTGATTTCTTGAGTTTTAGTGTTGAAAAATACGTTGAGGTGCAAGTTTCCATACTCAAAAGTTTTCGTTATTTATGGTTTACTGGCTCTTGAATTTTGTGTTGGTGTTATTGTACGTGTTTTCGAATATGACACTACGACAGAAAAAAAAATGTAGACATAATTTATATGTTCTGCTACCCGTTCTCAGCAGGGGTGGGCTGCTATCTGAGATATTATAAAATAACTAGCGTTACTCGGCGTGTGTTGCTACACCACCTATCCAATAATTGGGTCTTTTTTCTAAAAAGCTTTGTTGTAAAATGTGTAATTAATAATTTACGTGAATTTTTTGGATTTCTGATGATCACCCGAAAGAAGAGAGTGAAGTGGTTCAGGTGGTGGGAGAATTTCTTCTAATTTGACTTTTCCTTGTAAGCAACACATACCTTTCGATTCGTCCTTGAATTTCAATGCCAAGCAATGTTCACACACTACTGACATAGTACCTATTGATACTATACGATCGTCCTTGTAAGAATTCGAAGGATCGTAATTCATGGCAGAATTTTCTTTATTTACCCATGAATTAGTAACTCGTGCTGATGATTCTCTCTCTCTCTCAGCTCTATATCTATCCCGAAGCTGACTGAGGAAGCCTCAAGTTCCGTTGACGATTCTTCATCTCTTGCTGAACGTACTCTTTTGGCATTCACTGTACTACGACCTATGTTCGAACGACGACGTCTTCCAGACATGACTTGATAATTTCTTGATAGACTTAAATAAAAAAAATCTAAAATCTCATTTGAAGAAACTTTGCTGTGTAAACAATAAGAAGCTGGGATATTGTAGTGACAGTAAATGCTTTTTCCATGAATTATAACACTATGCCAACTACATTAATTTTAAAGATAGGCATATAGGTAAAAATAAAAATAACAGTATTTCTCCACTATTTAATGGATATTATTATAAATATAAACCTTCCTCTTCAATCACTCTATCTATTAAAAAAAACCGCATCAAAATACGATGCGTAGTTTTAAAGATTTAAGCTCACATAGGGATATATAATAAGTTGAAAAAAAAAGGAAAGAGGTGTCATGGGACATCCGTGTAAAGTGCGGCTTCATTCAGGACAAAATTTTTAATTATTATTTGCATTTATTGAAAAATTTATGTTTTAATTTTTAAAGCTATAAAATATTGTTGTGAGGGAAATAAATTACAGAAATTAATTTAAACACATTTTGAAGGTAAACAAAGGAAAAAGAAGTTTATTAATTAATAATTTGTAAGTACAATAATTTGAGTGGAGTTTTTTTAGGCGCCTTTGAAGTACCGTCCGGGTTAGTGACTCGGCTGGAGGATTTGGGTGGGAGAGAAAAAAAAAAATTTATTTCCTGGAGAACTGTAGACATGTTAGGTCGTTATGAAGTGTTCAGTTCCTAACGAACTAGGGGGCAGATAGTCTTATTTTGTATGACCTGAATTTTCCTACGATTAGAAGGGCGTGATGTACCACATAACTGAATACCATGTTGCCAGGAAGGAGCAACAATTTTCTTCCATATTAAAAAAAACAACAACAATCTTCTACTACTGTTAGCGCACATCCTAGCTTCGCTGCTATCGCTGCTTCTGACATCTCTCTGCCCCCCGCAACCAACAATTCGATAAAATATAGACCCATCAATACTGTTCATAAACAGAATAATTCAATTAAGCTTATCATCACCGCTCCCCATTCCCCTCTCCCCACAGCACTCCTCACTGCTTTCCCTGATTCTTCTAAACCTTCAACTTCAACAAAAACGCAAAACAACACAACTACAACAACACTCAAAAATACATCTGATGCGTTAGCATCCAATGACAAATCTCTTAAACAAAAAAACTAAATTTTCACAGCCGACTCAATCCCCTCACTTGACTCAATATTAAACACTTCTATACAATTTCCTGATTCTGACGAATCAATGGGAGAACCTGACTTGTAGTCAAGTCCCTTCCATTGCTTCAATTCATCTTGGAAACATAAAACATACCTACTTTACCTTTGCAATGTCTATTAAAATTTTACAATGGAATATTAATGGCATTTTCAACAACTATTGTATAATGAACTTTTATTACTTATAACTGATCACTCACCTGATGTTTTATGTTTTCAAGAGACCCACTTGCCTCATAATTTCACTAACTTTATCTGCCCAAAGGCATACACAGGCTACTTTTACAATCATCCTCATAACACATCAGCCAAACAAGGGATAGGCGTGCTTATTAAACGTCACATCCCCCATAAGCATAACATAATAAACTCTAACCTTTTTTGCTCTGGCTTACAGCTGATCCTAAACAGCCCTATCACAATCATAAACACCTATATATTTACAAAGGGCATTTATCTACTACTAACCTCATAGCATATCGTAAAGCAAATGCTTTGTTAAAAAAAAACTGTACTTTCGGCCAAACGAAACTCTCTCGAGAATTTCACCTCTTGTATTTCCCTTCCACAACAAAAAAGTTTGGTCCGACATCAAAAGACCAGCAGGCGTCCCCCCAACCCCACTCAAATGTATTAAATCCGTCTCGGGCCTACTGACCAGTTCCATTCAGATAGCCGAAACTTTGGGCCATGCTTGGTCAAAGTATTCAGCAGACGATAATTTCTCGCCCCTATATATTAAGCATAAAAATTCATGCCTAGCAGGCTCATACTCCCCAAATCCGCTATCTGCATCCGCCAGACACCTGGAAGCCAATTTCACCATGATCGAAATGGAAGCTGCGATTCATTCTGCAAAAAGGAAGACTCCCGGTTCCGATAGGATATCATATCCCATGCTAAAAAACCTTCCAATTTCTCTAAAGATTATACTTCTTGATATCTTTAATACTATATTTCATTCAGGTACTTATCCACACACATGGAGATCAGCCATTGTTATTCCAATCTCTAAACCCAATAAGCCATCACACGAAATCGGTAGTTTCCGTCCAATCTCTCTATTATCCTGCCATAGTAAAACGTTTGAAAAAATAATCGCTCGTAGTTCATTTCCCGAAATAATCTAATTTCCCATAATCAGGTAGCATTTAAAAAGCAACACAATACTATGGACGCTTTATTGCGTATT
>JBAMAW010000618.1:0-48917 GCA_037043295.1 Amiota minor | reverse complement strand
GAACAGTAGCAGAGCACGAGCATCGTAATTTGTGTTTTGTGTAGCATCTCATGTTTTTTGTTACTATTGCTGCTACTGAGCAAGCAAATCAAACCCGGTGTAAATTTATTTATTTAAATAATATTTTTACCTCCATCGCCACATAATAATAAACCTCAAAGTTAATTAAAAAACTTGTATTGTATATTTCTTTTCTTTAACAAAAATTGATCTTATGAAAACTATTAGAATATGATTTTCATTACGTCTTTTAAGTTTTGCCATCTGTCATAAAAAATTCGAATGTTTTAATGTACGCTGATGACGTTAAGATATGCTTATCCATTCCATCTCCGCTCCAACAAATGTTTCTTCAAGAAGATTTTGATTCCTTATCTCAGTGGTGTGCTAAGAACTATCTTTCGTTTTATTGTGAGAAATGTAAAATTACGTCCTTTTATCGTAAACATTTAATTGTAAAAAGCTTCCACATAAATGATCACACTCTAGAACGTGTCACATATTTTAGTGATCCAGGAGTCTTGATGGATCCAAAGCTGCATTTTGGCTCGCATATCTCCTGTATTATAAGTAAAGGTAGAGGGATATTAGGATATATTAAACGTTGGTCTAAAGAGTTTAATGATCCTTACACTACTAAATTACTTTTCACATCTTTGGTTAGACCAATTCTTGAATATACATCGTGTGTATGTACACATCGTGTGACCCACAGTTTAAAAAGTATAGTGATAGTATTGAGTTCGTTCAAAAGCAATTTTTGCTTTTTGCACTGCGTAACTTACGCTGGGATCCCAATATCAACCTGACATCTTACCATAACCGTCTAAAATTAATTCGCCTTCCTTCATTATCCAGTTGTAGAAGTGGTAGTAGGTTTTTAATGGACCCCAGCTCGCGCGGGCTCTGGGGGTGAAAGTGGCGTGGGATAGAAAGTAGAGTAGGGAAAAAAAAAGTTAAAGACATGTAAATATATAATTTATTAATCTATATAAATACTAGTTATCCCGACGTGGGTTGCTACGCCCTCGCTCAAAAAAGATGAGAGAGCATATACGTATGGAAACATTTTTTCTTTGATGAAGATCAAAGGGATATGTGGGGATGGGATATATAACAGAAAGAGGAATATACCGCTGTAGACAATGACCGCCGATAAAAATAAAAAATGCGCCAAGTGCGAGTCAGATTGGGGTTTGTATGGGAGGTACTCCCCTTGTGGTCCGATTTGACTGATTCCAACAAATGTACCATGCCTATATCAGAAACTTATAGTGTCTAAATTTGAGTTCAATAGTCAAAAACAACAAAAAACTTTATCTAATAAGAACATGAATTTTAATGGTGGGTTTTTATGGGAGGTACCCTACCTAGTGGTCCTATCAATATGAGTTTCTGATGTATAGCCACCAACCATACAAATTTCAAGATCGTTGAATTACTGGATCATATAGCTGTCCGGAACCCGAAAAATGAAAATTTATATTAATTTCGAAGAGCAATTTAGCGTGCCATGAATCCACCAAAAACTACACTCAGAGAATTTCTCGAATTGTGTAATCCTGAGGATACTTTCGGTGCCTTTGCACGAACACTACTTTATTCAGACGTAAGTATTTCACATGGAATCAAAAAAATGGATGCGCCGCAAGCATGTTACATCAGTTGATGCGTGTCCCAGTCTATTCAAATCGAGAACTTTCGGCCGAGTATATATAGTCAATCCAAGGCAGACTGAGTGCTTCTATCTGAGATTGTTTTTGGTTAATGTCACCGGCCCATTGCCATTTCAAGATATACGAAACTTGAATGGACAACAGTTTCCAACGTATAAAGATGCATGCCTTGCACTCGGCTTGCTTGAAAACGACAATCACGTGATCGTGGATAGAAAAACTTAAGATAGATTCAACACTGTTGCACATTTCAGCGTTAATATGAGCTTGAAAAGTTCGTGATAATACCGGAGAATTAGGTACAATCCAACTACAAAATTATATCCACGTAGCCTCCTTGTAGCTGTAAAACCGCCTTTTTGATGTGATCTTCGCCGATATAAAGGATACCCATTTTCGCCTGACATCGTTGAACTAGATAAAGCTCTGGGATACTTTTAGGACATCGATTTTCCTGCATGCAAGGGGAGTTCCTATTAAGGATGCCGCACGGCCCATGAACTATGTGTGTTGTTATATTATCGTGCAATATGGGGTCTTGATTTCTGTCAGGAAATTCAGCACTTATGTATAACTGTGTCAACAACATCTGGGCGAATTTTTTCTTGCAGTCACAGTATAATATGTGCGTGAGGTAATCCACATTTCTGCCATTCAACGCTATACATGGGACACAAAGATGAGCAAAAATTTTTTTCTTTTGTGAGCAACTTTATAATGATCTTTAATTTTAAATGGAAAACTCTAGCTATAACATCGTGTCTATCATGAGCTGCCTGTCCTGGTAGAAGTTCTTTGGTAATTTCATTCCCCCGTAAAACTGGACGAAAGGATAACCAACTGACCTAGGTTTTCAGCGTTATTGTCTTGTTGCATGGCGTCGCGGAGATGCACGTAATCTTCGGCTCGTAAACGTCTCTGATTAGTGCGTAAGTGAACTAAGCGCTCACACGGTTATGTTGGATGGAAAAGTTTGACTTTGTTTATCACTGGTGCTTTAGGTTATAGAAACTGATTTTAAATGAATTTTCTATTCAACAAATGTATGTTTATATTATTATTTTATATTTGGTATCATGTATTCCTCCGACTAATGACCATGGAATCAAAGTCGTATTTATTCTTTATTTACACATTTATTTATTTATTTATTGTATAATAGAAAACTTAATTCTAAAATACAATATTAAAGCTGAAGCAACAAAGGCCTTGAGCTAGATGAGATCAGAATCTTTTTTTTTGTTTTTTTGTTTTGTTATTTACAATATTATCATACTTAGACTAACTGATTTAGATTAATTTATTTATTAGTAATATGAAATTTTTTAAGTTAATTTGACTGGCTTCTGTAAGTTGATGGCGAAGTGGAGGGATGTGAAGGGAGTTACACAGGGATTGGACTCGACTGCAATTGTCAGTGAGATGGCCCACACTTAGTGTACCTGAGTTGCAAAAATTGCAAGTTGGTACTGGTGTCTTGTTGAGAAGATGTTCATGTGAAAACTTTGCGTGTCCCAGTCTGAATCTGGTACACAACACACATTGTTTTCTGTTGATAGTTGGCGGGATATATATATGTATTTGTTTGCTAAATAGTTTATACATGCAATTTTATTTTCTTTTTATCAAATAAAGAATATTGTTATTATTATTATTACACTAAGCGCTCAGTTTCTACTTTCGCATACATATTGACAATAAAGTGACTGAATAAACCTCGAAATTTCTGAAGATAAATAAATTCCTCACGACGTATTTGCAGCAGATATGAGTAAAATTGCAGTGCTGATATTTTTTTGTTAAAGTTTGGAGCCCTAGTATTTGGGTTAATTTGGTAGAGTCCGAAATTGAAGCCATCTTCTCCGCGAACATAAATTAAAATACTTATAAAGCTATACTCATGTATATAGCTTCCTCACTGTTGGGAGCGAGTTCTATTCCTACCTCTTCCGCCAATTTGGCACCATTTATATGATCGAGATCAAGAGAGCATATGTCCCCACTGTCACGAGGACTTTAAGCGAATGAATAGTTGGCTGAGACCGCTACGAGCCAAACGCACGTGGTATCAGAAAATACCTCTTGTCAAGCAGCGTAACCAAGTTACTAGCAGTAGAGCTCCAGAAAGCTCAGAGGCCAACCAACCCACATTCACACACACTCATAACGGACAGTCTCAGGCTACAATCGGACGACGTCTTAAAAATACTGCACGTGCACACCCATTTAATCTCCTAACTCTATCCCTATTGGAGAGCACCTCACTAAAATCAAAACCCCCATTACCACTCAAAATACCGAACTCATTCATATCCCTTAAATCATCATACAGAGAATATTCACAGAGAACATGTTGCCACATCTCGTCCGTCGTGCCACAAGGGCGTTACGCACTGCCATTTAGGTCCCTTGAATGCAAAAAAGCATAAAGGGAACCATAACCAGTCAATAGGAATCTGAGCCTAAGGTTAAAACCAAAGTCCGGACGATCACCAACAAATGTGACATCCCGAATGAACCTGTACGTTAGCCGCCCACAAACAGAACTGTCTGATTTGCTAGTCAGACAGGACACACTCATTCAACATTCTCTTACACACATTACGACCTAAGCTCTCCACATCCATCCCATATAACCATTCATCCTGCAGCAATGGTAATTCTCTCCTGATCTTGAAGTCAACGGCTCTTCGCCTGTCCTCAAGATCAAGAGAAACCACACCAAGCAAAATCTGCAAAGCCTCAGTGGAGACAGTACGACATACCGATAAACATCCCAATATCATGACCCTCTGGCATGATAACACTTTCTTTCTGCCTACAACAGACGATTCCGTTTTGTACCACACCGAAGATCCATATGCTGCACATGCAACAACTGTCAGCACGCCTACTGAGACCCCATTCACTCCGCAAAATACGGCGCAGTTTACCAACCACACCAAACAACCTGTCTCTAAGACGAGCAATATGAGGAATGAAATTCATTCTCTCACCCACGGTTATACCAAGGTATTTCACCTCAGTTATATACCGAAGGCTGCCAGCATCAAGCCTGACGATAGGACTCCGACTTGTTGCCAATTTGCCCTTAAGCAACATTGTCACAGTCTTATCCACCGCTACACTGACACCAACACTACTGCTCCATTCAGAAACAAAATGCATGGACTCCTGGCCCTTGCGCTCAATTTCCAAACGCGATTGTCCCTCAATCAAAATGAGCAAATCTTCCGCATACGCACAGCACTTGAACTCATGTCCGAGCTGCCTTAACAAGGAATCCATCATGAGGTTCCAAATAAATGGACCACAGATAGAACCCTGTGGGCAACCACGAACCACATCCACACTGAAGCACTCATTCCCAACTGCACAAGCACGCCTGTCAGAAAAATAACTCTTTCAAAGAACCATTTCCCGACTTCCACAATCTCTCAATTTCCTCAGCACACAATCCCAACTTAGATAGTCGAACGTATAAAATCCACAAACATGCACATTGCATAGCACATACTTGAAACTACTTGCCCGAACACAGTCAGACACATAGCCCCAAGCATCCTCGACGCATTTACGCTTCCTAAACTCAAAGTGAAAATCAGACATATGTTCATTCACTCTTTTTCCTACTGGGCCACCAAAGGTGTACCATTCACTGGGTTCGTTAACGACCCTAACATCCCGGGACGCGGCCCTTTCGGCCAGCAACTTACCCCGTATGTGGTTCGGATACCCAGACGCATGCCCAGGTATTTTACTGAACTACAACGGGGATGCTGCATTCGCGTCAATACCAAGGATGACAGGGTCCCTACTCGCCAGTAGTAGCACCTCATCACACAACAAAAATCCTACACAAAGGTCCACAAACACTCACACACATAGTGCCTAGTCTTCGCCCTGGCAACAATGGCACTGTACACAGGAGACAACATCAAATGGCCTGCCTTTAAATGCACAGTTGCGACAATTAAGCGCATTGCAACATTGGGCCACCCGATGACCCGTCTGTCCACAACGACGACAGACATCATCCTTGACCTTGCAGTCCGCCACCTTATGGTCGAAAACAAGGCAACGGAAGCATCCCAAGATGATGATACATCATTAAACTCATCCAGCAGACACCCAGTGACGTCAGCAGTAATGCTCTTCATCCTCTCAATAGCACACCCCTTGCGTTTACCAGACGCCGACGCTGCATCAGAAGATGGCACCAGACGTCATCGTCGTCCTCTGCTTCTTAGGCGACATTACACAAGCGTGCGAGCGAGAAATAATCTAAATTTAGAATTTAAAACTGACCAAACAGCACAAAAAGTTCAAAAATTAATTTAAACTACTGATAACGCTAACAGTTAACAGTTATACAGAACCAAAACAAGCAAAAGATAATCGCGTTTACAGTTACGAAATTGAATAGCAAACCGCGGGTGTTATGTCCAAATTCCATAACCTCGCTTCGAACAACTATGCTGATGCGGACGATATCAGCATAATTGTTCAGAAGTGTAGGAAACATGACGCCACCGAATTAAGATTGTTGTTGTCAGCGTAGGCTTCGCTTTCGTTGTTTATGCTTAGTAAACAATAGGAAAAGTAAAAAAGAAAAGGCATTTGCATATGCCAACACAGTTTTGTGAAAAGTCTTAAGACTTCAATTAAAACAGTTAAATAAAAGTTTTAAACTAAAGTTGTACACTATAATAAAAACTAAAGTTATATAATAATAAAACAATAAACTAAAGTTAGGTTGTTTTAATTAATACATAATTCGGGCACGTCCGAATGCAACGAAATCTTACAGCGTACTGAGATCCTATGAGATGGTAAACTTGGCCTTGTGTATTAAACGTTGGCATGACCCCTCCGTAATTTCTTTTGCCCCGAAAGACGTCATTTGAAATGCACCATTGTAAACCGGGTGTTTTTTAAAAACTGTTTAGATTGTGGATGTTAAAAAGAAAAAGTTTAAAAGAAACTTCATAAGTTCTAGATATTCTAAGTCATCGATATAAACTTTTCCATTTGAACGGCATAATCCTTTTGACTCTTTTTTCCATTTGAGAGCGCCACAGAAATTACAGCATATGACCACACCATATATGAAAGCAGCTTCAGAATAGTTTATTGTAGATGAATATATAAAACCTGTTCTTTCTTTATAAGTCCAACGAACTCCATGACCCGCAGCATCATTTTCTTATACCTGATCGAATTCGGCAGATGAATTTGACAATCTACAATAATAATCTGATCAACATCTAATCGTAATTGATTTTGTTCTGTCGTTTCTACATGATGTATTCCTTCTATCCTTGCTTCTTCAGTTATTAAAGCATGGTCATCAAATGCTGTAGCATCGTTTTGATGTTGACGATCTTGGGATAGTCGTGCATCACGTTCTTCATCATTTCCAAGTTCTCGGACATGTTCTACGGACAAACTCACTTCGCGAGTGGCACGCATTTCTCTAGCTGCAGTGAGTCTTAATTCTCGGTCATCTTCAGATTCTTGAGACCTAATAAGTCTCAAACATCTTGTATTTCTGGTATTCGCCGCAAGATTAGAGAAGGCATTTTATGTAATTGTTTTGTTTTTTTTTAAGAACAAAAAATGTATTAACAGTATCGTAAATACTAACAAAAATCAGCATACTTAATGCTATAACTTGTTATGCGATCAACACTACAATGACAAAAAGAAAAGAATTTAGTTTAATTTACACCTATATTATATAGAAGACCGACATTTAAGCTCCCCAGGATGGAGCCTTTTTAATCTTCTCCTCGGGCGATGAGTTGCTAAGGCCAGTGGATTTGGATGAGTTGACAGTTTCTCACTATATCAACTGCTATGGTGACTTATTTGGTCGCCAACAAAGTGAACGTTTAGGTCTTTATGAAGTGATTTATTGCGGAAGAACCAAGGGGCACTAGTTATTAGGTGTATGGTTTTGTTTTGTAAAACCTTGATTTTCCTTATATATGATGTTGCAGCAGTGTCCCAAAGTTGGATACCGAATGACCAGATAGGAATGATAATGGTCCTGAATATAAGGACTTTGTTGCTAAGCTGCAGTTTACTTTTTTCTTTAAGAAGCTAATTAAGTTTCTTAATTTTTGTAGTGCAATTAGAGTGGATTCTACTAACATCTTGAGATCAAGTCAGTTTGCTATCTAAATGCATACCTATATAGCAATGTTGATTTTTTGTGGTATATAGTTTTCATTGAAGTGAACTGCAGGACAACGTTTATGTCTGAGTGTGATAAGAACATTGGCAGATTTCTGATGATTGACGTTCAGGTTCCAACGCTTCGACCAAATGGCTACATCATCTAGGTAGTTTTGTGAAAGTTGCCTAGCTTCCAGCGGGCAGTTTGAAGAGGCTAGTATTGCTGTATCATCCTCGTATGTAGCCACTAAGAAATGAGGAGCAGGAACGAAATGTTTCAATTTGTACAGAAGTCCTTCATGCCAGACCCTATCGAAGGCTTGGTGAATGTCGAGAAAAGCAGCATAGCAATATTGTTTACTTTCAAAAGAGTCTAAGATTCGTTGAAACACTCATTGTATCTGTTCAAGAGCGCCATGTCTTTTGCGGAATCCAAATTGGTGCCTTGGGATAGCTTCCTGGACGGTACTTATTTCCAGTAATCTACATAAAAATATTCTTTCGAGATGAATAGTTTTCCCCGCCTTCGGTATCATTGCTCAGGGCCTGCTTCCATTGGGAGGGGAAGTGGCCGATGCGAAGAATTGCGTTGTAAATTAGGACCAAGTAGAGTACAAATTCTTCGAGAAAGATTTTAAGACGCTTCCGTCAATTCTGTCAATTCCAGGTGCTTTCTTCATTTTGACTGATTTGATTTGGTCAACGAGTTCTATTAGAGTGATTGGTTGAACAGGAAGATCTAACAGTAAAGGTGAATCAAGGAAGGATAATGTCGCATTACAAGCATCAGCTAATTAATCGCATTAAATCTTGCCTCCAGATGATCAGCAAATGTCTTTGCCTTATCAGCGTCAGTTTTGCACCAGATACCTAGGTGATTGCGTGATTGATTTCGTGCTGCCGTTTTAAATTCCGTGTTAGCTTCCATAAATTAAAGGAGGCATCTTTGTCAGGATCAGCACGTTGGATGAGCTCATCAAACATTTTTGAACGCTCACTTCTCCAAACTATAACTTAAACTAAATAGTCTATAATAATATGAACTATATAAACACTATAATATTATACACTAAATAGACTTTAATAATACGCTATAATAAAATATAAACTACAATAATACACTATAATAAAATATAATATAATAAGTGTGATATATAGACTACAAAAGTTTGAACTGTAATATTGCACACTTTTCCTATATACACACTATATAATAATATATTAGCTATTTTAAAGAACAAATGATTCTTAAAGTTGCTTAGGTTATAATAGAATATTAAAATATATTGTAAATTATTAATTACACATTTTACAACAAAGCTTTTTATAAGAAACACCCAATTAACGCATAGAGGGTGTAGCAACGCACGCCGGTTAACGCTAGTTAATTTATAATTTAAAAAATTTGAAATGCGTTTCTGCTCTCAAATCTATACAATTAAACGGCAAACATTGAATTTGTTAAACCTTTCTTGCTTACACCACTGAACCGATTTTGACAAAAAAGTACCAATTGAAAGGTATTCTTCGCAAGATGTGAACTATGTTAAGTTTATCAAAATTGATTTAGTTTGCTATTGGCTTTATACAACCGATGAGTGTACAGCAATAAACCACTTTTATTTAATTTTTTTCATAATTTTAACATTGCTATTATTTAAATATGCCTTTTTGATTTACTTTAACTAGTAGAATTCAGCGTACACGCCAGAGAAATGACTTGAGATCAGTTAGAAATGTTATCGCAAGTATTGATTTATTGAATGGAACGTATAAAATTACATTGAATTTATTCCCCGTAATTTTGATTCTTTTAGCAGTTTGTCTAATATTACGTTGTGATTTCTGATCAGCAAAACATTTTCAATCTAAAGTTACTGTACGTAATACTAGCCCTTTTAATTTGTGTTGTCATAAGGGAAAAGTTCCATTACCATTCATTCAGAATGTTCTTTTTATGAATTTATTTCAAGGTTTGAACTCAAATGACAATGTCATTAAACAACGTTCTAAGAATTACTTTGATAATGTCCTTCATTTGCAATGATAAGTTCTGAATTTATTTTAGATCTGTTTCAATTACTCCGGGTTATGGTAGTGATCCGCCATATGCACTGCATTATTTTTACAATGTTGAAATTGATGTATGTCATAGACTGAATGCTATGTCAATGGTTGAATATTGTCACCGTCCTGAAAATACAACTGCTAATGTTTGTATGATGATTTATGTGAATAAAAAGTGTGATCTTCGTCGATATGATGATGCTATTCAGACTGATGTTGCAGCTATTGTTAGAAGCAATGGCGGTGAACCTCCTTTTGAGAGAGGTATGGTTGTTTTTCGGAAATTTCCATGAGAAAGTCATAATGCTTTGGTTTTGCACTCTTCACTAGATCTGTTGGCATATCATTGTTTCCTAATGGTGGTACCGATTGTCATGTAAATATGTCACATAACATTGCTTCTACTACTAATGCTCCTATGTTACAATATACATGTTCTCGTCTTGCTATTCGTGATGATTTTAGTCTTCTGTATTCTTCCCAAAAATTTCTTCTTCAATGAATCGTTGATATGTATGTTCGAATTGAAAGTACCAGATTACATTTCATTAAACAAAATCAGGCTGCTCTACGTGCTGATCTTTTTAATAACTTTGATTTTATAAATTAAAATCCAAATGGTAATGTTGGTAATGGTTGGTCACAAAGTAATTTTGACTTCCATATTCATAAGTTCTCCACGAAATATGTTTCAGAATTACTTAGATGCTATGTGTATTGTACAGCGGAAGGGAAAACCTTCTTTATTCATAACTATGACATGTAATCCAAATTGGCCCGAAATTATTATAAATGGGGCTAAGGCTCATTTTCGACCTGATATTGTTGTTCCCGTTTTCAAAATTAAATTGAATAAACTGATCAACTTGATAGTTAAAAACCAGGTATTCGGTAAAGTTGCTATTATTTACACAATTAAATCTTAAAAACGTGGTCTCCCTCATGCACATATTTTGTTGACTTTGGACAATGATGATAAAAAAAGTAAAAGTAGTAAAAAGTCATGATTCCGTGTGGTGTTCTTAATCCTAATTCAGTGTGCATGCGAGAAGGAAAATGTTCTAAAAATTTTCCTAAAAATTTCTCAAAACGTACTCAAGATAGTAAGAATGGTTATCCAGTGTATAGACGTCGTGATTATGGTGTTTCTGTTGATGTTCGTGGGCATAGTGTTGATAATAAATTTGTGGTCCCATACAATCCGTATATTTTAGCCACAATATGGAAGTGGAACTTCTTTGGCGAGGGGAGGTAAATCCAAAAATTAGAAAATGAAATGTGACGAAAATCAAAAAGCGAAGATGCTTTAGAGAATGAATACTTATGCATGAGTAAGAGAGAGATAAAAAATGCTTTACTGATTGTGTTCACTTTACGAAAGAACTTACGAACAAGTCGACGAATGACCGAAAAATAAAATAACTCTTTTTGTATTGAAACAATATAACACTACAATAATCTGTATTATTGCTATACCATCTACTTTAGAAGTTGCACTTTAATATTGTATTTGCCTAAATAGCTCCATATTTCTTGCATTTACTCCCCTTCGCTAAAGAAGTTTGACTTAAAAAAATAAACCCAGTGCAGGACTCGAACCCCACGCCCTCGGTTTGCAAGTCCTACTCTCTAACCACTACATTTCAATTGTGTTTGTCTAAATAGCTCCAATATAATAATATCATCGTCAAATTTTGATTTTCTTCACATTTCATTTTCATATTTTTTTCGCTAAAGAAATTTCACTTAAAAAAAAAATCAAAATTGACTCCTTTCAATTGTAAAAATAATAACCCAAATTCAGTTTCATTCACAACACTCCTGAAATTTCTAACATCCGAAATTTTTTACATAGTCCTAACACATTATTTCTCAAAATAACAAACGGAAAGCAACATTAAAAACTATTAATAAATTGCCAAAAAAAAAATTTCGATGACGTAAAAAAAAATTGTTACTAAATAAGGGAAAAGCTAATTATGTAGCGGATGCGTTATAAATAATAACCATCCAAGAATTATTAGAAATACAATCAAAAATTTAAAAGTATCTACATGAAATCAAAGTAGACAGAAAAAATCCTGCGCAGGAAAAAACCAGAAAATTTGCATGGAAAGTTATAGCACCAATTGATATTAGAGAGCTTTATACTAATGGAATTCTCGACTTAAGTTTTAGTTTTAGTTTTCCCAAAGGTTTTAATCAGAATAATCCAACTTAAAATGGCACCGAGTGAAAAAATCTTTGAAACAATTGCAATTGGTTAATTTAAAAGAAATGGGCAATAAATATTTAAAGAAATTAAGACTAGCGCTACTCAAGCCTCACCGACCATAATGGTAAATAAAAAAAAATGAGAAGCAATACTTTCTATATTCTATAGTGATCCAATACAAAGAGGTCATACAGGCATTACAAGAACCCTAGCGAATATTAGAAGACATTAAATTAAATATTAAAAAGTGCGTACATAATTGTCAAGATACCAAGTATCAAAAACAATGAAACATACAAAAACGCCAATAAGCGTTTTCGATAAAATTCTAATCGACACAATTGGTCCACTACCTACAAAGTATCTAGTGGCAATACCAATACCAAATAAAAGCGCGAAAACCATAGCAGTCATTACGGATATGAGTACAGAATACCTATATTAAATAATCGATGAATTGTGCAAATACTTAAAGATAGACATTATTACGTCCACAGCACACCACCATCAAACATAAGGAACTGTCGAGCGTAGCCACAGAACCTTAAATGAATACATACGCTCATACATTTCAGTGGAAAAAACTGATTGGGACGTATGGCTACAATATTTTGTGTATTAAAATACAACACCATCTATGGCACATAATTATTAGAGTGTAGCTATTTTATGAGAGTTACAGCATGAAAGAAATTTCAAAAAATGATGCTACAAATAGAATCGTCAGATTTTTTTTACTGGTTAGAGTGTAGGACTGGCAACCCGATGGCGTGGGGTTCGAATCCTGCACTGGGAATATTTATTATTTTTATTTTTATATTGAAAATAACTGTTTATTATATTGGAGCAATTTAAGCAAACATGATTAAAATGTCGTCGTGGCGTAGTGGTTAGAGAGTAGGACTAACAAGCCGAGGGCGTGATGTATGAGTCCTGCACTGGGAATTTAAAACAAAAAAAAAATTAATTTTTATATTGAAAATGATTGCTTTGAATTTGTTTTGCGTAAATATAAACTACTAGCTTTGCACAGCCATGCCTTGCTGTGGCCTTGCAAACAACAAATATAAGTAACTAAAAATCAAATGATTAGGTTTTGCATAATGATGATAATGATCAACAAATAAACATAAGTCTTTACGAAATTCGTAAACTCACACATAAACCTTAAATTTTGTCTACTTGGACTATTTCATTCTGCTCTCTAAATATTTATAATTATTATATTGGAGCTATTTAGGCAAATGGGTGGTCATGGTGTGACATCCTGGGTGCAAGCGAAGTTAGATAACTTCTATAGCATGCTAAATGGATTTCTGGAAGAAATACCTCATCGAGATATCATGCTACTGATGGGGGACTTTAACGCACAAATAGGAGCAAATAACACCGGTTATGAATCAATTATGGGAGTTCATGGGATGGGTACCGGAATGAAAATGGTGAAATACTTATAGAGCTCTGCAACAATCACGACCTTGAAATAGGAGGTTCAATGCTCGCTCATAAGGACAACCACAAAGTAACTTGGAACTCACCCTCACAGATTGATCATATCTGCATGTCCCGACTGGCGTGTGATATGTTATGCGACGTCCGCAACAAGCGGAGTGTTGAAATTAACAGTGACCACTACTTAACATGCGCCGAGATCCGCATAAAAACACTGCGGTATCGACATGGGAACAGACCTGCTCCATCACAAAAATTTGACGTAAGAAAATTAACTGACAATGCTATAAAACAGGAATTTATAGCCAAACTCTCCGAAATAGTCATAGATAACTCAGATAGCGAGGATGCCTGGCCAACTCTTAGCTCTATGTATACTGTCTGTGACAATATATTAGGCAAAAAATTCAGGACAAAGGAAGAGTGGATGTCAGTAACTCTTTGGATAAGAATTGCAGAAAGAAACCATATCAAAATCAAGATGCTTAATGAGAATAATCCACAGCGCATAGAAGAACATACCCTACGTACTAAATAAGTTAATAAGGAAGCAGACGAGAATCGACAAATTGGTGTATTTTGAAAAACTAGGAGAGAGTGCACAAGAAGCCGCCTCAAAAGGTGACATAAAAGTTCTTTACGACATCACAAGAACTATTATCGGAGGGAACGTTAAAATCAACAGCCCCATTGAGGATGAAAATGGAAATATTATTACATTCAAAGACGAGCAAGCAAGAATATGGAAAGAATACTTTGAGCGTACGCTTAACACGCCATCCCTTGCAAGCGTAGAACAGCTAACTATCCAAAATTGGCACAATAAAAGTAGACAAATAGATACGAACCCTCCTACAATAGACGAATAGTAGAAGCAATCCGTACCCTCAAAAAAGGCTAAGCACCTGGGAACGATGGACTTGCAGTAGAATGCTTTCAAGTAGACGCACGCCTCATGGCCTTAGTGGACTGGTGGATATTTTAAAAACAGTTTGGATCAGTGAAGCAGTGCCTAGGACGTCGAAAGAGTCCATAATTATTAAAATCCCCAAAAAAGGCAACAAGAAAAAGTGCTCCAATTGGAGGCATTTCACTTCTACCAACTGTTATGAAGGTACTGAATCAAATCAGACTGGGTAGAATTGCAGAACACGTAAATAAGTTTATTAGGAAAAATCAAGCCGGGTTTCGTTCAGAGAAATCATGCACTGATCTTATCAACACAATACGCATATTGATTGAACAATCTGCAGAATTTAATGCTTCACTATACATAGCCTTTATTGACTATTTAAAAGCCTTCGATGCTCCAGATCGCAATGGTATATGGTTAGCGCTAAGCGCTAGAAGAGTCCCGCAAAAAATCGTCAACATCATCAAGGCTAGCTACGAAAACTCCACGAGCCGTGTTCTAAACAACGGACAGCTAAGCGAGTCTTTTGCATCTAAGAGCGGTGTTAAGCAAGGATGTGCGCTATCTCCGCTGTTGTTTATCAACGTCCTGGATTTAGCTGCAGAAATCGAAAACATAGGACTCAACTGGAAGTTGCACAGAAAATTAAGCGACCTGGAATACGCCGACGATGTAGCACTGCTAACGAATCACTGTTCGGATATGCAAACCCAACTAGACAAACTCACTGTGGAGTTTAAATAGTGGGATTGAACATTAATATGCATGAAGACCAAGAGAATGCGATTAAATACCACTACTAGCACCCATCTTATAATCAAAGGTAACGACATCGAAGAGGTTGAACGTTTTTAATATCTTGGTAGCCAAAAAACAACAAACGGCGAAACCCAAATCGATATAGAATGTAGAATTCAAAATGCGAAGACCGCATTTGGGAGACTAAGAAACTTCTGGAGAGGTAGGCATGTCCACCAGAAGACAAAAATAAAAATATTTAACGCTTGTGTAAAATCTGTCTTGCTCTATGGCTGTGAGACTTTGCATATTACAACTAAAAACATGAGGAAACTACAAACGTTAATCAACCGATGTCTATGTACTATTCTGCGAATTTGGTGGCCAAGAACTATTAGCAATCAGCGACTCTGGCAAATCTGTGAGCAAAACCAAATTGAAATTGTGATACGAAAACGAAAGTACGGCTGGCTGGGACATACCCTTCGCAAAAATAACGATGAAATACCCCATGCCATATTGAAATGGAACCCTCAAGGGACGAGGTCCAGAGGAAGACCGAAATTGACGTGGAGACGAACTGTTGCGGCTGAGACAAGAAAATCTATGAGCGAACTTCGCATTAGCAAGCAATAGAGACAGATGGAAATTCTTTGTTAATCAACTTTGTGAATAGACTATGTTTATAATTTCTTTAAATTGTAAATAAGTCATAAATAATAATAATAATTTAGGCAAATACAATTAAAATGTCTGCGTTGTGTAGCGGTTAGAGAGTAGGACTGTCAAACCGAGGGCGTGGAGTTCGAGTCCTGCACTGGGAATTTAAAACAAAAAAAAATATTAATTTTTATATTGAAAATGATTGCTTTGAATTTATTTTGCGTAAATATAAATTATTAGGTTTGTACAGCCATGCTTTGCTGTGGCCTTTCAAACAACAAATATAAATAACTAAAATGAAATGATTAAGTTTTGCAAACATAATGATGAAAATAATCAACAAATACACATAATGATGATAAGGATCAACAAACTAAAAGTAAAGCAACAATTAAAATTAACAGTATGTAAATCTTTACGAAATTCGTAAACTCACACATACACCTTAGCTTTTGTCTACTTGGACTATTTCATTCTGCTCTCTAAATATTTATAATTATTATATTGTAGCTATTTAGGCAAAGACAATTATAATGTCTGCGTGGTGTAGTGGAGAGAGTAGGACTGTCAAACCGAAGGCGTGGGGTTCGAGTCCTGCAATGGGAATATTTTTTAATTTTTATTTTTACTTAATTCTTTCTTAATTAACTCACAATCATTAATGCAGTCATGAGCGAAAACATCGTTCATTCTCTTTTGTGTTTAAAGAGACACAAGTCATAAAAAAAAATTAAGACATAAATTTTTCAATAAATGAAAACAAATGGGTGGTTTGTACGGGAGGGTACCACCCCTAGTGGTTCGATTGGGCTGGTTCTGACAAATATCCTGCGCCTGTCTTGGAAACTGATAGTGTCCAAGTTTCAGTTCGATAAGACAAAAAACAAAAAGTTTTTCTAATAAGAACATGAATTCAAATGGGTGGTTTAGTTTGTATGGGATGTACCCCTCCTAGTGGTCCGATTCGGTTGATTCCGACAAATGTACTGCGTTTGGTAAAAAGGTTCGTGCAAAATTTCAGCTCTCTAGCTCAAAAACTGAGGGGATAGTTTGCATACATACAGACGGACATGGCTTAATCAATTCGTATAATCGAGCTGATCAAGAATATATATACTTTATGTGGTTTTTTTTGTCTCCTTCTGCCTGTTACAAACTTCATGAAGAGTATAATAACAATTAAAAATTTTGTTCTGAATGAAGCTGCGCTCTACACGGGTGTCCCACGACAACTCTCATTTCGAATACCACCTGTACGAAGTCGCGGGACAGCTAGTTAATTATAAATAACTCCATAAATTAAAAAGAGGTGTAGTGTGCTTATTCAATCATTTGTATGTATGTAATATATATGTAACACTCTGTTGCATATATAAATATAAAGAATAAGAACTAAACACATAAACGCAAATCAAACCATGTTTTGTGTCAAATGACTGATATGCAGGGTCAAATCCTGGCCTTACTCACCCAACATCAAGGACTGCGAAATATGGAGCTGCCCTAATTATTAGAAGCAATATCAGTCATCTTCCAACCACGCCTGTTCAGACCAGCAAAGTCCAATTAGCCTAGCCAACAGTTTGTACATCTCAAACATGCGCAATCTACTGCTCACCTACATAAAGCTGGGCTGAAAACGATTTTGCTATGCAAATGGGTGATTTTGGTCGTAAATTCCTTGTAGGTGGGGACTTGAATGAAAAAACGGCTCTGGGGTGTTGGAAGATGCAACTCAAGAGGAAACGAATTGGTCGGCTACATTTTCTCCTCTAGTGGTAACGTATTAGTCACCGGAGCCCTACAAGATACCCACACCGTACTAACAACTCTCCCAGCTGCATTGATTTCGCAAGATACCAACGCATTCCACACGTCAATATCAGCAAGCAATATGAGCGTGTGGATCTAAATTTAGATCATCTGCCACTTATACTAGTGCCCCATTCGGCCCCTCGGTCGAGAGGCTTATCTGTCGTAACAGGTGATATCGACATCTTCAAAAGAAATCTTGAAAGCTGAAACATGGAAATTTGTTCTGGAGAGGATATTGACTTTGTTCTACAGCTAATAGCATACAAAATCCACAATGCAGCAGGAGGTTCGAATAGCAACCACTAGATCTCTTCACCCTCCTGTTGGCCCAAGCATCTAAACTAACGAGCTTCGCATCCTTCTTACAATTACCCGACAGTTGCGGAAGATCTTCATGAAAACGCAACATGCATTGGACAAACTGGAATGGAATAGAGCCACGGGACAGCTCAAGGTAATGCTACGGATGCACAGAGCCAGTTTCTTCGACCACATGTTGGAAAACATGGATGTTAAAAATATGCTTCTTGATGGATTCTGCTCGTAGAATCCGGCCAGTCATGTGCCGATCTGACGAGGAGCAACGATTTTGCCACGCATTTAGCTGAGCGTTTCTTACCCATATACACTGCAACAACATTTTATACAATATATTCACTGCTGATCTCCCCTTTCCTGATGCAGATGAAATGGGTATTACTACAGAAAAAACGTTTCTCGCATCATACGCCGATGATGTTAGTGTTTTTTTACTTTACAAGCTGCGAATACGAGGCTATGGATGGACTGCAAGAATACCTTCATACTTTTGAAGATTGGGCCAGAAGATGGAACCTAAAGCTAAATGGGGACAAATGCACCTTACATTCCTTTGCGGCACAGTGTATCAATGCACCATGGCGATATACCTTTTCCTAGACAAAAGACTCACATTCAGGGTAGTTGGTTTTTGTCGAGCTAAATTAAGAAAGCTCTTCTGGCCTCTCAACAGCAGAAGAAAATTAACGTTGCGCAAAAAGCGAACAAATTACCAGCAAATCATCGCTCCCTTCTGGCTATATGGTATACTCGTCTTGGATATTGCTGCAGTTAAACCGCAACCGAGTCCAGATCCTGCAAAATAAAGCTTTGCACCTTCTCACTGGCTGTGAATGGTTTGTTCGTTACACAACACTACATCGAGACCTCAACCTTGCAACTATTAAAAATCCGATCAACTCATTTTTTTTTTTTGGAGCAGGTGCAATAATCCATTGATCAGATTAGCCAGACCTCTGTGCAATGCGGTTCCTGTTAGAAGGTTGATGCGACGACATTTCAGTTACAACCCTAATTGAGAGCTACGACGTAACACCTTATAAATAATTAACAAAGCGGTTTAACAAAAAAAAAAAATAAATAAATAAATTGTCTTATTGTAGTTTAGGCTTGCTTGTGCTTGGAAAGTCCCGTTTTACCAGAGACTATATAAAAAAGAAAGACTAAACAATTTTTAATCACTGATCGCACGACGACGTGTTATGATGAGTCGATGATGATTTTGTAAAATTTTACTCTCCGAAATAAAAGATGTTTCACATCAAAAACAAAAAGGTAAAAATAAATTCAATATTTAAACAACATACACTGTCTGTAACATCACAAATATACATTCATAAATACATAGAAAATATAAAAAAAATGTTCGTCTAATTATTAAGTAAGTATCTTATTAAATCATTTGGCTTCCATCATGATTACGATATACAAAAATATTTATCGACTTCTTCGTTCTTGTATGGCTGCATAAGGATGTCCTAAGTGCAGTAATAGGCAGGTACCTCAAAGATAATGTTACCAGCAGTTTGTTTAAAATTTGAATTAACAACACCTGCAATACCCTCAATGAGAATTGCACGTGGTTTGTTACCCAAATGACAATGTATATTAGCGCTGACATTAACTGGCAACTCCTGTGAACAAATGCTATATAATGCAATTAGATGTTAAGTTAATACATTAAAATAATCATAGTAAATATTTTGAAGAGTTGACGACTTACTCGTAGTATTTTTTACAAATAACACCAACAAGTTCCCCAATTCGATCTTCTTCAAGTGATCCATGTTCTCCTTGCAGAGCAAAAACTAAATCGTTGTAGATCGGTGAGTGAAATACAATAAGCTGATCATTTCCAGGACTGATGCTAATGGCTTTTAACTGAAAGTGTATTGTATATAAGTTTTTTTCATTCTCATTATTCATATTTTTTATACATAAAAGAGTGATACGTATAGTCCAACAACCGACTATTGGATTCAATAAAAGGAACAGTTTTTGGTTTATTGTTTAACAATTGTATTATAACTTGTAAAGATTTTATAAGGCTTAGGTATAAGTATACGGCAAACAAAAGGAAACGGATTTATCTGATATTTGCGTGCAACAAATGAATTTAGAATGAAGGAAAATAGGTAAAAGAAATATAATTTAAATTAAAATCGAGTTAAAATTGGACAGCTCGCACTCAGCTCAAGACCAGTCAAAGCAAAGATCTTCCAAGCAGTATCTGCTGGCTTCACACATGAGTGCGTCTCAATTACAGCACTCTTGTGGGCGTGGGCACTCCACTTAAAACGCTTCACATTTTCATTCGTCCTAGTAACCCAACCCAACTATAGAGTAACAGTTAATACAGGAGGCTTCCTTTTTGAGCTCTACATAGGTATGCTTCTGTATTTTGTGTTTTATACGCGTCACGCACACACAGAAGGCAACATCGAAAACACTATAATGCAATGCTGTCCAACCCGCGATACAGGCGGCCGAAGTGACAAATAGAAACTTCTTCTGGTACCCAATGTTTCTCTTGAGTATACTCTGCACGAAGTGAATAGTATTTTAAGATTGTCATAAAGTTTGTAACAGACAGAAGAAGACATCGGACCCCATAAAGTATATGTATTCTTGATCAGTTGGACGATACGAGTTGATTAAGCCTTGTTCGTCTGTATGCACGGAAACTAGTCCCTTAGTTTTTGAGCTAGAGAGCTGAAATGTAGCACGACGATTTCCTTATCTCCAATCAAATATTTTGGTTTCAGTCTTGAACTGCTGAATGTTTACTAACTCTGTGTGCTCTTTCATAAGTTTTTTGTCTGCGTAACTTTTTTGTTTTTTGTACTATCGAACTGATAATATAAGTGCCTCATCCATATTCACTAACCATCCAAATTTCAAGACCCTAAGATTTCTGGACCCCGTACAAATATTTCGGTCTCAATGATCAAATGCTGTATGTTTACTGGCTCTAACCTTCTTTTTTTATTCTTTATGCAGTGAATAGTATTAAAGGTTTGTCTCATAGATTTTGTAACAGACAAAAGAAGACATAAGAAACGCCGTACAGTATATACTTTCTTGACCACCTCAGTCCCTCAGTTTTTGACCTAGGATGGGTATCTCCCAGACAAACCCAAATCGAAATTTACATTCTTTCTTGCTAGGGTTTGATACCCAAGGGGTACTAAATGGAACTCTAGTCCTAAGACATCGCTATCTGTCCAAACGTCCGTTCCCGGGCTCCATCTCATCAAAGTTGAAATTTTCAAACACAAGAAAAATTAAAATAAAGTTAAAAATGAAATTTGGATAGTGTCTGATCCATGTCCACTAACCATGCAATGTACAGCTCCCATACAAAAATTTCGGTCTTAATGTAGAAATGCAGAATGAATAGCGATTCTACCAATACATTTTTGCAATGCTTTAAAATAGCATACTCGTTGCACACGGTGTATAACCAGATTTTAAGGCTTGGATTCTGTGCAATGCAAAGTATGACCAAAAGGTAATTTGCAGCCTCAAGTCTGAGAAGATCGTTATTTGTCCAACTGATGACGTGTAGGTATTCATATTGAATTGAAGATATGGATTTACGAAACTGATTTTCTTTGAAAGAAGAAAACACCAACTTTCATAATTTTTCTTTGTAAAGTAAGGGATAGAATAGGATTTGGAGACTGTTGACACCCAGGTGCCTAAAGGCCCATTGTGATGCCCAAAAGTGGGGAGCTGGGGTGGGGAAGGGTGGTGTGTAGTTAGTTAGTTGGTCTTAAAGGCCTCCTTATGCCTTTAGACCCAACCCGAAGAATCGACAAATGGAGCCATTGAAAAATAAAGAATTAATACTATTATGAAGCTAGGAAGACGAGGTATTATTATGGCGAAAAAACTTGTTTTCATAAGGACTGTCCGAACTGATGGACGGTCAACATTGCTTTGGTTTGATTAAATTTTATACAAATTTTGCACACTAACATCTTTAATATTTATAGAGCGTTGCATGTCCCTGAACTTCTTCTTAGCACCGTCCAACTTATATATTGTTGATTCTGTGATAATAAAAGCTCGATCCGCTTGTTTGCCATGTTTGTTGAACTTCTTGGCAAAAGATGAAAATAGAACACTTTCAAAATTGTCAACAATCTTAAAATTTTTTAAATTTGCAGTATAGGCCTGATAGCCACTGTTGTCCTGTAAATTAGCAAGATAGTCTCCAGTCCACTTTCTCTGTTGTCCCCAATTTGGACGGCGTCCGGCTATTGCACTCGCAGCCGCTATTTGCACACGTAACTGTAGCCACTCAGATCGTGGATAGTTGCGTAGTATCATATACGCACGCCAATAATTAAATATACGGTGTAGCTTGTTCTCTATTTTTCGACCAGCGATTGGCGGTCTTGGCCATTGTATGCTGCGGCCATAATCGTGCATGCTATTTGCACCGCGAAAACGTTGTGCCAATTCTGATACGTACGAACGCAATTTGAAGGTCTTGTAAGTTCTCATGATGGTGACAGCAGCTTTCATCTTTTTGAAGTTCTGTCGTGCAATCCAACCTCTGACCTGCTTTTGCAGTAATGTTACAATGTGTGGTATCATATCGTTGCGTTGTTGCTCTAGGGCAAATAAGGTTCTTGGTGATCGTATAAAAATTTTTGTGTGACCATATCTTACATCATTTTCAAAGCCGTTCTCTTCAATAAGGACACGAACGCCATCACGATCACCGCCCGTACGGAAATTGGGCCATGTGTACTGCGATATCATCTTGTAACGCAATAAAAATTTATCGTAGCGTTGACGGTTAACAAAGCCAGCACGACGTACACGTACATTCTCCAGCAAACCTAAATAGCGCACTTGGTGCTGCACGCGCTCTTCGTCGAACACTGTCGAACTTTTAATATCATTTGGTTTGATACACCGTATATAAAATGGTTCTTTTTTTAATAAAGTGGTCACTAGATCAGACATTGAACGCTGAAACAGAGCACCAGCGGTTAATGGACGTTTTGTGATCTTCTTGATATCCTGTGCACCTTCGGGCCACATTTCCATAAGGTTGCCATCACTCGAATTATGTAAGAGACGCTTAAAATCCTGATATAACGTATCTTTGTTCTTCTCAATGAAACCTACGATGTTGTAAATTACATCACCGGCATAATGAGTTATACGAAAATCTTCATGGTGTTTTAATTCTTTATCCATAGGCTTCAATTGACGACTAGTGTAATGTGGATGCTTACATAAGTTTTTATCCATCCCTGTAAGTAAAGTTTCATCAGTGACATTGCCAACGGTGAGGCACGCCTCGTCCATTATAGCGATGATGCCTTTGTGTGGCTGTTCTACCAAATCACAAATGATCTAAAACATTTAACCTCGTTAATATTATAATTTCACAAATAAATACAATAACATAAGGTGTATACGTTGAAAACCCTTGTCTTGACTCGATTAAACAATTTTTTTGACTTTCACCACCTCCCCTGCACTTGGTTGAATTTTTAGATCTAACATTGTCAAATTTGAAGAATCAATCACAAAATTTTCACCATTATCAAAACAAAATAACTTAAAACAAGTAAAAAAAAGTTGAACTGCGCTATGCCGAAGTTGATATACTACTCACGCACCCCAAGAAAACGGGTTTGCATATGTTCTGTGATAAAGCATTCAGAAAATATTTGATTATTGATTTAACTTATGTTTAGGGTATATTCAGTACACAAACAGCATTTCAAACCCAAGACCGAAATATTTGTATGTGAGCTTTGCGATCCCGTAATCTTAGGGTCTTGGAATCTATACGGTTATTGAGTATGGGTCAGAAATTTAAACTGTTCAAATTTAAAGTTAATAAACCAAAAAACAAAAAAAAATTTCTAATAAGAACCTGGTACCACCCCTGGTGGCCCGACCCGCCTGGTTCCAAAAAAATGTATTGCATCTAGTTAAAAGAAAGATTCGTGCAAAATTTCAGCTCTCTAGCTCAAAAACTGATGAACTATTTTGCATACATACAGACGGACATGGCTTTAATCAACTCGTGTCTTACAGCTGATCAAGAATATATATAATTTATTGGGTCTCTGTAGTCTCCTTCCGCCTGTTACAAACTTCATCACAAACTTATAATACTATTCACTATACAAGAATAAAATTTCTATGCAATGACAAAAAAAAAAAAAAATTGAAGCCTTATCGAAACTTTATTAAAGCCATATTGGAAAATGTATTTTTGTTTGCAAAGTAGAAACATTCATGTTGAAGTCTAAGCACGTAATGAGTCCACAAATGATTTTGAAGATGAATCAAACAACCATAAATCTCCGTTTATAACCCATGTAAGAAAAAAGAGGAATGAAGAGTCAAAGAACCAACTGCAAAATGATGGTCTCATTAAGAATAAATGAGATATTTGAGAAGAGATGTACGCAAAAACGATAGGAATATAAGAACACACAACAGTAATCAAGCTGTTTGTTAGAACGTGTCACCACATGCAGCTTATATTCCCCAGACTTGACTCCATCCAATTCCCATTTGTTTCGCTTGATATTTTCCTATCAAAATTTAAATTCTTTGAAGCCTTAAAAAAACGGATTTAGAAAATAACATTAGAACAGCGTCAACAATACAAAAAAATCTTGAAATCAAAAGATTTCCAAGAATTGTATTAGGCTGTGGTAAATAAAAGCACAATCACTATATTTTTAGTAATTTTTTTTTGGATGACGTCATCCAGAAATCGGAAAAATCTGATTTTAACATACCAGTTGCATATGACAGAATACTAGTCTCTTTCGAAGCCGATAGCTCAAAAGCTGAAAGCTTAGCATGCATACGCACGGACTGACGGGCTTAGCTAAATCTACTCTCATCTCTGATAATTTCCGTGGAGGCTTCGTTGGCGCAGAGCTATGCGTTATAAACGCCCAAACAAATTTATACGTCCTATTCACACTGTTGTGAAAGTTACATAAAATAAGGGTTTTCACCGTACACACTTAACAAATTAAAACCTACCTTATTATTAAAATAATTAATGTTCGTCCACTCAATTCCTTCACGTTGATACTCTTCCTGTTCTTGTTTCAATACCAATTCTGTGTGTTAAATACACAAATTTAAATTTATTATTAAAAACTGTAAATTCCCCATAATAACTTTACCAATAAACAATTGTTGCAATTTCTCATTGCAATAATTTATACAAAATTGTTCGAAGCTATTTGAGTCGAAAATCTCAAACCCATATATATCTAAAACTCCAATAACAGAGTTCAATCTCGCTTGCGATTTATTGCCGCGGAATAATATAGCACGGTTAATTCTCGAAATAATCCAAGAAAACAGTCTATTGTATATGGCCTTTGCAAGCGCGTCCTTTCCATACTCAGCTTGCATCGCGTTATGGTCTTTCTGCATTATGGTACCTCCAGCGGCAATGATACGCGTGGTAAGTGCCATCGACAGTTCGGATTTGGTTACCTGAAGAAGATTGGCAGTCGATTCCAAATGAGACTTATTGCATATAACCAAATCGTCTTCAATAGCTAGACGTTTATTGAAAAAAAAGTATATTTACTTTATTAAGAAGAATTGGTAATAACTTTAAATCAAAACTTACTTTGAAATTCAATATTGCCAAGATGCACAACAGCCGCAACCGTTCGCCACACGGTTGAAATTTCGTCGGTCGAGAAACCAAGAGTTTTAAAAGCAGTGTTTGTTCCTTTGTAATCTGATTTTTCTGTTAGTATATCCATACTTCCCTGATTCAAATAATGATACCTTGATGGATCTTTGCACAGATCATATTGACGCAATTCATTTTCTGTGGAACCCCGGAGAAGCTGGTAAGGTAAAATGGAATAAAGTTAAAAAGAAAGCTTAAAAAAAGCTGGAAAATTATCTTCGTCTATGCCGAAGATGAAATACTCTTCACGCAGTGAATGTTTCATTGTAGTATTCAAATGGGTGGTTTTATATGGGAGGTTTCCCCCCTAGTGGTCCGATTCGGCTTGGTCCGACAAATGTCGTGCACTTGCCTTGGAAACTGATAGTGTCGAAGTTTCAATTCGATAGGACAAAAACAAATTACAAGATCGTGGGATTACTGGATCGTATTGCTGCCATACAAACCAAAATGTTTCTTGTAAGTTTTTGAAAAAATTTTAGTTTTAGTATTTGTTGCTGATGCCGGGATAGACCTGCACATTCTGTGATTTCAACTCTCTACCTATTGCGGTTTATGAGATATGACCCGAGGACGGACTACAAGAAACCTTTTGGTTTGTATGGCAGCTATACGATCCAGTAATCCCACGATCTTGAAATTTGGATGGTTGGTGTCTATGCATCAGAAACTTATATTGTCGAAATTTCAGTTTGATGGGACCACTAAGGAGGGTACCTCCCATACAAACCCCCACTAAAATTCAGGTTCTAAGAAAAACTTTTTTGTTTTTTATTCTATCGAAATGAAATTAAGATACTATAGGTTTTTGATATATGCGCATGAGACGAATCACCGAACGATATTGTTCTTTTTCCATTTATGTAAAACTGACCGACACGCTCGCTTCCAAACGCTATCAAAACAAAACTAAACATGTGTCCCTCCTACAATAAATAGGAAGGAGTTCACTTAGCACTACGAGCCTCTAATTAATCAAAAGGGCAGCACGATCGTTACGGATCAGTCGAGATGAGTTCCTTGTATGGACAAGGACTCTGGCTAGAGAATTAACATGTCGAACTAGTTTATCCATGTAAATAGCTTTACGCTTGGAACATTCTTCTTTTACAGACGGTACTTCCAGGTCTTTGTGAAAGTCTTCATTCCTGATATACCATGGAGCTCCCGCGATTGTTCTAAGTGTTTTGGATTGTGCTCTTTGTATAACTTCAATGTTACTCGCGCTCGCGGTACCCCACAATTCAGAACCATAAGTCCAAATTGGTTTAATAACAGAGTTATACAGCATCACCTTGTACTCAAGTCTCAGTCCAGATTTAGAATTGATTAGCCAGTGAAGACTTTGAGCCCTTAGTTTCATATGTACATTTTTAGATTCTATATGCTTCCGCCAGGTAAGCCGTCTGTCCAGGTGAACGCCAAGATAAGTTACCACTTGGGTTTGAGGAATTGTAACACCATTTAATGTTACTGGAGAACAAGACCGTCGGTTCAATGTAAATGTAATATGCTCACATTTCCCCTCATTGACTTCAATTCTCCAGAAGGAAGTTCTTACTTCCAAAGCAACTCTGTTGACTTGCTCAATCGTTCCATTTTTTGCTCGAAAACCAAATTGATGATCTGGGATTGAACAATTTGCTTGTAAATGGTGATTGAGTTTGGCTTTAAGAACATTCTCAAATAGCTTAGAAAGACATGGAAGCAGACTTATATGAAGAAGGACATGTTGTCCTATCCTTCCCGAGCTTTGGAACCATTATAATAACCGATTTCTTCCATTGCTTTGGAAAGTATCCAATTGGAAGGATAGCATTTACAAGACACGAGAGAAAAAACTATTGCTGCGTTTGGAAGTTCAGTTATAATTTTTGGCACGATTCTATCAGAACCAGCAGATTTTTGGGTTTCAGTTGAGGAGTCCTTATAACAGATACAATTTCACTAGAGCTTGTTTTTAATGGAGACATATTTACTGAATTTGTGATTGTCTGGTGAGGAAGCACATAATTGTTAGTAGGTAGGTTAGGTTGAAACACGTGCTCCAGATGGTTGGCAAATACATACAAAAATACAAAATACATTAGCCTTTTTTTCAACATGTGCAATGGGTTTCAGAGATTAGAGCTACGTCAATCATATTGTCATTTAGAAATAGTTGGAGTTCAAGGATATGTTTGTGCAAACCATTGGCATTCCACGCAATAATTCTTAATTTATTGTCCATTTTGTTTGTCAAGTTTGGTTATCAGGATGGTGATTATATTCATCATGTTAGTCACCTGTTGAATCAATTGCTTCATCATGATTTTAAGTTCAGCAGAATCGTCATTTGGCATAATGTTATTGTTATTTTGATGGGAGGAATTACTGTCTATGGTCGGACTCTCAGTTGAGATGACTTTAGATTTTTGGGTTGGTCGGTTGATTGGCTGGGGTTGGGGAGTCGCAGCTGTAATTTGCGCGTAGCTTCTACCATTCTCCACTTTACTGGACGCTACGGGCATTTGCTGAACTTTTGTGAGATTCGTCAATATTTTGGGTCGAAGGGCAGGAAACCGTTGGATTTTAAGGGTTTTGTATATTTCACAACCCTTGTAGTTGGCTGTATGAGCTCCACCACATAGAGCACATTTTATTTTAGTAGTTGACTCCATGCAACAGTCGATTGTTTTGTGCTTACCAGCACATTTGACGCATACTGGATCCCTGGGACAATAGTTTCGGGTGTGCCCGTATTTTTGGCAGTTGCTGCATTGCACTATCATCCTCTTGTTGTGGGGGGCCTCAAATTTAATTTTGGTATGTAGTAATGTCGTAATATTATAAATATTTTTATTGGTTGAACTACTTTTAAGTTCAATTGAGAACAAAGGGAGTGGTTTATTGGTTGTTCTTTGTAGGATATTATGTATATTTATAACTTCGTGGCCTAATATCTTCAGTTCGCGTTTTATGTCGTCGGTGTCTGTTGATTGATGAAGGTGTCTCAACATAACTTTAAAACCTCGTTCATCTTTGGGCTTGAAAGTGTAATATTTCGTTTCTTTGGTTTTTAGTAATTCAATGATTTTTTTATAATGTAGGGGCTCTGCCGGTTGGATACGTACTTCATCATTGGGCAATGTTTTAAGTACGTAGTTATGATCTACAATTTCATACAGAGCATTATTAAGAATGGAGATTTCTTCTACCCCCTGCACATAAATAGGTGGTGGCTTATTAGCTTTTGGAGGTCGCTTGGAACCATTGTCCATAGTATTCTTCGCTTCTTCTAAATTGTCATCGTCGATATCTAAGATGTCAAAATAATTGGAAGATGGCTTGCCAAGCCAGTAGTTAAGTGTGGTCTGTTTTTTTTTTTTGTTTTGTTTAGTTTTATTAGTTTTTGAAGCTCTGTTTGGTTAGCGCTTTTTGTTAATATTTGGTGATTGTTCAGTCGGTATGGCTGGTGATTGCGTTTTTCTGTTTCTTTTATTTGAAGCTAACTGTTCAGATCCAGTTTTATTATTTGAGTTTTGTACTTCTGTGTTAATTGTTGGTGTAGGCAAAGAAGCGATCGAATCGTTGTTGTTGTTGTGGATATGAGTTTTGGGATTAGTTGTTGTTTCGGTAACTGCATACGATGACGCGATCGAAGCAGTTGTTGAGAAAACTGTTGTTGTTGATGCAACCAATGAAGCTGTTGATGTACAAGCAGTGCTTTGTGTTATAGTTGTTGTAGTTGCTGATACAGTTGCAGCTTGGGTAGAGTACAGGGGTGGTTGTGGGGAAGGGCACTGGGTGCTCCATGGTAAGGAGCACCTGGAGTTCGCGCTGTCAGAGCAAAGAGCAGGAGAACAAGAATTTGCCCTGCGCTCAGGCGACTTGGTGGTTAAAAATGAGGATTCATTTTTGTTTTTGCGACAGGAGGAGACAAACGAGAAATATGCATTTCTTGTCGTCTTCAAGCAGATTATGGTAGTTACTGTTTGTTAGTTGCTTTGTTGGTGTCGATTCCATGTGGTTGTTGTGGGTTTTTCTCTTACTTATCGCTTTATCATTAACCATTCCGTTACTGAGCATAGAGCTTTGAGCATATTGCTCGCTCAAGCTAATTATTTAAATTTATTATGTATTAATAATTGCTTTTATTGATATAACTTTTGAATTGTTGATAAGTGAATTAGATGTAGCTGCTGCAACTGAATATGTTAAAGATTTTTGGACTTGCAAAATACAGTACGTTTTATATGTTATTTTGTTTCTAATTTCTCCACTTGACAACGACAACACAACCGTCTCCGCACGTTGTCTATGTAAGACTCATGATTCCTATATTTTATGGGTCCTTCGATATCACATTAGACGGATTAAAAAAGCCAAGTACTAATAATTTTTATAATGCTTATGATACATTAGATTTAAAAGCACAAATGAGGTGGTATTTATTGAAAATTCAATTGTTGTGAAACATACTTATATATAGTACTAAAGTAAAAAAAATTTGAAAAGCTAGTAGCTAGAAAAAAAAACACACCAAACAACCACTTACCTGATAGAAACAGTGGAAATTTCTTTCTCCTGTTTGTTGCTGCACCACACGGGATTTCTCAAGCAGATAATTTGTGATGATACCACCAACTGGGTCTGCCTTGTAATCAAACTCGATGTCCATATATTTTCCGAAACGACTTGAATTGTCATTACGATTAGTTTTCGCATTGCCAAAAGTCTCCAGAACTGAATTGCTTTGGATTAGAACATTTTTAACCCTGCACGAAAGGAAAGGCACATACTATTATTGCTTTTAAACTACCATATAAATATTTTAATGCTTTAACTTTACAACATCGATTTCAAATGAAAATCATTAAAATTTTATTTCCCCCAACACAAACAAGGTATGTCGCATGTGTGTAGTACATTGCAACAAACTGACAACAACGAAAATAAACTAATAATAAAGAACTTTAACTTCTCTATGCCGAAGTTGCTATACTCTTCACGCACCCCATAGATAACTTTTTTGTCAACGCTCTATGATAGAGCATTCAAAAATATTTAATTATTGATTTGACTTATGTTTAGGGTATAGTCAGTACAAATACAGCATTTCAACACTTTTCTTATGTTGATTGAATCTCCTATAAGGTTTCAACTCTTAAAAACTAATACACGTGTGTCCCTCCTACAATGAAGAGGAAGGGGTTCACTTAGCACTACGAGCCTCTAATTAATCAAAAGGGCAGCACGATCGTTACGGATCAGTCGAGATGAGTTCCTTGTATGGACAAGGACTCTGGCTAGAGAATTAACATGTCGAACTAGTTTATCCATGTAAATAGCTTTACGCTTGGAACATTCTTCTTTTACAGACGGTACTTCCAGGTCTTTGTGAATGTCTTCATTCCTGATATACCATTGAGCTCCCGCGATTGTTCTAAGTATCTTGGATTGTGCTCTTTGTATGACATCAAAGTTACTCGCGCTCGCAATACCACACAATTCAGAACCATAAGTTCAAATTGCTTTAATAACAGAGTTATGCAGTATCACCTTGTACTTAAGTCTCAGTCCAGATTTCGAATTAATAAGCCAATGAAGACTTTGAGCCCTTAGTTTCATATATGCCTTTTTAACTTCTATATACTTCCGCAAGGTGAGCCGTATGTCCAGATGAACGCCAAGACAAATTACCACCTGAGTTTGAGGAATTGTAGCACCATTTACTTAAGTTTCTGATACCAAGTCCGTCGGTTCATTGTAAGTGTAATGAGCTTACATTTCCCCTCATTGACAACACTGAGATTGAAATATTTGTATGGGAGCGTTACGATACAGTAATGCTAGGATATTTAAATCTACACGATTGTTGAATATGGGTCAGACACTTATACTGTTGAAATTTCAGTTCGACAGCGCAAAAAAAAAAAAAATAAATTTCTAACTAGAAAGAAGATTACCTTCGACTATGCCGAAGGTGAAATACTCTTCACGGGACGAAGTGAATGTTTCATTGTAGTATTCTAATGAGTGGTTATATGGGAGGTACCCCCCTAGTGGTCCGATTCGACTGGTTTCAACAAACGTCCTACGCCTATCTTGGAAACTGATAGTGTCCAAGTTTTAGTTTGATAATACAAAAAATAAAAAAATTTGTCTAATAAGAACATGAATTTAAGTAGGAGGTTTGTATGGTCCGATTCGAGTGGTTCCGACAAATGTCCTGCGCATGTCTTGGAAAGTGATAGTGTCCAAGATTCAGTTTGATAGGACGAAAAACAAAAAAGTTTTTCTAATAAGAACATGAATTCAAATGAGTGGTTTGTATGGGAGGTACCCCCTCTAGTGGTCCGATTCGGCTGGTTTGACAAATGTACCGCGCCTATCCTGGAAACGTATAGTTTTCAAGTTTCAGTTCAATAACTCAAAAATAAAAAGGTTTTTCTAATAAGAACCTGAATTGTAATTGGTGGTATGTATGGGAGGCGACTCCCATAGTAGAAGAAAGGTTCGTGCTCTCTAGCTCAAAAACTGAGGCACTAGTTTGCATACATACAGCTGGATAGACGGAAAAATTAACGTAAAACAATTACAGTGATATTACTGTTATAAATTTTTTCTATGCAACAATTTTAAATATTTTTAATGCCTATGTCCCCACCATGGGTTACGAAGACTTTCAAACCTGAAGAACATTAAGTCGAGCCTTTATAAAAAATACAAGAGTAATGGCTCTTCTATTGCTTTTGCGAATTTTCATGTGGCTCGGGCTAATTTCTTTCTTTAAATAGCCTTTGTTACAAAAACTCGTTGTAGCTGCATTTTTTGCATGCGCAAGCACAAGTCTTCTTTATTTCCCTCGTTGCTATCTAGTTGTCGAACAAGCCTGCAGTGATTTGGGTATATTGACAACTGTTATCCATGTCCTATTTCCCAATGTAACCACATTGTTTTTCCTGAAATTGATGAGTAGTGTCTTCTTACAAATTTGAAATCTTTGAAATCTACAAAATACCTTGTTGTGTACTTCAGTACAGTGCTCAGTCTTTATGTAAGCTGCTCTTAAAACTTTTCAATTTGTCACTTCAGCGTGCATTTTTTCCTCCTATTTGGAAAGAATTCTTTATAGTTCCCCTCCATAAAAACGGTAAGAAAGCTGTCATATCCAATTACAGAAATATTGGAAAACTTTCGGCAATTCCAAAGTTGTTTGAAAACGTGATTACTTCAACGCTTTATCACCACTATTAATCTATTATTTCTCCGTGTCAACACGATTTTATGAAAAATCTTTCATCCACTACAAATTTTGCTTAAGTTTACACATTTAGTAAATCTTGGGTTTAGCGAAAATAAAAACTGATGTCATTTACACAGATTTCAGCAAAGCGTTTGACTCCATAAGTCATGGTCTGCTTTTGCATAAGCTGGACATTTTAGGTTTCCCGCAACATCTTCTTTATTGGATTTCTTATTAAAAAAATAGAATTCAACGAAGCTGATGTCACTTCTGGTGTTCCTGAAGGAAGCCATCTTGGCCCATTGTTGCTGAATCTTTCTAAAAACGATGTTCTTCTTTCCTTGAAATACTCTCGTGTTATGATGTATGCTGATGATGTCAAATTCTGCCTATCGTTTAACAATATCACTTCGCATATTAGACCTACTATCTAACCTCACTCAATTTTTGGTGTTTACGTAATCTTTTGGAGCTAAACTGCGTTAAATGCATATTCATGACGTTTCATATCGTATGAAACCTCATTTAGTTTTTTATACGATAGATCGATAGACATTAATACATTGGCGCGCGTTTCTACTTTCAGTGACTTTGGAGTGATTTTTGACCCAAAATTGTGATTCAATCATCATATTTCTTCGACTACAATATTAATAAGGCTAAGAGTATTTTCGGATTTATTTAAAGATGGTCTAAAGAATTCAATGATCCCTTCACTAGTAGTAGTATACTCTTCTTTATTCAATTTTTCGTATAATATGTTTATACAAATAAAATTAACTTAATTTATACATTGTATGAAAAAAAAAGGTAAAAAAAAAAGAACGAGAAGTGATTTTACAGCATGGCTATTAGCCGTTAGCTGAATTCTGATATTAGAAAATTTCTATGATTTTCTATTGTGCATATATAGCTTGCTAGAGTCATCCAAATGATTTCATGGTCACCATTTAATGTTAATTTAATTTTTATCAGTTCATTTTGCTCAATTGAAATTTTCTTAAAATGTGACACCCTAAATTCATTTAACACAGGACATCTTGATATGAAGTACGTCAGTTTTTCCTGCTTTAAAATATTTTTCTCCAACTGCTGGTCGCAGGTTTGTGCTACCTGCTACTTTTCCCAGCATTGTACTCTACGAGCTGATTGCAACGATTACACCAGTCTTCTTCTATTCCAGCATTCCATTGAAAACTTATATTGTGTTCAGCTCCCAGTTGATTTAATTTATTTGCCCACACAACGTTTCTTCTTAGCATAGCTTTGGACAACTTATGAGGCAACCTATCTACGTTATATGAGAGTAAAGTCTTCGTGATGTATTGCATATGCAGATCTAATGAATAGAAGTGACTGTCTTCAGTACCGGTTTCCAGTGACAATGCATAGTTTGGGATTGAGTCCGGTAGCTTCAGCACTCTTTTCAAGAAATATCGCAGGAACTTGTTTACCTCTTCCGGCATTATGTACCCCCAAATCTGCCCGACATACGCTTGGATTGACCTGCAAACTGCCAAAAATAGCTTCCATTTTGACGCCAAAGTAATTTTGCTTTTGCCTAGGAAATTACGCCATGTCGAGTTAATGCTGTTTTTTTTGTTTGCTCAATTCGATTGTTGATGTGTTTGGTGAAAGACATCATTGGTATGAAAATTACACCAAGGTTACAGTACTCAGATGTTATCTTGACTCGTTCTTGCTTGTAAGACCACATTTCTTGGGAAGAAAGTCGACCTCCCTTGTTGAACACCGTTATTTCTGACTTCATTAGGTTTACTTCCATATTTCATTTTAACATCATCCGCTGGTAGTACTATATCATCCGCGTACATTAACACGCTTATGTTTGTTTCATCAATATCTATATCACCTTCCAAATTGTTGTGGATATCATTTAGATATAAAATAAACAGTAATGGCAACAGTAGACGACCTTGTTTTACCCCCAGAATACGTATCAAAGACATTTGACATTTCATCACCAGTCCATACTGCGTACTAGGTACCTTCTATTACTCTTAAGATTTTTGTTGAAGGCCAATCTCATGCAGCTTGTATATTAGAGGGTTTCTGGGCACCTTATCAAAGCAGCTTTGAAGTCCACAAAAAAGGCGTAAACTTTTTTGTTCTCTGTTAATTTTATGTGCACAATGCTTGACAGGTTGTATATGTTATCCATCGCTGAGTATCCCATTCTAAAATCTGCTTGGAATTCGTTAACGATGTTATACTGTTATGCTCATTATTCCTCTATAGTTATTTACCATATTTGGGTCTCCCATTTTAAATATCGGGAACAGAATTGTATTTAAAAATATATTGTCCACTTTTCCTGTTAATGATATTATACTCTTCAGCCCATTTGTAGATTCGCTTATTTAGTACATCCATGTAATGTTTGGGTCTCCTTTTTAGGGTTCCGGACCCAAAGGGTACCTAAGGGAACCCTATTGAAGAGACTTCTTTGTCCGTCCGAACTCGTGTCATATCTCATGAACCGTAATAGGTAGAGAGTTGAAATTTTCACAGAATGTGAAGTTCTATCCGGGCATCAGCAACAAATACTAAAACTAAAATATTTTTAAAAACTTAAAACATACAATAAACATTTTGGTTTGTATGGCATATACTGGAATCAAAATTATTTCGTTATCGTGAGCGTATACTCTAATATATCCAATTCCATTTACAGTTCGGTACACATGTCTTATTCCTCTATTTCTTATATCCTTTTTAATTCCAATGACCATTCCACCGCTAGCTCTTCCGTATTGGCTATTTCTCATTGCTGGCTTTCAATATGTATCAAATCCATTAAAGCATTTAGTTGCCTGTACTACTCTATCCTTAGTGATGTGTGTTTCAATTAATGCGAATGCATCATTTTGTCGCAAATATTGGAAAACATCAGGAATGTAGTTTAAAAAGTGGCATCTGCACTTGCATGTCATGAATTAAATCTGAAAGCGGAGCAACAGTGTATGTTAAAGCTATGCGATCATCCACTTTCCTCCAATGTTCCATTCTACTTTTTCATTTATTTTTTAAAGTATGCTATATCATTAACAACCTGCGTACAATTTTCACAACAATTTGTCATACAATTTTCATCCTCAATGGCGAATGTTACATCCTTACGATGACGAACGTTACACTTTTTGAAAGTCAATAAAAATTATTATGGAAGGAAATTAAAGTAAGAATTTTTTTTTAATAAAGGCCACCGAATTATTGTTAAATTATTAATTTAGAGCGATCACGAAGTACTAACAATAAATGATGTTTTAGCAATTTCAAAGCTAAATGAAAATTTTCCGTTCATCGAGCATCGTTTCAACTGTTATCCTTTTCTTTTATTTGTTTATTGTTATACATAGATTATTAGATGAAACCAAGCATAACATTTATACAAGTGTGGACAAAAAAATTTTACATAAAATGACAATAAACCTAGCTAAGCGTAAGAAAAATGAAATAACAGTTTCAAGGGAAATTATCTTATAATAACTGAATATATAAACTGTCAATATATTATAAAATTCAGATATTGTTTTTAATTATATATTATATTTTATAATATTAAAAAAAAAACATTTGTTTGTTAACTTTTAAATTTTCGGTCACGGTTGACCTTTCTGTGGAAATGCCTATTTTTAAATATTAACAATCGCAATTCACTTATACAGAGTGTTATTGTATTATTGCTTGTAATTGGCACTTCTCCTCTAATCTATTAGTTAGGTTTTTTTCATTCTAAAGTTTTTATCCTTTTTGCTTTAATCACAAAAAGTATATAACTCAATTAGTTAATCTACGAGGTCTGTTCAAAAAGTATCGCGAGTTTTCAATTTACGCGTTCTACGTATACATATTCGATTTTTTCAATACCATTCGCATGTTCGACACTTTTGCGTTCAAGTTACTATAAATTCCCTACAGGTGTTTCAAAAGTAACCAAATTTTTACAGTTAATTCTTTATTTATTGTACAACAAAATAATTAAGAAAAAACTTCAAGAACCAAGAGAAGATAGTCTCATAATAAAAACTAAAACAAACCCATTCAGTACGTTGCTCGTAACAAGAAATTAAACAATGAAACCGAAATATCAATATTTAGTCCACAGACCTTTATGTTTTATTACAGTTTTAACTTGTTTCGGCATAATTTCAATCAAAGTCTCTATAATTTCTTTTGGAATGCTACTCAATTCAGCTTGCACCCTCTCCCACACCTCATCCATGTTTCATCAGACCAAATTACACGTTTCCAATCCTCCACAGTCAAAATTCTGTCGTGCTCTTACATTATTTACCGACAAAGTCGGTTTCTTCTTTTAGGAACATCTAAACGGTTTTGCTTCCCATTGGGTATCCCAACATATGTTGTCATTCAGTCGTCGACTAACATTCACACGGTGCTTTTGCTTATCGGCGTTTAATCAGTGCATTCTCATTACTTTGCTCTCATTCAAATTTTTCATTTCTCTTTCCACGTGTTCTTTTTTCCGTGCTAAAAAAAAAAAAAAAAAAACTAAGTTAGTAAGTTTGCTCATTATGGCCTCTAGGCCACCGAACCTGGAGTCTCCGCACTTGCTGAGAGCCCCCCACAAAAAAACGGAGACAACCATTAAAATTTGAAGTAGCTTTCCCTGAGCTACCTACCAAGATGTTGGATAATCCCAAGTACATTATCATAGCTTTGAAGAATTCGAATAAATCAATCTCCGATTTCTCTTGTTTCGCCGTCCATCGTGCCATTAGCCTGATATCAAAAAATATTATATCCATATCTAATCTTCGCGATGGCAATCTACTGGTATTTGTCAAACCCCAATTAGACGAAGACAAATTCGTCAAAACCACTGAACTCACTGGCTTTGTGAGGTATTGCGTAAATTGCACGAAATCCTTAATAATGTGAAAGGCACGATCTACGCTCCTTACCTGGCCTCCATTCCTGAAGATGAAATTATAAAGGAACTCAGCTCCCAAAACGTGAAAGATATTTATAAATTCACTAAAGTCAATGATGGCAAAACAAAACCAACCGGCGTTATGCTCATTACCTTTGAGCTCTACCAACTACCATCGAAAATTGATGTCTCATGGCACTCTGTTAAAGTGCGTGAGTACCTTCCCAACCCCATGAGATGCAAAACTTGCCAACCACTTAAACACACAGCTAAACACTGCAAGAATACAACATTGTGCCATAACTGCGGCCTTCCCCCGTACACTCCTGAGCCTTGCACGCGGACAAAGTGTGTGAATTGTAAAGAAGAACATCCCGCCTCCTCCCATCAATGCAGGAAATATAATGAACATAAAGAAATAATAAGGATTAAGACGTTGAACAAATGTACTATGCGTGAAGCTAAGTCGCTATACAAAACAACAGCAATTAAAACAGGAAACGGCACTTCATTAGCTTCTATCGTCAGCACAACTATCAACCAAAGTAATATCGCAAAACAAACGATACAAACAACAAATCTAACAATAACAAAACGGTAAATTCCGCTACGAACTCTGCTGTCGCTGACATAACCAACAATATAACCGTAAATGCAAAACAAAATGTAACAAACACGAAATCCTACTTAAACAAAAAAAAACGGTAAACTCTATCTCGCACTCTTCTATCGCCAGCACAGTCCACAATCTTTGCGATATCGCAGAAACAAATGATGGAACATCTGTTACTAACCCAACTAACCAATTTTCTTTCCTTTCCGCTTCACCCTATCAACAGACAATGAGCATATCATAAAAAAATTTGATTTTACTTCGCTCTCTACTTCATCTCTCTTACTCTCTCAGCAAAACTTTACACATACGTCTACAAATAACAACACTAGAAGCAAGAGTGCACAAATACTTCTACAAACAACAACACACATATTAGCTCACCCTCTAATTTGCTTGATTTTCATAATGAGTCAAACGACTCAATGGAATTTTTCAATTAATTTAATAATTAAATTTCGCAGATGCATAAAATTTTCTGATTTCTCGATTTTTTACAATGTCACTATATATTCTATGGGGTTCCAACTCAAAAAACTGGAAGGGTCGTCAAATTGAAGAAGTCTTACTAAGATCCAACTTATCTATTCTTAATACGGCTCAGTCACTCACCACTCAACACACAGCTATGCTACCTTTTTGCAGTTGGAGTATTGCCTCTTGTTTACATGGTAACGACAATTTCCCTATCTCCATAATTATCCGTACCCATACCACATCTGATAAAATTAGGTACAACATTAAATACAAAACTGATCTTGCCAATTGGTACAAATATCAACTCATCTGCAATAGTAATTGTATTTTTCCACAAACGAATGACTTAAACCTTTTCGCGGCTAAAATATTAAAATCTATTAGAATTGCTGCTAAAGTATCAATACCATAAAACAAAGCCGTACCACAGATCGAAGAAATTATTGTGGTGGAATAACGAGTTAAGTTTACTTAGTGATAATAAACAACATCTATGGCACAATTATAAAAGATCGCAATCCATTTCTAATTTGATTGCATACAAGAAAGCGAACGCTTTATTTAAAAAAACTGCTAAAAATTCCAAGCGCGAAGCATTCCATAAATTTACGTCTGAAATAACTCCGCTCTCAACTACTAAAAAAGTGTGGTCCGATATAGTTTGATTGGAAGCCCCCTACCCCTATTAAAATAATTAAGATACAAAATTCCTTCATCTCTTCTCCTGCAGAGATTGTTAGCGCGTTTGCCAGTATGTGGTGTAGCCCAAATGACTTACAAACTCATTCCTAAGTTGTATTGCTCTACCAACGACATCCTAACTAAGGATTTTCAACAAGCAAGAAAAGGAAGACGTAGATATAAAGTACTGTCCACTATCCGGAGGTGCGCTCGCTTTTTAATACTACACAACATCCACGAACCATATCACTGGAATAAAGTGTCACCCAATCCCTCTTGGGCTCTTCATCATTCTTCTTTAAACACTTCACTGAACGGTTTCTCCAAATCTTCAACTTCAAGTTCTGTTTTCCGTCAATTGTTGGCGGAGGAAACATCTAACCTACGGATGATAGAATGGAACTGGCTATTTACTGACGGCTCCAAAACGGATACAAGCACCTCATTTGCAGTAGTAAATATATGGTGTTTTACTCTATCTAAAGGATTTCTCCCACACTACTACTCATTTCTTGCAGCCGAAGCAGTTGCAATAGTAAAAACTGTTCACATAGCCCATAAAGGAAAATATATAATCTGCACGGATAGCCTGTCAACAGTTTTAGGAGTTCAAAATATATATAACAACAACCACATTTTCTGCGAACTCTGCAATCTCTTCATCAAATACCAGAAGAAAATACAACTTATCTGGGTTGCTGGCCACGCGGGAATAGATTGAAGTGAACACGCTGAAGCAGCAGCAAAGGAAGCGAGCTATGGCCCATGTCTGACAGTCATCCCGGGCGTAGAACGCTATATCTGGAAATATAAATATAAAAGGCATTCTAAGAGATATGGAACTCTCACAATGGCGATCATGCAACTACTGGTATAAAAATTCCAACCCTTCCAAAACACCTATCCACTTCCCTGACTCTTGCGATCGTCCAACTTGTTCCTTGTTGGTACAATTGAGAACAGGGCACAGCCAACTCACTCACCAACATCTCCTCGAAAGTAAAAGCCAACCTCCTTGTCCATTCTGTAGTGACTACTTGTCAATAAGACACCTGTTAGATGATTGCATAAATCACAACAACACTAGAACACAACTCTTCGGAGACATTCTGCCGTCCACATTAATTCAATTTCCTTCCCTCTATAATATTAGCAGAATAGTATCTTTCATCAAATCCTGTAACCTTAGTAATTTAATCTAATCTTTTTTATTTAAGACAGACGAGTCGAAGGCCTTGTAGCTAGCACTCTTAAAACTTAGGTTATATATTATAAGTAACTACAAATGTATATAATCTAATCCTGTAAATAAAATAAATAATGTTGTCATTATCAGCCATATTGAATTGTTAGTTTTGTTTTTTTTTTATAGATAAAAATGTGATACGAGTTTTCGCTCGTCTCCGACTTTTGCCTATTCCATAAAATGGATCTAAGAATCTGTTTTAATTTTTTTTTTCTTCTAATATTTATTAAAATTACAAATAAACTAAAATTTAAGTTATAGCTAATAATTAAAAAAATAATCTTATCAAAAATCAATTGCTATTATTGATAAGTACTAATAATATGAGTTTGTAGAATGAAGTTGCAATGATTGGTTGCTTATATACATGTTTGGTATACACATGTTATTATTATTACTATCTTTTTTTTTTATTTTATAATTGGTGAAACAAGCTGGTTAATTTAGGGTAATGAGTTTGGTGATATTTTTTTCCTCTTTAAGGGTCAGTGTGTGAGAACAATTTAATTCTGGTCCTATGGAAAAATATGCAGTTTGAGAGGATATGGTTAACTGAGATAGGTGTAATTGAATTACAGAATTTACATATGTTTGAGTTGTCGAAGAGGTGGGAGAGAGTGATATTCGTATAGCCAAGGCGGAGCCGAATGATTTTTGATAAGTCATGGTATATGGTCAAGTATAGGTTGTTGTCGAACGTGGAGTTCTTAAGTTTATTGTAAAGTATAGTGAATATTATTGCAGTCAAAATGTAAGCTTTCTTCTTTTTTAAAGTGTGGTTTGATAAATTTTGTGATATCAGAGAGATTGTAGTTTTTGTGAAAGATGAGTGGGAATTTGAATGCACCTTTTGCAGCTTTGTCGACTTCTTCGTTGCCCGCGACAACAAAAGGGTCATAAATGATGACGAAACAAGGGTAGATGGTTATGTCGTCGAAAAAAAAATTGAGTACAGATTCTGTGATCCATATTTTGGAATATATAAAAATCGAAGAAGAGCCAAAAGACGAGCAAGCAAAATTAAACTAACATTCAAAATAGCCGACCTTGTCAGCATAAGGAACATAAGTACCAACATAACACAAAAAATGAATATAAGTAGCGCGGGTAAATTCAAAAGTCGCGATATATTTCGAACAGATCTCGTATTCATTTCAGTTGAAAGTTCAGTTAAAAGAAAGTATCAACTGTAAAAATCAAAATTAAAGTTTATTTTAAATAAATTTTGGGTAAATAAAAAAATACATATGATCTAAATGTACATTCCCGTGGATTTCAAAAAAAATTGTTTTATTTCATATTGAATTGTCACCAAAACTTACAGTGTATGCAAAACTTCAGCTTAATGGGGTGTCGAAAAGCGGTTATAATTCAGCTTACAATTAATCAGTTTAAATACCCGTAATATAAGCTCGTTTTATTATGCAAAAAGCTATGAAAATCGGTACTTATCCTTATCCTATCTTACCGTTCAATTTCGTTTTGGCCATGAAAGTTTGTCACGGCTGCAATATACTTCATTATTATTTTTGATGCTTCTGTTTTACCAGCTCCAGATTCGCCTGAAATTAGAATGCAGGTATCTTTATGTTGCTGCTTGAGGATCTTGTAAGCCGAATCGGCGACAGCAAAGATGTGTGGTGGATTTTCAAAGAGTTCTCGGCACTTATACTTTTTAATTATCTCCGGCGTATAGATATTAATTTGACGATATGGATTTATTGAAACGCAAACTTCACCAATATAAGTGTAAATGGCGCCAACCTGAAAGCTACAAAATAATGTAATAGTTTCGTTTAATGTCATTTTAATACAGAAAACTCTACAAGCTACGTTTCCCATAATTGCTCTTTTCTCAAGAAAATTTTTCGTATCTTACAAATTTAAAGTTTTTCTAAATAAATAATATAATTGCTACAGATATACGGTTTGAATGTAAGTAGTGACACACTACGCCCATATGGAATTAAGAAATGATGCATCTGTTGTCTGTATATTCATTCTTTACGTACTTTATCTAATTTAACAATTACTAAACTTGTTATTCAGAATGGCGGACCGCGTCGGCGACTGTCGACGGCCTCGCGCATAACGAGGAAACACATTTTTCCAGCAGCCAATACAAAATGATCGTTTGCTAAAGCACCCTAATCCTCTGGCAAGATGTCTTACACACAACACTACCCGCCGTCATTTGAAAAGACTTCATCCTCATCTCCTTAATAGAAGATTGTAATATTTTTAGATGCTGCCATCCTTTCATACAATCGAAACTAGTGAAGTTTAACAACCCTTAATTGCAGTGTTTTGAAGTGAAGCATCTTTGGCGAAGGGGAGTAAATCTAAAAAAAATATGAAAATGAAATGTGACGAAAATCAGAATGTGATGATGCTTCAGAGTCGTAGTGGGGAGAAGCACAAAACAATGCGCATTGTCTTGTACGTGCTCGTCTGCAGCGTAGAAAATTAATGTTTATGCATGAGTAACTGATAGATAAAAAATGCTTTACTGATGTGTGTTTATACGAAGAGCGTACTAACAAGTGACCGAATGACCGAGCGAGCGGCTGTTGAGAAAGGAAATGCGCGGGTCGCTCACTAATCGTCGTACGTAAAACCAATGGCTATGACTTTTGCTTGCGTTGTTGATTCTTTGTTGGTGTTGTTGCTGCTGTTTGGTTTTGTGTACAAGATAACAACAATAACCAAAGACTATAATTTTTCTTGTGTCGTTGTTGTTGTTCGGTTTTGTGCACAATATAACAATGACAACCAAAGACTATGACTTTGCTTGTGTCGTTGCCACTGTGTTGCTGTTGTTTTTGCTGTTTGCTTATGTGCACAACATATTAACAACAATAACACACATGCCAGTAATTACAACAGTTGTGTTTTCGCTCTTCTCTTGAATCATATTTGTGCTCAATGACAGAGCGAATTTCATTCATGTTTTTCACTTTTGTGCGTGCCAATTATTTAGATTAGTAATTATAATATGCTTTCAACCTTAAAATTGCTTGTATACGTACGTATCTATTGTAAGTTGTTTGATTTACACAGGCTTTTAAAATCATAAGTTATCATGGAATATCCAAGCTTATAAAGGGTGAGCTACAAGCTTGAATTTTCGAACATATGTAATCTTATTTGCATTGAAGCAAGTAAATAAACGCATTGACTATAAAACTATATAGACTGAAAAAATCGCTCACAAAGAAGAGCGGAGACAATTTGATGTTGGGTATCACCATCTTTGAAAGAAGAAGAAGATCTCTCTCTCTCTCTCTCTCTCTATTTGCAAGCGACTTGTCTAGTCTACATAATTTCATAGTCCTTTCATATTTCACACAACAACACAAGACAAACAAAGCGAATTAAAGAAAATAAATAATATTGTATTAGTCTATAGTTGAGGATGATTTAAATGAAGATATTATCAACGTAAGTAAATACATGGATTTATAATTGATAAAAAAAACTTGGAACTGCAAAATTTGTTGTATTTACACGGTAGATACACGAATATTTGTATCTCGTTTTAGTTATCATAAGCTTCTTATAACGTTTGTATCACCAAACAATGAAATAAATTAACATAACTATAAAACCCAATTGTAGTCATCATTTTAAAACTTGATTCCTACCATTTTATTCAGCAGTTTCACTTCAATAGTGTGCTTATATAAGTGAGGCACATTACTTATTTTTGATCAAGGTAGACTCGGACAACACCACGGACAACATTAAAAGTACTTTGGAACTCTTAGTTTTATATTTCACAAAAAATATAATGCAAATTCTTTGATCCATTTTCCACGTGCAAGCGAAATAGCTGTCAAAAAATAAACTAAACATTCAAAATGGCCGACTTTAATAGTATAAGTGAGGAACATGAGTACTAATGTAACACCATAAAAAAAAAAAAAAATCAAAATACGAATATACGTAACACGCGTAAATTCAAAATTCGCGATATGATTTGAACAGACCTCGTATATTTTAATATTATAATTATCATATCGACAGTAGGTATAGCTTCTGGCCATCTAGAATACCTATCAACAATAGTGACACAATAACGTAAATTATTTACTTTTGGAAATTCAATAACGTCAATGTGATATCCCAGCATTCCATTGAAAACTTATATTGTGTTCACCTCCCAGTTGATTTAAATTATTTGCCTACACAACGTTTCTTCTTAGAATAGCTTTGGACAACTTATGAGACAATCTATCTACTTTATATGAGAGTAAAGTCTTCGTGATGTATTGCATATGCAGCTCTAATGTATTAGAACTGACTGTCTTCAGTACCAGTTTCCAGTGACAATTCATAGTTTGGGATGAATCCGGTAGCTTCAGCACTGAGTTTGTCTCAAATTTTGTATTTTGAACGAAATTTCGTGTGCCGAATCGAATGTTATCCATCGTTAAGTATCCCCTTCTTAAACCTGCATGGAATTCGTTAACGATGTTATACTGTCCAGCCCATTATTCATCCCTCACCATAATCGGATGTTGTTTGTTTGTAGCCAATATCGCCGATTTAAGCTGCAGCATCACGCTTTTGTTTAGTTGGCGGTTCGCATTGAGATCGCGCTCTATGTTGATTGATGAACCGGCAAGCTTGTTTGTGAGTTTTAATACCGAAAGCAAACCCTCTTCCGAGTGAAACTTAAAAACATCAGGATATAAAAATTTACTTTGCAGGCCATGAACATTGTAGAAAATAAGACTAATTTTTGTATTTTAGCAGGGCGTTTTATTAGTTTTTTGTAGCTTGTCGACTCAGTACTTATAATCTATGGAAATTAATTTAGCGTCGTTGCCATACAGCTCCCTGAGAGCATTTCCACTTTCCTGCTGGTTTTGCATTTTTACTTTTTTCCCGGTTCCACCTAAACCATTTATTCCCGATTTTTAAGCTGTCATCCCTCACCATAATCGGTCACTTTACCACCTCGCTCTGCAATCCTCTTTGTTGCTTTCACCACTGAGGTTGATGGTAACTGTAAGCACTCTTTACATACCCTCTTCACTTCGTCATGAACTTGGCCTTGGTAGCTGGCAGCCCTTTGAATATCAAGTTCTTGCCTTTGAAAAGTTGTTCCATCTGCGAAATCCATTTTCGGTCTTCCTTTTCCGCCTTTAGTTGCTCTAAATCGACTTTCACCTCAATATTTTGTTTTGTCAATTCATTTAAAATTCATTTCAATTTACGCTTTAAATTAAATATGTATGTATTAGTTTAGGGTATACTTTTGAGCTTATCTCTAATTTGCAACTAAGCAATACAAAGCACAGCTTCTAAAGTCCTGGGATCCAAAGCTCGGAAACAGCTAGCTCTTTTTCGAAGTTTTACAGCTGCTGTTCTTTGTTGTTGCTTCACTTCTTTATAATTTGCAAACGGTTAGCTGCTTAGTTTGCCGAAATACCTTGTGTGTTTTTACTGTGCAAAAAACAATTGAAATCACTTTTAGCTTTAAATAAACAGTTTTTCTTTTTATTTTATGTTTTTAATTTTTTTTTTGCTTGCAACATGTTTACACACTTCTCAATTACGCATGTAAGTCACATGAAAGACATCACCAAAACGATATTGCTCTTTTTCCATTTTTATAAAACTGACCGACACGCTCGCTATCAAAACAAAAGTAACGAAGGGAATTGACTGAAACTTTGATAGTACTGTACGATGGTAACACTCTTTTGTAATAGCAGCGCCATCGGGCGGTGAGACTAAGCACTTGTTGATTGATCCTCGTATAAATGAACCCAAAAAATGGTATGACTCGAGAACAGCTGGACCGGCGATTGACGATTTTTTATTTTTGTTGTACTCATGGAGTTACCAGTCGGGATCTTTGCTACATTTAGGAGTTGCGACGTCTTTTTCTCGCCCAACTGAGCATCGGAAAGAAATTTATGCAAATGACGCTCCGTTGATTCTGTAAATTGTCTAATTGTTTTTTTTTTTTAAATAATTGTACTTATCTGTATCAGGCCAGAGCAGGCTAAGGATGTCAGAGATTTCGTCCAACACATCTTCATCTAAAGTTTCTATGACCGCATCATATTTTCCAACATTTGTGTTTAGTTTCCTTCACCGCATTATGCATTCCACTTGAACAAACCAAGTCTGGCTTTGTTTTCCATAAAGGCATTAGTTTAAAATAGGATGAAACTACAGCAATTCCAGTATCACCAGTGGCCTACTGATAGTTATTATAACTTTTGCTGTTCTGCTGACTTATGGGTTTACTTCATTGGTCTGACATTTTCTTTTCAAGTTTGTTGGTCCAACAACAATTATCTTTCAGCTTAAAAATTTTCATCTCCTGACATTTTTTCCTCTCGTCTAGGCAAATGATATACAGAATTTTTTTTTTTTTTATATCTTTTGTATTGTGTTCATCACGTATCTTGCGCTTGTTTTATTTATTCAAAATTCTAATCCACTGATCAATCAATTTTGGTCATTAAATGGAAAGCATTTAGTTTTTAGTTAGTTTTCGTTGAACGTTGCGAGTGAGTGCGCAAAGGGAATGTGCGGCTTGCTTCTTGGTATGCCTCAATGAAGGAAACGAAATTTCTTCATTCTTTTTCCAATTTAATGCTAAATTAAAATTTTTTTAAAAAACAAACAATAAACCGTAGTGTATAATCAGAAAATTTATCCATCCATTTTTTTCATTAGAAACTTAATGTTCAATAACATACTCTTTATATCCTGCATATACATATAATTAAGTATTGGGTGTACAAATTAATTCGGTCCGTTTTATTAGTGTTCAAAAAAGTATTTTTTTATTAAAAAAAAAGGTAAAAAATACATCATTTAAAGTATTGTCCGTCGGAAGCAACTAAATTTTCCCATCTCTCTTGTAATTTTCAAATACCATCACAAAAAAATGAAACCCTCTCTGGCCTCGATCCATTCAATGAGTCATTTTTCGATTTCTTCAAAAGACCCGAACCGGTTACCCCACAAATCGTTTGCATCCGTCGAAAAAGCCAGTAGACGGAAGGAACAAGGTCTGGAGAATACGGCAGCTGGGGTAGGACCTCCCATCTCAGCGTTTCCATGTAATTTTTGACCGTTACAGCTACGTGGGGCCGAGCGTTGTCATGTTGCGAAATCACCTTGTCATGCCTTTCTGCCATTTCTGGCCGTTTTTCACGCAATGCACGGCTCAAACGCTTTAGTTGTAGTCGATAACGTTCCGCATTAATGGTTTCGTTTGGTTTTAGTAGTTCATAAGCGGAGCATGAACTTTGAACCGTGGATGTTTTGCTTTGGCGTCGATGTAGACGATGATGGAATGGGTTCACCAGGCTTGTCATAGATTTTTTCTTCTTGGGGTTATCGTAGTATATCCATTTTTCATCTCCAGTCACGACCCGGAGCAAAAATCCCTTCCTTTGATGTCTTTCAAGAAGCAGTTCCGAAGCGAAAATCGCCTTTCGATATATCTCAGCTTCAACTCGTACGGCACCCAATATCCTTACTTTTGAATAAATCCCAATTGTTTTAACCGAACGAAAATTGCTGGCTGAGTCACTCCCAACGATTCTGCGATTTTGATCCAGCAAAACCTTCAATTCCTCATCTTCAACATTTTTGGGTTGGCCAAGATACTCTTTGTCTTCGACACTAAAATCACCACTTTTGAAGCATCGAAACCACTCTCTGCATGACTTATCGGTCGGAGTAGATTCACCATAAACTTCCTCAAGCATTCGATATGCTTCAGCTGCACTTTTCTTTCCATTAAAAAAGAAAATCAAAACTTCCCGCTAATGCTGTTTATTTGACACAAATCCGGACATTTTCGGAAAGGCAAAAAATATGTTGTTGTCAGAAACAGACGCTGATGCACACTAATTATTGTTGACAGATGTCAAACCTTTCCAATGGAGTAGGAAATCGCTTCCAAAATCGGCCACAACTTGCAGGTGGAGCCATCTTTTGAAAACGGACCGAACTAATTTGTACTCCCAATA
>JBAMAW010000617.1:0-15426 GCA_037043295.1 Amiota minor | reverse complement strand
TTGGAATTCTCTGGGTAGAACGGGGTCTCTGGTGAAGGGTAAAGTGTTTTAAAATTGAATGGATAATATCAGAGAACGAATATTAATTTAATTAAATTAAATTAAGCTGCATCTGACGAAAATGTTTCAGTTGATGTTGACGGGGATCTATGTTGGCAAAGATGTCAGTTGGGGATGATGCGGCAATGTTGGCGAAATTTAAAGTTGAGAAATTTTAAATGTCATAATTTTGAATGTTTTAGATTAATTCTTTTGTTAGTTTGTAAATGAGTTTTTTTTTTCCTTTTATTATTTTAAAACACATTCACATATAGTGCTCGATATTTAGTTTAGTTATGAAGTTAATATAAATTTGGTTATAAAAAAACCTGTGTTGCTTTGGCTTGGAATTGATTTCTTGATTTTTCTTTCTTTGCTGAATTTGTTTTAAAAAAAATTTTTTTTTGTAGAGCGCACGGATTTTGAGATTTAATTTTCTTTTCTTTTTTTGTTTTTCAGGTTTTTGAGTCACAGTTAATATTCTTTTTTTTTTCTGTTTTTTTTCTGTTTTTTTATTGGCTATAAAAGGTTTTCATTTTCCTTTTCCACATTTCACTCAAAGTTTATAAAAAATTTTTTTTTGTTGTATTTTAGTGTTGAAAATATTCACTAATTTCCACTTATTACTAATCGATTGTAGAGGCTGGGTTTACAATCCCCCGTTTTGTAACTTTAGTTAATAGTTACTACTAAGGAGCCAACTACAATAACAGTTTAGCCGCGAATTACGTTTTAATATTTATAATCGCGGACCCACGTTGGGCGCCAATTAAAACAAAATGAATAAATTTTAGTTTTAATATTTTATTTATTACGGCACTATGTGCCTGTATTATTACAATATCGGCGTTATGCGCCTTGCTTGAGTTGTTTTAGAACTGAAACTTAAGTCTAGCTTTATCTTAAACGAAACCTTGCTTGCTTGGCGTACGTGACGAAATGTGCACCGTCAGCGGAAAGGATTCTAATAAAGAGAACTTTTGAGTTATAAAGAGAACTTTTGAGTCATGAAAGAGAATCTTTGAATTAAAGAAGAGTAAAAGAGTGTCTTTGAATTGGAGTACGTGACAGAATATGCACTGTCAGCGGAAAGGGTTGCTAAGGCTTATGCTGGGAAAGTGACTTATTGCATCAGCCAAATAGTGTGGGAAGCGGACATTGCGTCAGCGAAAATATTGTGGGAATAATGATCACGATAATGATCATATCATTATGGGAATAATGATCATGATAATTATTATCATGATAAAAGAGTTTCGCGTCAGCGAAATAGTGTGGGATGGGAAATATTTGTAAAATACAATATTTCGATTCTTAACTTATATAACAGCTTAATAAAGCCTCTCTGGACATACGGTTCCCAGCTTTGGGGAAACGCAAGCCCACGTAACGTTGAACTCATCCAAAGAGCCCAATCAAAAATACTTCGTTTCTTAACAGGTACTCCCTGTTACATTTCGAACGCGAATATCTCGCAACATCCTAATCCACTAGTTCGATCACTATCATATATGAATTGTCACACGCGCCTTCGTCGGAATGACTTTCCTGCCCCGTAAACCTGGGAGGACCACGCAACACTGAAATGTATTTTTAGGTCACCACTATAGAAACTTTTAAATCTTTATTACTTCGTTTTTAAGATTCCTAAATTATTGTTAGGCTTTGTGTTGTATGCAAAGTGATTCAATAAATTATAAAGAACGCAAAAAGAAAAAAACAAATGAATTAGTTAGATTAATTCTTCTATCCCTAATTAACTCTGAGCTTGTTGGATACGACGTCGGCTGCGAACTCGTTAGCGAGCGGTAGCAATAGTTACATTGCGCAAGAGATAGAATTGCATCGGGCTTCTTGGAATATTATTGCTCGCGCAGGAAATAATGCAGACGCTTGATCAGCATTTTGAGGTTTTGCTATTTTGTGATATTTCGAATTAAATTGTTGTTAATTTATATAGCTTGTTAGAGTCTTCTAACTGATTTCATGTTCACCATTTTATATGTTTATCAGTTCATTTTGATCAATTGAAATTTTCTTAAAATGTGACACCCTAAATTCATTTAACACAGGACATCTTGATATGAAGTGCGTCAGTGTTTCCTGCTCATTCCTGTTGCATAGCGTGCAAATGGTTGACATATCTGGCGTGAAACGATTTGGTATTCAGTGGTAATATTTTGCAGCGTGCTTTTATTATCATTGTTATTTCACGTTGAGTTAGGTTGGCTTTGAAATATTTTTCTCCAGCTGCTGATCGCAGGTATTTATAAAAGCGGTTTGTGCTACCTGTTACTATTCCCAGCATTGTACTCCACGAAGCCGCTTTTAATGCCTCAATGAGCTGATTGCAACGATTACACCAGTCTTCTTCTATCCCAGCATTCCATTGAAAACTTATATTATTGTGTTCAGCTCCCAGTTAATTTAATTTATTTGCCCACAAAACGTTTCTTCTTAGAATAGCTTTGGACAACTAATGAGGCAATCTATCTGCGTTATGAGAGTAAAGTCTTTGTGATGTATTGCATACTCAGCTCTAATGTATAGAAGTGACTATCTTCAGTATCGGTTTCTAGTGACAATGCAAAGTTTGGGATTGAGTCCGGTAGCTTCAGCACTCTTTTCAAGAAATACCGCTGGAACTTGTTTACCTCTTCCAGCATTGTGTACCCCCAAAACTGCGCGGCATACGCTTGGATTGACCTACATCCAATTACAAAAGTAGCTTCAATTTTGACACCAAAGTAATTTCGCTTTTGCATTGGAAATTACGCCATGTTGAGTAAATGCCATTTTTTTTCTTGCCCAATTCGATTGTTGATGTGTTTGGTGAAAGACATCTTTGGAGTGAGAATTACACCAAGGTAACCGTACTCTGATGTTATCTTCACTTGTTCTTGCTTGTAAGACCACATTTCTTGGGCAGAAAGTTGACCTCCCTTTCTGAACACCATTATTTCCGACTTCATTAGGTTTGCTTCCATACTCCATGTTAAACAATAATCCTCTAACTTATATATCATTGATTGGAGCACGTTCACATTATCCGCTAGTAGTACTATATCATCCGCGTACATTAACACTCTTATTTTTGTCCCATGAATATCTAGACCACCTTCCAAATTGTTATGGATATCATTTAGATATAAAAAGAAACAGTAACGACAGTAGACAACCTTGTTTTATCCCAGAATAAGTGTCAAACACATTTGGCATTTCATCACCAGTCCATACCGCGTACTTGGTGTCTTTGTAGATATCTTCTATTACTCCTAATATTTTTGTTGAAAGGCCAGTCTCATTTTTTTAATTTTATGTGCACAATACTAGACAGGTTATATATGTTATCCAACATAATACTTCAACCAGCTGGGGTAAGGTCGGTGTGTTATTTTCTTCCTTTAAGGTCTGTTGGTTCTCATTTAATTTTTGCTGGTATCTGCTACGCTTCGACTCTATCCAGCGCAGTATCGGTATTAAATTCTGTGTCTTTGTTTGGCTGTTAATATTTTCAAATTCCATAGTAAGCTTGATTGGCATGTTATCTGACCATATTTGATGACCGACTTCGAAATTTTTCACCAAATGAAGGCATTCCACTGATATTGCGCATAGCTTCCGATCGCATTTACAACAGCAAAATCACCACTTTGATCACATTGCGTCTTTCCGTTCAGTATCAACAATCCACAGTCTGTACAGAACTTAGTGAGTACCTTTCCATTTGAATTTGTTACCATGTCTTTTGAATTCCTATTTTCGTACACTGCATTAAAACTTAGTCCATTTAAATTCATTTGTTGTTGTAGTTTTCCAATTCGTATATTAAAATCGCACATAATTATTAAATTTCACCAAAGCAACGAATAAATGATATAAAGTTTCTTTATTTTGTTTTGTTACAATACACTCCAATTGGATCTGCTGAACTTAGAGAGGACTTTGACAAGTTGTCTATGATTCTGGAGGTTGAGTTTAATATCAACTTTTCTTCAAATGTTGGCGAACCACTCATTCAGTTTTTAAAGGATATATGTACTTAATTTGCAAATGACCACAAGTCGACTCATTCCAATAACCAACTCCAAAAGTACAAATCATCGAAGTTTCTGGATTTACAATCAATAATGTATATATCATATTTTAGCTATCATCGCCCAATAATCGCCTTTATTAAATAAATTGAAATTTAATACTGAAATTTTGCATCAAACTTTTATTAATTCATTTATTAACATGGTCAACGTATTTCACATCAAAGGCACATTTTTTTTTAATTTGAAATCTGGACAATAAACTATTCGTTAATGATTTCTCAAAAACTAAATTTTTCACATTGACTTTGGGTTGTTTCGAACATTTTCGAACGTAAAGCGTTTGATCATAGCAAATAACATTGATGAATGTCTATGACAACAACAAAAACGAACAAACTGATCAAACGGTCGAGTCGAACATTTGTGTTGACGAATGTTTGTGTATGCTTTCTTTTTTTTTTTCAACACAAACACACACTTACTATTTGAGTAAGCAGCCTTTAGTTTTTTCATATGGTAAGTAATGGTACTACGCATTAAAAACGACAATGAAGTACCATTGTTTAACGTGCTCACCTGTCTAAAAAGACTCAAGAACACGGTGCCAAGCATATGGATTGATAAACGTCAATCAACGTCCCCTTGGATATATATCCGCAGGTACCAAATTTGTGTCACATTTGTTTTGGTAAATATGACTCCCTCCTTGGTGGGGAGCGATGCCCGTCTTAAACCTGTGCTGCTCTCTGGGTCACAGCACCCGATTTTATAACACAACTCCAGGTCGAGTTATTACTCTGCCCGCATTTGGGTACTAAACCACAGCCACCACGATACTCCCACAAGAGGGACGTACCCGCTGGCCATGACGGAAAAAAGTTCCATGGCCTCCTGACCATCCATGGTACCAGAAAAAAGCCTCTGGTCAGAATTCGTACACGAGATATTACCAATTCGAACTCCAGAAAGTTCATGAGTTGGTGGCCCAAATTTGAACATAGCTCTCTGGAATAGATTGCAGTATTAATAACCCACAGATGGCACAGTATAAAGCTATACTCATGGATATAGCTTCCTCACTGTTGGGAGCAAGATCTATTCCTACCTCTTCCGCCAATTTGGCAACATTTATATGATCGGGATCAGGCCAGCATATGTCCCCACAGAGAACATTCACAGAGAACATGTTGCCATGTCTCATCCGTCGAGCCACAATTCCGCACTGTCATTTAGGCCCGTTGAAAGCACAAAAGCATTAAGCCAACCATGACCAGTCAACAGGAATCCATGCCAAAGGTCACAACCAAAGTTCGGTCGAGCGCCAACAAATGTGACATCCTGAATGAACCTGTATGTTACCCGCCTACACACAGAACTGTCCCATCTGATTTGCCAGTCAGACAGGACACACTCATTCAACATTCTCTTACACACACTACTAAGGTGTCAACATCCATCCCATATAACCATTCATCCTGCAGCAATGGTAATCCTCTCCTGATCTTGAAGTCAATGGCTCTTCACCTGACCACCAAATAAAGAGGAAGTACACCAAGCAAAATCTGCAAAGCCTCAATGGAGACAGTGCGACATACCGGCAAACATCCCAATATCATGACCCTCTGGTATGATAACGCTTTCTTTCTGCGTACAACAGACGATGCCGTTTTGTACCATACCGAAGATCCATATGCTACATAAGCAACAAATAGACCTCCATATATGGTACGAACAGCACGCCTACTGAGATCCCACTCACTCCGCAAAATACGGCGCACTTTACCAACCACACTAAACAACCGGTCTCTAAGATGAGCAATATGACGAATGAAATGACAAAAAGAGAGAAAGAGATGAGAGAATAATTACTTTGTTGTTGTTTTGCTTACTTATTATGAGCTCACTTCACATGACTAGCAAGTCGCCTCGGTAAATATGTAAGCGAAAGCAAACACGATTTTGTCTATTGTATATACATGACTGGCTCGTTGGCTCAGAGGTTACTGCTCTGGTCTGACGTCCCAAGACTTGCGGGTACGATCACCGCTCATGGCAAGTCTGGTCCCTGTACTTTTCTAATTTCCTCCTTTCCTTCTTAACTGTCCCGTAAGCTGAAGGCCTCTGTCGGATTTGCTTTTATTAAAATACTACGGTACAATTTGTAATTATAATCTTAGTTCGAATAAATAGATAAATAATGTACAAGTTAACACGCTCATCAATAATTAATACAAAGTGCACAGCAACATAAGTTGCACAAGCCAATCCTTGTGGGCATTAAGCTCTTTGCCTTACAATGTATCTGGTTGCATCCGTTCGTTGGAAATATAAAACTCCACTCCAACAATAAAAATAACAACAATAACAAAAATCGTTATTTATTATTACAATGTTGAGTCGATTCCAAGGCTGCAGCAGCAAGAACAACGCCGATTGCCCCTACAAAAGAAGCAGTGTTTGCCGCATCAGCAGATTACGGACTTTGATGGTGATCAAGTTAGGTTTAGTTTTAATTTAATGTATTGTTAGTTTTCAGTTTTGATTTGGATTCTAAACTCAATGGTGCGCTCTTAGCCACTAGGCTTGGGCAGAGTCGTTCGCCTTTGGGATCGTTCAATTTAGTTCGATCTGCTGCGGCGAACTAGTTCGATCTGTTAGTTCGTTAGTTCTTTTTAAAAAAATGTTTCAGTAAAGATAAATAAATTAATAAGCAATTTTTAAAAAGTCATATCTCGTATAGAAGATATATGTATAGGAATTGTGCGCTTTTCGAAATTGCCCATTCAAATAAATATAATTATGTATATATAATAATATATTTAAGATTTTCAAATTCATTTTATTATTCAGTTTAAAGTAAAAAATAAAAGTTTAAATTTTCAATCATTGCTGGCACTCGATCAGTGAAGACGTGTTTCTTTCTTCCGCTCCTAAACTCAGCATCGAAAACAAAAAAAAAAATTTTCATACTTATTTCTATTGATTGCAATTTCTTGTTGTTTTAATTTTTAGTTCCCTTTTCTATGCAAATCATTGCATTAGTAAAGTAAAATATAAAACATATTGTACAAAGAAATCAATAGAGACCTATAACAAAATCGTTAAGAGCTTTGCTCATCAAAAAAACAGTTCAACAACAAAGACGACAAGAAATGCATATTTCTCGGTTGTCTCTTCTTGTCCCAAAAACAAAAATGAATCCTCATTTTTAACCACCAAGTCGCCTGAGCGCAGGGCAAGTTCTTGTTCTCCGGCTCTTTGCTCTCACAGCGCGAACACCAGGTGCTCCTTACCATGGAGCACCCAATGCCCTTCCCCACAACCGCACCTGTACTCTACCCATGCTGCAACTGTATCAGCAATTACAACAACTATAACACAAATCACTGCTTGTACATCAACAGATTCATTGGTTGCATCAACAACAACAGTTTTCTCAACAACTGCTTCGATCGCGTCATCGTATGCAGTTACCGCAACAACAACTAATACCAAAACTCATATCCACAACAACAATAACGATTCGATCGCCTCTTTGCTCAACTCTGCGACAGTTATGCCTACACCAACAATTAACACAGAAGTACAAAACTCAAATAATAAGGCTGGATCTGAACAGTTAAATGAACGAGGTTTTAAAGTTATGTTGAGACATCTTCATCAATCAACAGACACCGACGACATAAAACGCGAACTGAAGATATTAGGCCACGAAGTTATAAATATACATAATATCCAACAAAGAACTACCAATAAACCACTTCCTTTGTTCTCAATTGAACTTAAAACTTGATAATCGTTAATGAAAAGTTTTCAATGTAGTGCCTTTGGATTTTAGTCTTAAGAGCATTTCTTAACTGTTTTTTTTTTAGCAGTTTTGAGTCTTTGTAACGAAGCGGGCGATCGACTGATCTGCCATTCACTTCTTAGCCGGCGTTTTACTGAGACTAGCCGTTCAATTTCCGCACTAGTTAATACGACAGTATTCTTGGATCCCGGTTGTACATTCGGTGTCGTGGCAACAGCAGCGCTCGCAATGGTTATGTTGAAATGTTCCAGAGACTTGTCAATGTCTGTTCCGGTATCAAGTTTTGGCCTCATACAAATGTGGGTGCTGACGTATTTTTTATACCTAAGCCAATCAGTCTTCCATGGGGTAAGCTTAAAGGAAAGATCGCCTTTTGTGGGATGCTCCAGTAAGTGAAAAGTGACTGGAGAATGGTCTGAAGATAGCTCGGCATGAGTTGAAATCACACTACGAGAGATATTACGAGTAACTGCAAAGTCGATTAGGTCAGGAATTTTCCTTGGATCCGCTGCCCAATATGTAGGCCTTCCCGGAGAAGCAAAGTTGAGTTTGTTGATTGGATTTATTAACGTGTTGTAGAGCTGTTTTCCTTTAGGATTTGTCAGTCTAGAGCCCCAGTGAGGGTGTTTAGCATTAAAGTCACCTGCCGCAAGAAATTTGGACCTTAGGGTGTCGAAGAACTGCTTGAAGCACGATTCGGAAATCGAAAATCGGGGTGGACAGTAGACGAATGAAAGCGTCAAATTTCCATTTGAAGTTTCGATGACAATCGACGTAGCCTGCTTGTAGTTTTGCGAGTATGATACCCACTTATAGTGTTTTAGTCGCCTTCTGATGAGTATACCCGCTCCGCCATGTGCTTTGCCATCAGGATGGTGTGTGGCGTAGAAGGAGTAGCCCGGTATCTCGAATTTATATCTATTTGTAAGATGCGTTTCAGAGAGCAATAAAACATCAGTTTTTGTCTCGGATAGGTATTTTATGAGCTCAAGTTTGTGTTTCGATACGCCGTTTGCGTTCCAGGAAGTTATTTTGAACGAATGCATTTTTTTTTGCGTTTTTAATATCTCTTGAAGCATGTTTTGCAATAATAATGTAGTCTGGGACATACATTGTATAAAATTAGCAATCATATTTTCAAGAGAGCTATGTGGTGTGGGTGGTGTTATTTCCTGAGTTATACAATGCTGTCAGACTTCATTTTTCTGAGATTGTTGGAGTGTACGCTTGGTAGTATCTGTTACTTTCTCTGGCACTACGGTGGATATTTGTTACGAGCCAGGTTGCAGTTCGGATGCGTATGTAATGTTGGGAGTGGTAGTTAGGAGAGTACGTGGGTCTTGTAACGTGGCTTTTGTCTTGGCTCGGCTATGGGCAGTTGCAGTTACTTTGCGCTAAATCATCCGGTTTTTCAGTTCTTTAAAAACTGGACAGCCTCTATAATTAGCATTGTGATTACCCCAGCAGTTACTACATTTTTTTGATGTTGTGTCTGTTTTGTTTACAGTGCATTTTGAAGACTCGTGAAGATCACCACACGATACACAGACAGAAGGTAGGGTACAATACAATTTCGTGTGCCCAAATTCCTGTCAGTTTGTACACTGCACAGGGTCTTTGCGCTTGTGAGGTTCCTCTACAGTGATTCTGTGGTGAAGCAAGTATTGTAAATTGTATATTGGGAGAATATGGTTTCCTTTCTCTGGTTTATTCACATGATAGAGCTCGATCTTGAACATTGGCTGGGGGATTTTGCTTCTGTTCAAGATGTTGATCACAACCCTAGTTGGGAACCCTTTTTCCTCAAGCGCAGTTTTAATTTCCTTAGTGTCAACTCCAGCTTCTATTCCTTTTATAACCACTATCAGCCCTTTACTACTCTTAAGTTGGTACGTATAATAGTTTTTGTAGGCATCACTGAGGAATTTTGAAACTATCTTGTAATTGTTCTCAGTGTAGATTTGCAGTTTAGTTTCATGTACTTTGCCTTTGGTTAGCGGAACAATGTAGAATTGTTGTTGCCGATAAGTTGCGCTACCTGTGAAACAAGATTGTTTGAACTGCGCTCGCGAATGTAAAGTGGGGGAGGCTTAGTTTGCTTGACTGCTGGGGCCTCTTCTATGTCTATGGGATCATTATCGCTGCTGAGAGCTTCAAATCTGTTTCCTTTCAAAACGTTGGGCTCATTGGTTGGGGTAGAAGAGGTATTCGAACTCTTAGATTTGTTACCAGAGTTAGGTTTATGCGGACTGAGTTTCCGTTTGATCTGCACATAGCGATCAATTCCAGTCTGTACTGCCGAACTTTTTGATTTTGCGGTCTCCTTCTTGTGCGGGATAACTGTTTCCGTTATTTGACTGCTGACAGGGCTTTGGTGACTTATTGAAGAAATTTGACGTGCCGCTATAAGAGGAACAGAGTTAGCACTATAAGTTTTTTCTTTACCGTTTGTGCTGGATGTGTGTGCTGCTTGTTCTCTCTGAACTGTATCGAAGATGGGTGCCAAGGTTGTTGCAATGACCAATGATGAAATTGAACAGGTATTTGTTGATGTTGCTATTGATCCATTGATCCATGGCTTAAAAGGTGGAATATTGGTGTCAACGCAGATAAATCTTCTCATGTCACCTTCACTCTGAGACACCCCCGGTTCAGCTAAACGGAAATAACATACCAACTTTCACTTCAGCGAAGTACCTTGGATTGACACTTGATAGACGTTTGACCTGGAGACCCCACATCAAAAACATAAGGAAACAACTGAACCTCAAACTAATCAGGATGAGCTGGCTCTTGAAGCACAATTCAAAATTAAGCACAAATAACAAGCTCCTTCTCTACAAAACCATCCTCAAACCAGTATGGACTTATGGCATTGAACTATGGGGCACAACTTCAAAATCAAATCCCAAAATTATACAAAGTTTTCAGTTCAAAGTTTTAAGTAGGCTTGTCAATGCTGAATGGTATGTCCGCAACTCAGTCATCCACAGAGACTTGCAGGTGTCAACTGTAAATGAGGAAATTGTGAACCGCAGTAAGAAACATGTTCTTCGACTTGAATCACATGAAAATCACCTCGCTGTCAATTTGTTAGACAATAGCTTGCACACTCGTAGGTTAATGCGTTACCATCCCCTGGATCTCTAATGGATTTCTTCATAGAGGGCATACTAGATTACAGAACGGAGAAAATGTTTTAAATGCGAAAGTTTCCCAGCGTTAGTGTACACGGGTTGTGCCCTAAATTTAATAAGAGAAGATACGTCTGCCAAAATGAAAAAAGTCGCTTTAAACATAAATGAGGTGCGATATCTGGAAGGCATTGGAAAAGGTCGGTTGAGCACAGTAGGAAGTTTCGAGACAGACGTTGAAGTTGGCTTTTGCAAATTCAGGGTTAAATTCCATGTCTTTAAACAAGGGGAATTTGACTATGCAGCAAGTTTGGGTAATGATATATTAAGAGTAGTCAACATCATACTAAAGAAAGAAGGTGCCAAATTTTTTGCCAATAGTAAAGTCGGGGATGCATTTTCAAAATTTAAGGCGTTGTGCATGAGTCAATGCCAGGATCAGAAAACTGTTTCAGACAAGTTAGAATTGAAACATTTGAATAAAAAGATATTAAAAAATATGTTTCCGAGTATAAACCGCAGAGATCGATAGAATCACCAATTGAAATTAATATTAGCGTCAAGGATGATACACCCGTATACGAGGCTCCGCGAAGAACCTCCTATATGAATAAATGCATCATGAACCGACATGTAGATGCTTCAAAACGAATGTACTGTTTACTAAACAAAGACTCGGTAAAGTATCGTTTAGTGAAAGCACAAGGGTCAGAAGAGCGGATAAGGACAGTGAAGCAGATTTTGAATAACGCCTGGTACGAAAACTTCTATTTAGAGAATGGTATACCGTTTAAAGATCCCAATAAGGAACAGTTGGTAATGACAGACTATTTACAGGAACTTTAAATAGAAGATTTAGACAAAGTACGAGACAAAATTAGAAAAGAAGCTCAAATGGGTATAGAAAAAATTCAAGAAGAAAATAAAGTTGAGAAGTTTGATGAAAATGAAGGTCCAAAAAAGACAATAACGGCGACTAAGTTTTTGAAAGAATGGAATCATTTGGTGGCGAATGATAGGTTAGGAGGGCCGAATGTAGGAACTATGTTCAGGAGCAGTCTCTCCATCCCTGAGCGACCGCGAAAGGGTTGAGGGTCAAGCAATATGTAGACAACTTTGCGATTGAAGGATCAGCACAACGGGATTTTTCTTGATAAATTAGAAACGTTAACTGAAATGCGTTTTTGCTACAAGGGTTTTTGTTTGTTGTTATTGTACTGTTCGACTTCGGGCCTACTGTGAAGTTGAATGGCGGATGGCAGCATTGTTCAGTTGGTTGGAAAAACTGACGGCATGTAAAAGATAGTTTTTTAATAGTGGACATGCTTCTGGCGATCTATTGGTATTGTTGACCCTACCTCGTAATTAATAATTGCCTGTTAATTTATTTGTTGTTCTGTTTCTTGGCGTTGGCAATGTACCTCACAATTGGATTGAGATATGGAGGCCTTGAGCACAGCATTATAGCTACGTTCTTCCTTAATATGATATATATGGTAAACTACATTCTTTTCTCTAAACGACTTCACACGATTTTGGTACTGCTTTTTTAGAGGGTAGTTCTGACTTGTCCTTTAATGCCCCTTCTCTACAATTTCTTACGCCGCGAATAACATGCCAACAATGCTGTTGACTTTATCTAGGAAAACAGGTGGTGGCATTAAATTAACCAACTAGCTCCTACAGGCTTATTAACAGGCTCTAGAAGGGTAAAACGATTAGAGTTTGAGTATCTTGGCTCCATCCTTTACTCCTGCATTCCTCAGTGACTTTCTTTTTCCACCAATTTCATGGGACTCGCCAAGGGGGGACCGGTGGTGCCCCGGTACCGAAACAGATACTAACATGAGCAACTATTGGTTCAAGACTACTACAAGCAGCTCTTATTTACGACTCTGCCTGTTAGTTTTTATTTTCCTCATGCATAAAACAGAAACAGCGGCGATATGAGAAACATGCGATCAACTCGATCAAACAGCGTTCACAGCCCATTAAAGATAGTAGTTCAACAAAGCTTAAAGACGACTGTTTGAAGGCTTTGAGTCTTTAGTTTCATACACGTCTTTTTAGCATCCATATGATTCTGCCAGGTGAGCCGTCTTTTCAACTGCACGCAAAGATAAGTTACCACTTGAGTTTGAGGAATTGTAGCACCATTTACCGTTACTAGAGAACAAGTCCGTCGGTTCAATGTAAATATACTGTGCTTACATTTCCCAATGCCCTTCCCCTCAACCACCTTTTCATTCAAACCCAGAAGCAACTGTGTTTAACACTGCAACAACAGTGTTCTCAGCTTCTGCTTCGATTGCATCATCACATGCAGTTACTGTAAAAACAACAAACACTCAAACATTTAATAGCGATAGTAACACCCCAATGTCAGTACAAACAAGGAATAGAAAAAGTTCTGTTACGCAAGCTAAAGCACTCAGAAAGCCAACTGTATCACTAGCAGGTAGTCAAAAACAGCGCATGCAAAACGGGACCCTGGAAAATTAAACGGCAGTGCAGACAGCTACATATTTACCCACAATAAACGTTAACTAAGCCCGCAAAATAATAATATAAAGAAAACGCTTTTGTAATAGGTTCCAAAAAAATGACAAAAATTCATCAAAACTTAAAACCGCTAAACCTCCTCCAATATATGTTCGTGACGAAAGCTCGCATAGGCTTGTAGATACTATCCGAAGAACAGTTGGTATTAATAACTTTCATATTTGTCCCTATTGCCAAGGGTAATATTAAAGAAACTAAGGTCCATATTTATACGGAAGCAAACTACAGTTCTGTAATTAATTACCCTAGAAAGACTAAGAGAAACTATTATACCTATCAGCTTCAAAGTAGTAAAGGGCTGGTAGTTGTAATTAAGGGCATTAAACCCTCTGTGGATTGTAGCGATATTAAGAGTGCACTGGAAGAAAAAGGGTTTGAGGTCAAAGTAGTGATCAATATTTTTAATAAAAATAAAATTCCACAGCCATTGTACAAAATTGAGTTGGCCCCAAAGTTGCAGCATTTAAAGAAAAATGAAGTGCATCCCATTTACAACCTTAAATGTTTACTTCATCGAGCCTCACAAACGAGTAAATCCTGTGCAATGCACAAATTGCAACTTTCGTTCAGTATGCGTAGCTTGTGGAGACTTGCATGAAACCGCAACCTGTAAACTAAGTCGCGATAATACTGATCTTAAAAAATGCAGTAACTGTGGGGGCAATCATACAGCCAATTATCGAGGTTGTCCTGTATATGAGGAGTTGAAGAACCGTTTGCAGTCACAAAAAAATTCCGCTCATTTTAGCCGTGAGGCTAACCCTACAGAATCAACGACGGTTATGTGTCCACCACCTAATATTCCTTATGCGCTCAACAAGACTGTGCGAAAAAGAGTGAGAAGTCTATTGTTCCAATGTCTCACAAACTAATCTCACAAAATACCCCATCTCTAAATGCGTGTAATAAGCCAGTGTTGCAACCAAACAAAATGGACAATAAATTAAGAATTATTGCTTAAAATGCGAATGGTTTGCACAAACATATCCTTGAACTGCAACTATTTGTAAATGACAATATGATTGACGTAGCTCTAATCTCTGAAACCCATTGCACAAGTAATCACTTCTTGAGCATTCCCGGATATAAAATATATAAAACAAATCACCCGGATGGTTCAGGACATGGTGGCACGGCTATCATTGTTAAAAACAATACTCAACACGTTGAACTAGAAAATTATCAACACGCTCACATTCAGTCGACCAAATTTCTATTAGAAGACAAATATGGACCGTTCACAGTAGCAGCGATTTATTGCCCACCTAGACACTCAATCTCAACAGCTCAATTTAAGGACTACTTTAAAGAGCTTGGCCCAAGGTTCATCGTAGCAGGTGATTACAACGCGAAACATGTAAACTGGGGTTCAAGGCTGACAAACACCAAAGGGAAAAACTTGCTAAGTGCAATTCATACGATTGGGGGGATTCACTTGGGTACAGGTGAACCCACTTATTGGCCAACAGATCGGACTAAAATACCGGAAACTATGAAAAAGCTTCACTACTGGCAGACTATTATGAAAGGGCTTTTACTACCAATCAATCTAATAGTAACACCAATTTGTACAACAGGACTCCATCTCCACAATACTGTACAAAAATGATTTCAACCAATGAAGTTAGGCACTGTATTGAAAAGCGCACTAGTCAGAGAAAAACGCCAGGTTTTGACCAAATAACTGGAAAGTTACTCAGAGCTCCCTGCGAAGGAACTTGTTCAATGTGATATTAAGACTAAAGCACTACCCATCTTTATGGAAGGTTGCTGAAATAATAGCCATACCCAAACTGGGCAAAGATCCAACCAAGGCGTCCTCGTACAGACCAATCAGCCTATT
>JBAMAW010000614.1:0-37523 GCA_037043295.1 Amiota minor | reverse complement strand
ATATTCTTTATATGTCGCTCGTGCGTCCATTCCTCGAGTATTGCTGTCGCATTTTGACACCGTTATGTAAAAAGCATCAACATAGAATCGAGTGTGTTCAAAAGCACTTCCTTTTGTTTGCTCTTCTTGGTCTAAACTGGAATCCAAATTCTTGCTTGCCACCTTACTCTGATAGATTCGAGAAAATGAGGCCACGATGTGCTCTGTTGCTACTGATTCCTATACTGGGTATCACACGGACACCAAGAAACGGGAGATCAGCAAGGTGCATAAGATGACTTCCAGTCGGACCGGCAACCTGCTGTACAGTATAGTTCTTACAGACAATCATGTTCTCGCTGAACTTGGATGTTGAGGACGGTATTGTTAATGGAGCGATAGGTGTGTTGCAGTGTGTCAAGCTCTACCCGACTGGAGCAGCCGGCACCGGTAAATTGATGAGAGTGAAGTGAATACCGAATGTGCGTAGAAAGCCTGGGAAACTTGAAGAGCGACATCAACATCAACGCAGTTGCCAAAATAAGATGACACCGACTGCAGTTCCCACTACTAGCGGCGTGTACTTACCACACACAAATCGGTCGGCACTTATGAAAAAATTATATATAGTTATGATAGTTATCACAAAAATTACCGACAGCAGCTCGATTATGTTGCTCTCAACAGAATGACGAGTCGCGATGGTCTTTATCTCACCAACTCGACGAATAACATCAATTTATACCAAAAACTCCGTCAATTAGGGAAGTGCAAGACGAATATCTGAGACTCGTCAACCATCATTTGCATACAATCACTGCAAAAATTCGTAGCATCTTGGATGCGTCTTGCTCCACTTTGGACCACCTTAACTTGTTCAATTTGAACGCACAGAGTCTCATCGCGCAAAAAGAGGACATTGCGACATACTCGCTTCTCACACGCACCGATTCCCTCGCCATCACAGAGACTTGGGTGCCGACGAGTAGGACTGTACTCGACATTTACAACTTTAATCTTGTTAATCAATCGGTCTGCGAACTCTGAGCGGGTGGCATTGCTTTTTACCAAAGGAATGACAGCCCCTATGACGAAATGCCCATTCATTTGGAGCTGAACGCTCAGTATGAAACATTTCAGCGGACATACATCGCTGACTTGGTAGAAAATAAAACATTTGGCATCTACTCAATTCGTTCTTGCCATATGTTACGCACACCAGCAGATCTCTTACAAATATCTAGCGCTCTTCCTTACCGCTTACCTCTTTCTCTACAGCGACTTGGTCGACAGCGTGGTCTCACCCAACGACTCGAGAGCTCCAATGGTGCTTCTTAGTTATTTTAATCTAATTGAGCGCGATCGACACAATTTAAGTGAATATTTGAATAAACATTTCAGGCCTCACCTTCAGAATGACCAATGTGAACAGACTTCACTTGCCGGAACCTGTCTATATCTAACTTACGCGCGCCACATACAAACCTTACATATCATATTTCTCTCATCATTACCCTGTGTTAAATGTAATAAATTTAAATGATTAACTTACACTTGACACCAAATTAACATTTTCTTTTCTTAATCGGTTTCAACATTCTGAAGCAAACGACGTCTGTTTGAGTTTCTTATTCTTGGTATAATTAATTTTAACATCTTTACTTTCATTTATGCAAAACAAACTTTGTACTATATTGGGCAACACTTTAAAAGAAAATTGATTTAATATTGACGCACAAATAATTAACAAAAATATATGTTTTACAAAAGACGACTTGGTTGATACGTACATATAAACATATGTTATGGACAGAATCGATATCCGACAATTGAACTACTACTAACTTCTACACTTTACTGTATTAGTTGACTTAACATATATTGTATGTATATACATACATATGTATATAGCCTAATATCGAAAAAATCTGGACTTTCCACTTTGCTTTAATAATTATAGTTCATGAGAAACGTGTTCACGCAAAAACAATTACGGTAGTGCAGCGATACTACCTGCCTCGATTTTTTTTTCTATTTATTTATTTATTCGAACATTTTTAGGTTGAATGCAGGCGCAACTCAAACAAAATTGTGTTCGAACCACAACAACTCAGTATTTTGCTTGCATTGGTCTTTGAGTATCATTCAATACTATGTTGAGTTCCGGTTCGTTTGAATGGGACCAAGCAGACGTCTAGTACGCACTCACTGCTTATCAATATTCATTTCTCTTCAAAAAAATGTGTGCAAAGAAGAAAACATTTTAGAGTATATAATTCAAAAGCCACTTTGATTGTTATCATGCACATGTCTAGTTTTCGCACCATCGCTATTAGTCGAATTATAATTACTTCTGGTATTTCATTCTTGCTTCACACTGCCCTTTTATTATGTTTTGGACAAACGGACAGACAAAAAATTCTAGTGTCACGAAATGAACAGCAATTGCACACCTCTCTGGCTTTACCCTTAGCCATGTATTATAGGTTCCTTTAATTCTTGGAAAACAAACACTAGCACAGCACTTAAATACTTTTGAAAAAATTAGACGAACCAAATACTTTCATTACAAAATTGGCATATTATATGTACATTTGTGATTTTTAGCACGGACTACTTGATTTTAAAATATGTGCCTCTAAATTTTAGTTACAAAATTTGACTCACCAACAACGCCACATAACGGATCTAAAACTATGTCCAAGGCTGGAACTAACCATAAACATACACAAAATTTTATTGGTACGACTTTAACAAATACATTTTAATTTTTTTTTAAATAAAATTCGTATAACTTATGTAATAATACAAAAGAAATGTAGTTAATACATATTAATAAATATATTTTTAAAGAGGTAATAAAACGTAATCTTAGGGCAGCATTAGTTAAACAAAGTCGTGTATATTTAAATGACAAGAAATGCTTTTTACATCCTACACTCAGGAATGGGGAAAAGGGTATATTCAGTTTTGTGCAAATGTAAATGTATATATATCCTCCTGCCGGTCTCATGGTTTTCGTACCTAATACGCTACCATTTGCTAGACTCTGTTGGTCTTTTTCCCCTATTAAGAGTAAAAATTACCCATTTCTCTGAAATTATAATCCTAATGTTTAAAGTTGGAATGTATTTTTGTTAAGACAAAGCACTCTCCTTTAAATCCAAAAACTATGTAACACCCACAGGTACCAATATTTTTGAGATATCGTTTTAAATGAGCAAAATCTTTAATATTGGTATTTAATGATTTTTTTCTACTTTGAATACGATCCCACAAATGTAAAGTAAAATATACATAAATTCAATTTTTATACTATATCATTTATGCGTTAATTTTTTAGGTTTTTGTTTTTGCTCATTCCCGTTTTAAGCTTTACATCCGATAATTGGACACATCCGACTACACCAATAAAAACTATCAAAGATTCAATTAAAGGTCCAATGTGATTGGTGTCTGGCTACATTGTTCTACTTCTACCCATATATGAGGCAACAAGTGTCAACATTAAAGTAGACCACAGGAAGCAATTGGTAGCTGTTATTTATGGTGTAATTGCAGTTTTATTATTTGTTGCTGTACTATTATGAACCGAAGAAATTAATCACTGGTTTTTAAGCGTTTAACCGGTCCATCGCTGCCTTGTGAATTTGAATCTTCTGAGAATGGCATACTCGATACAAAATCAGCTGCACCTTGCGAATCACTTACTACAGAAAAACCTGCAATTTAAAGAAAAGTTTTGAAATAATTGTAACTTGTCTTTAACATGTGTAAAAATGATTTTGTTCTCGGAATCTTACAGGTATTTGAATCTTCAGCTGTTAAACCAGCATAACTATGAGTTATTTGAGTTGGATTTGGTGTACTTTTTTGTGAGTTTTCTTTATCGCTAATACTTTTATTAAGATCTGAGGTCTTCTTCTTTTCCGTATTCGATGAAATCGGTACCCATTTATAAATCTTCATTGTCGTATCACTTATTGTCACCCATTTTTTTTCCCAGTGTCGGACTTTATCTACAGCTTGCATTACACGTTTGATATCATCCTTAGCACGGCTACGTGTCTCTGCACGTACGCTACGTGACATTCTCTTGCTATTTATGCACTTAAGATTATTATAATTACGAATGTAGATGCTGAATGCTTAAAAAAAGAAAATGTGTCAATTATTTGAAAAGATTTTAATATAAAGTAACATAGCCCTTAATTTGAATTAATTTCTTACACGAATTATTAACCAAATATTTTCTTTGATATATTATTTTTTCTTTATAAAATTTAATGTCTGACACACCACCAATTTGCACTTCGACTGCGAGAACGCGATATAACTCCCATAAAATGAAAATGGCAACTCCGACGGATACAACTACACGATATCAAGCAGAAGCGTACATACACGAAATAATTTTTAATTAACCCATTTCTTCCACATGAATCAAAATCGAAATATAATTTGAAAATGGTGCTGTATCACTTCTATAATAGATGGAAACTTCATAGATAGATTCAGTTTTAATTTTAAATAAGTGATGGTCGAACATATTAAACATATTGGTGTCATTTGAATGGTTTGAGTCTAAACTACTATCGATAAGAAATTCATCGATATTCGATAACATTTTTAAAAGTGACAGCTGAGAAACCATGGCAAGTATATGTAAGCATTTTTACCTCCGAAAATAGAAGAATGCAACCCAACATAAAAAAATCTTGTGACGTATACGGGAAAGATGCAGAATGAGCTTAAAGATGCTGCACACACTGATCGGTCATTGGAGGCTGATGACGACCAAAACAAAGCAACGATTGATGAAAACCTCCATTATTCAACACAACACATTTTAGAAAGTGTTAAGGGGGTATTCTGGTCTAGAACCCTAGTTTTTGGGTATTTTTCAAACTAGGATAAAAAAAAATTAAAAACATTTTTAATATCCATTTTTTTATATAATGTTTATTGTTTTTTAAAGTATATAAAAAAAATTAAAAAAAAAAGACAAAAATTCTTCCAATGACAGGCTGGTGAAGTGGGGGTTGCCATTCAAAGGGTGCTCCCTGGTTGACATGATTCCAACCCTAGTAGTGATCTAAATCAAACAAAGAAAAAAAATTCTCAATCAGTAAAGATGTCGCTATCGTTTGTGCCTTAGCCAAAAAAAAAAAAAAAAAATTCAGAAAATGGCGTCCACTTGAAAAAGAAATTTTTTTTTTACCCCTATTTTTCGACCTTTACGAATTTTTTAAAAATACTTGGAATTAAAATTTTTCAAAATCCAAGGGTAAGACGATATTGAAATGTATAAAGAAGATTCTCACAAAATTTGAAAGGAATCGGTCATATAGAACTTGAGATATCGTGTCAACCACCCCAAAAAAAGGAGTTTTGAGAAAAACGCGTTTGAAGTTTGAGAAAGATTTCCAGTAGAATAACTCAGATAATAATATTGCCTTTTATATGGAAATTTAAAAGTGCACTTGTATTATATATATATATATAAATATATATATATATATATAGATATAAAGAGCTCGAGTCGGATATAAAAGAATTTCTGAAAAGAATGAATCCTCAAGTCTGCCGTTCATTGTGTGATCACTCCGTTCGGCCGGCTTAGATGCCACTTCACAAAATCCGCTGTATCTCCCAAAATATTTCGAATTTTGAAAAATTCTTTTAAGAGCATATTTTTGAAAGTCTAAGCTTTGAAAAAAAAAAAATCGATTTTTTCAATTTTCTAGATCAGAATACCCCCTTAACAAATCACGTACAACAATGGAAAGACACCTTGTCATTTAAGTATACACGACTTTGTTTAACTAATGCTGCCCTAAGATTACGTTTTATTATCTCTTTAAAAATATGTATTTAATTATATTTTTTTTGTATTAATATATGTATATTAATAATTTTATATTAATATTAATATTAATACAAAAGAAATATAATTAAATACATATTTTATATATAATTTGTACGAATTTTACTAAACAAAAATCTAATATATACGCGGCCATACCAATAATATTTTGTGTATGTTTATGGTTAGTTCCAGCCTTGGACATACATAGTTTTAGATCCGTTATGTGGCGTTGTTGGTGAGTCAAATTTTGTAACTAAAATTTAGAGGCACATATTTTAAAATCAAGTAGTTCGTGCTAAAAATCACAAATGTACATATAATATGCCAATTTTGTAATGAAAGTATTTGGTTCGTATAATTTTTTCAAAAGTATTTAAGTGCTGTGCTAGTGTTTGGTTTCCAAGAATTAAAGGAACCTATAATACATGGCTAAGGGTAAAGCCAGAGAGGTGTGCAATTGCTGTTCATTTCGTGACACTAGAATTTTTTGTCTGTCCGTTTGTCCAAAACATAATAAAAGGGCAGTGTGAAGCAAGAATGAAATACCAGAAGTAATTATAATTCGACTAATAGCGATGGTGCGAAAACTAAACATGTGCATGATTACAATCAAAGTGGCTTTTGAATTATATACTCTAAAATGTTTTCTTCGTTTGCCGTACAAATTTGCAGTGATTATGATTATATGTAGAATTTTGCTTCTGTTGTATAAGTATTATTTTTTTCCATACGTTCTTTGCACACATTTTTTGAATAAAAATGAATATTGATATGCATCAAGAACAATCTGGAAACCCACATTGGAGTTGAGTACAGATGTAATTTCCAGTCATTCCAGCTTTTGTGACGACTGTAAATAAATCCCAAGGTCAAACGTTTCAAAAGGTTGGAATTTTGTTGAGACAGCCTGTGTTTAGTCACGGACAATTATATGTTGCCACCAGTACAGTTCGATCATTCAATAAATTGCGATTTTATATGTCTGAGATATCAGATCAGGGCCATTTATCACGTGATAGTAGAGTTTTCACAAAGAACATTGTTTACAGAGAAGTTATTAGCACTTAATAACCAAATGTTTTTTTTCTAGAATGCGGATGGTTGTGTCGGCCGCGGGTTTTCTTAATAATTAATATTAGTTCAAATTGTAAAGAATAAATAATGATTAAAATTATAATTTTTTTTTAATATTTTTATTTTTTTAAATAGAAGAAATTTTGACGGTTTAAATTTATAAAATGTAGTTACTTTATTTGGGTTTTGTTTTGTATATTTGTATTTAATACCAACATTGAATTTTTATTTTTAATTTTTGAAAGTATAAAAATAAGGTTGATCAAGCTTTGCTTCTGTAGGGTAGGGTTCTATGTATGAATGAATCTATCTTTGTGAACTTTTTGGTTCCTATTTTTATTGTTATATTATGATTATTATCTTAACTACACTATATGGGCTTAAATATTCATTTTCTAATTTATGACCTGTTATTTTCTAATCATAGTATTCTTTTTGTTTATGTTTTTCTATCATTACTCTGGCTCTGTTATAAGCTTGCTCTAATCAAAATTTTGATTCTTTAGCGTAATTTTCTATGTTATAAAGTGGTTCTGTTCTATCCGTGCTATTAAAATGTTTAGGCAAGTTTTGGTTTTAACTAAAGACTAATTCATATGGACAATAATCATGTGCTATAGATGGGGTTGTGTTATAACAATACATAAAATATTGAAGCCATATGTATCAACTGATATATATGAACGTATGTATTTATTTAAAGTTCTGTGAGTTCTTTCGATTGTTCCTAATGATTGACGATGAATATTTGCGCAAATCATTGATTATGGAATTCTTATATTCAATTCCCATGTCCGTAATGAACGTCTTCATTGCACCATAGTTAAGAATAAAAGATTCAAATATGGCTTTAGCGACAGTTTTCGCGCTTTTATTTGGTATTGGTTATAGCCACAAAATACTTTGTTAGGTCACATATCAGAGTAACTGCATATTCGTTACCTTGTTCTGATTTAGGTAATGGACCAATAGTGTCGATCAAAACTTTATCGAAAACACTTATTGGTGTGTCATTAATGTTTGAAGGAGTTTTAGTATGTCTTGTTGTCTTAGATACTTGACATTTAGGTCAATTACGTACGTATTTCTTTATACGACGTGTCATATTTTTCCAATAGTAATGTCTTTTAATTTTCGCTAGCGTTCTTGTTATGCCAGTATGTCCTCCTTGTAATGCATCATCATGGAATGTAGACAGTATTGCTTCTTTTTCTTTTTCTACTATGGTCACCGGCTTGAGAAGCGCTACTCTTAATTTCATTAAATATTTATTGCCCATTTTTTTTTAAATAATCCATTGATATTGTTTCAAAGATTTTTTCGATCGGTGCCGTTTTAAGTTTGCTAATCCCGATTATACCAGCTTCTGTTTCATGCCTTTGGAAGGACTGACCTAAGTCGAGAATTCCATTAGTATAAAGGTCGCTAACATCAAGTCTTGCTATAACTTCCCTTCCATGTTTAATTAAACATTTTGTAGGTGTTATACGCTAGGTCAATACTTTTCGTACATCATCATTTTTAATGATTTCATATATGTTGAGCTTAGAAGCATTATCAAGAGTTTGCGTTAGCAAATTTTCTTGTTCTTTTCCTGTTCTATTGGGATTAGGAAGTTATAATGCTGTAATATTACTAATTTTTCGTATATATTTTATTTTTATGTTTTATTTTGTTAAGTCCTATAATCAAAATTAATTACTTGAAAACTAAATGTTGTATTTGTTTGTATGGGTTTTTTTTTTTTTAATTTAGTCAAAGGAAAATACTTATTGCATACAAACGGCTTACATGATGCAAAATCAATCTGGTTTATAATATAATCTATTCTACTTACATTAAGTTTAACCATTTGTATGATCTATTTTAATGTTAAAAATTTTTTTTTTTCAATTTATTTTGTATTTCATTAAATTTTGTTTTTGCTTTTTGTTCTCACATAATTACAATGCAAATTTTATTTTATACATTTTTGTTTTACTTATTTACTAACGCAGTTTAGTTTTTTTTTTAACTTTTTTTTACATTTTTAATAATAGTAATTCAACCAGTCCAAAGAAATGTAAGTGTAGCTACTTTTGCTGACGATACTGCAGTTTTAGCCACTTCTAACTGCTCCGATGAAGTTACCAATCTCATCCAGGAATATTTACGCCGCATAGAGATTTGGTTAAAGAGTGGAATATCCTCATTAACTAAAAGAAATGTGCAAACGTAATTTTCACGCTCCGGAGGGGAAATTGTCGAGAAGTTACATTCAACAACAATCCCATACCAAAATCAAACGTATACTGCTACTTGGGTGTACATCTGGACACCAAACTTTCCTGTGCACACCACATTCGTAGAATTCATGCCCACTGTTCTGCGAAGATAAAACGGCTCCATTGGATATTAAACAACAAAAGAAAACTCTCGGTAGACAATAAAGTCCTCATATTTAAACAGATCAAGGGCACAGCATCGGCATGCCACATAAAAAACTACAAAATTAAATCTTACGAACAATTGTGGGAGCTCCCTGGTACGCCCGTAATAAAACCCTATATCGTGATCTACTCGTCCCATTTGTAGGTGACGAAGTAAACAGACATAGTGTGCAGATAGAATGACAGATTACTAAGTCACCCCAACTCAATAGCGAAGACATTGGCTACATACAGGCCAAGCAAAAGACTGTGGAGAATCCATCCCTATGAACTAAGCAAAAGAAGACTTAACTAATTAAAGATATATTTTTTATGATAAATTACTGTAAGTCTATAAGTTGTTGTATTGCTCGATTGTTATATGCTTCTTTTTACACGAGTTTTTGTACAACACTGAACACTGTTTGTTTACATATTGTTCATGTATATCTATTTAAAAGTAGTAACATAATAACTGATGCATATATTTCAATGAGTTCCACACTAAAATCGTGGTTCGCCATATCTACATGCATTTTGAGAAGTCTACGACGCTTGTTGCACCTGTTGCATTTGATTACTTTTATCGATATGTCATCGAAATGGACTGACAAATAAGCTGGGACTGATAGAGTCCATTTTTTGTTATCGTCGGTCGACAGCTGAAGGGATTGGAATGTGCGCTGACATAAGTGTTTTGATTTATGATTATGTCTTATTTATATGTTGTATATTTATATATGTAACAAAGTATTACATATTGGTACACTTATGTCATTGCATGATCACACTACAGTACCATTACGATTTCGTCATTTATTTGGCAGTCTTAATCTCACTGTCGTCGAGTGCACTTGCAAGCGCACATGATTTTTTGATTAGTTCTACAACAACAACAACATTTACCGTATTTAGTGATTAGCAAACGTCGCGTGTATTACAAAACAAAATCTGTTTTGATTAAAGTTATTCACGTATATACTTGTCGGAAACAACAAGTGTTGTTCGCTACTTCACTCTATCGTTGTTGTCGCAATGAGTGATAATAACGTTGTCATCAACACAGGTGTAGTCAGCTGGCAGGCACCGCATAAATGGATGACTGTGTCCAAACGGAACAGAAGGGCATCCTCTTCTTCTTTCTCATCAGACGAAAAGTTAACAGCTGATGAGGATAAATCCAATAAGGTGCTTCCTTACCAAAACCAAATCTCAGAAAAGCCAAACTCATCCCAAAGAAGAAAGGGAACACTTTGAGTGCAGGCTGATTTGAAGTTCTGGGGGAAATATTACCTCAGGAATGTCAGGATAAATCAGAAAAACCTCAGGAACAGGAGAAGTAGTGAAAACCACCAATTTTTGTTCCAGTGGTGACAGACATTGAAGATATGAAACTCACGATCGCAGAAACCATCGGAGGGAATAATTACTCCTACAAAGCCGGGCGTGACGAGTAAATATGCATCATTGTTGAGAAAATTGAAAACTGCAGGTAAATACGCATCATGGTTGAGAACATTGGAAACTACAGATAAATACGCATCATGGTTGAGAACATTGAAAACTACAGATAAATACGTATCATGGTTGAGAATATTGAATACTACAGGAAATTGGTAGATGTCTTCTACAAGAAAAATGTGATATTTAACCACTATCAGTCAAAAGAAAAAAGAGCATACCGAGTGGTATGCTTTACACACAGCCGTTTTTCTTATGCTGGCGAAACCAGGGGCAACGCCACTGCCCAACGAGATATCTCCCCCTTTGACAAAAACACTCACTGTAAGAGCGACTTCCATCTCTGGTCCCTTGATATTGCTGACATGGTACGAGAGAAGAGAAGACTACAAAGGGTCTGGCATCATGTTCTTGTCGTCCGTTTGTCAAAGTGTGGAACCCAGGACTGCTTTTTAAACTGAAGAAACTCCTCCCAGCAGCGCACTATTTGGTCATCAAGCCTTACCTTGACAAGAGAACTTTCTATGTCACATGTGAAGGTACAGAATCGGACATAAAGCAAATCAGAGCTAGAGTGCCACAAGGCAGTGTGCTAGGGCCAATTCTTTGTACGCTTTATACTGCTAACCTCCCGACTCTAAGTGATGATGACTTGATGTTAGCAACATGCGCTGATAACACAGCTCTCCTGGCGTCTTACCCTGACCCAACCACTACCTCATCAATTTTGCAGAACCAGTTAAAAATTATTGAGCCATAGCTTAAAAGGTGGAATATTGGTCTCAAAGCAGACAAATCTTCACATGTCACCTTCACTCTGAGACACACATCCTGTCCCCCGTTTCAGCTAAACGGAAATAACATACAAGCCTTCACTTCAGCGAAGTACCTTGGATTGACGCTTGATAGGCGTTTGTCCTGGAGATCCTACATCAAAAGCAAAAGGAAACAGCTGAACCTCAAACTAATCAGGATGAGCTGGCTCTTGAGGCACAATTCAAAATTAAGCACAAATAACAAGTTCCCTTCTCTACAAAATCAGCCTCAAACCAGTATGGGCCTATGGCATTGAACTTTGGGGCACAACTACAAAATCAAATGCCAAAGTTTGAAAAATGGTTTGTGGTAATTTTGTCCGAGTAGAGCAGAACTCCCCTCACTAAACTCCAAAAGAGATGTATGGATGAACAATGTTATGCCTTGAACTGAACTAGCCGGCGATATGTAAATAACTGCCATTATTATTTGAATACCGATCTCCATCCTACATGTTGCGGAACAAATTTCGCCAATTCTTTACCTTTGTGTCATTGATTCCGTAATTATATGCATACTTGGTGTAACAATGCTGATTGCATCACTGTGATTTTTATAAATTGCACGAACATCTGGACTTTTGTATTTGACAATGCAATCGAAATTCGAAATATGAAATCCTTGAACGTTACCCATCCACGTCTCACTAAGTAGTAAAATATTGAATTTTTGCGAAACGGAATCAGTTAAGTCGAGTCGATGGCTTTGCAAACTTTGACAGGTAAGTTTGATTTTTGTTATAAAATTCATAACGACGTGACTCCAAAGCATTCAACGACAATGTTTGAAATTCTTCAATATAGATGAATAATAAAAAACGTCATCGACTACACGTGCGTAGGTGAGGTTGATATATGTAAAAAAACGAGAGCAGGTACTCTCCTCAATAAAACTAAAACTGACGCTCAAGCTATAAAACTTCTAAAACTTAATAAAATTGGAGAAATCACAGTAACTGCTACAGAGCACAAATCTCTCAATTATACTAAGGGCGATATATACTCTAACGACCTTAGAAATATACCAGAGATGGAAATAAAAGAAGAATTGAAAACACAAAAAGTGACAGATATCTACAAAATCAAGAAGAAACAAGATAACTCTTTATTAGAAACCGGACTCATCATTATTACCTTTGCTTCTCACACTTTACCGGAAAAATTAAGGATTGGTTACGAAATGGTACACGTACGACCATATATCCCTCTCCCACTAAGATGTAGGAACTGCCTACGTTTTGGACACCCCACTTCTATCTGTAAAAGCAATAAAACATGTCCCAATTGCTCAGAGGAATACCACACAAGTGAGAACGAAATTTGCTCTAAAGTAAAGTCATGAATTAACTGCAAACATAATCCGAAAGTTGAAAATAATCATACTCCAGTCGATAAGAAGTGCCCAGTATTTATTAAACAACAGGAGTTAACAGCAATTAAAATCAAAGAAAACGTAGACCACAAATCCGCACTCAACATTTACAACATCCGCAACCTACAACGCAATGATTCACCATCCATTCATCTAGACCCAAGGACTCCAACAGCATACATCGACCTAATGGACGTTGATGGGGAATCCTCCCCCATTGAAGGTGACAAAAGATTTAAATCCAAGCTTACATCTAATCTCAAACTTAAAATAACTCAACAACCTATTAACAAAGATAATATAAGTAATAAGAACAAGCAAAAAGAGAAAAGACCAAAATTGGATCCATCCTTAGCGATAGTTAAGACCTAATCTAGTTGTTCTTTCTTACCCATTGATTGCCTGTGGGGTCGGCGGTCCTCGGGAAGACGCACAAGTTTTATTGACTTCTTTTGCGGCTCCTCGGGGACCGTCGTCCTCACAGGCATCTTCCTTAACACCTGGAGCTCCTTTCTGTTGATCTTATGACTAACAGAAGGGGTTCCACATCTCACTTTTATCACAACTGGCTATAAGCCAAGGTTTTCTAAAATAATTTCTAACAAAGGAATTTTAACTACTTGTTTAAATATTTTACAGTGGAATATTAATGGTTATCTAAACAATTACAGCCAGTTGCAGATACTAATTAAACACCATAAACCCAAAATAATCTCTTTACAAGAAACCCATCTACATTCCCTCAAAAATGTACCTATCCCAATAAACTATATCATGCACCATCAAAACTCCTCTAACAATTCGTATGGCGGTGTCGCCCTATTAATTCACAATTCAATTCACTACAATACAATACCACTTAATAATGACTTTGATGCATCTGCTGTCTTGGTGCACTCAAAAATCAAACTCGCTGTTCTATCTGCATACATACCCCCAAACAAATCATTTAACAATAATAACCTTCATAATATGACCCAACCTACACCACCCTTCAGTTATTACAGGAGACTTCAATAGCTGGCATAACAGCTGGGGTTCCCCAAAAGAAAATAAAAGAGGCAAAACCTTAGCAAGTTACATTCAACATTCTAACCTTACCCTTCTAAACGATATGTCGCCAACTCACTACTCAACCCACAACACTCTCACCCATATAGACCTATCCCTCTGCTCTTCCCAACTGACACCTTACACTCAATGGGAAATATCTGACAACCTTTGCGGAAGCGATCACTTTCCAATTTTTCTCTCTCTCTTTCCCACCTCTACACCAAATCACATTGCCAAACCTACATTTAACTTAAAATCAGCCGACTGGACCCTTTTCCAAGAATTACTGAAACAATCAAACTCCATTTCCCAACCAATCAATAATATCAACAGAGAAGCGGCACTAATTAAGAAAACTCTAATCTAATCGACTCCGATACCAATACACTCACAACAGACCCAAATATCATAGTCAACTGCTTTGCGGACCAGTGGTCCAAAGAAGCTGATGATTCCAACTTCTCTCCTCTATTTCGGCTCAACAAGCACAATGCTATTACACTTTCTTCTAACTACACTCCGACCAAAACAGCTAACGAAATAGAAAAAGATATCTCCTTTGTGGAATTCCTATCATCACTATACTCACTTAAAGGGACCACACCAGGTCCTGACCGCATCTCATACTCCATGATCCAAAACTCACCCCATGTCTTTAAAATCCGTATCCTCAAACACTTCAATAACATCCTCAATAACTATATCCCCCAATCCTATAAAACTAGCCTAGTCAGACCAATATCATTAACCCCTTGCCTTGCTAAGGTCTTGGACAAAAAAATTTCCAAAAGGTTGTGGTGGTTCGTTTCAACAAACAAACTCATTCACAACAACCAGTATGGTTTTAAGAGAGGCAAATGAGTTCTAGATAATCTACTTTATATAGATCTCCTAGCAACACGAGCTATCTCATCCAAGCGTCACTTGTCCATAATTTCTCTTGACTTCTCCAAGGCCTTCGACAAGATTGGCATACACACCATTGTAAACCAACTACAAGAATGGAAATTAGGGCCCAAAATAATCGCCTATGTTAAAAATTTTATGTTAAACAGGAAAATTATTGTAAAAACAGGTAAAACTCTATCTAATAGCTTTCCCCTTAATAATGGCATACCACAAGGTTCACCTATTTCTGTAATCCTCTTCCTCATATCCTACAACGCCCTTACAAAAACTTTCGCACTCCACAAGGAAATAAAATTTTGCGCATATGCAGATGATTTCCACCTCCTACTCGATCTTAAAAGGCAAAAAAGTCCCCAGACAGACCTATCTCAACTATTTCAAAGTATCCAAGACTGGTGCAACTACTCAGGTGCCGTTCTTTCTACAGATAAAACAAATCATCTTCATATCTGCCGCAAATTTAACTGCTATCACAATATACGCATCGACAACCTTATCATCCCATCTGTAAACTCTTTGAAAATTTTAGGCCTTACTCTTAACAGCAAATATAGATGGAACACTCACATCGCTAACTTAGCAGTTGAACTAACAAAACCACTTAATATTATCAAGCACCTCTCCAGCCAGAAATACAACTGTAACATCTCAACTCTAATTCAAGTAGTGAAAGCTATCCTTATTTCAAAAATAGACTACTATCTCCCAATTTTTGGACACTCCCCTAAATCGTATCTTAACAAACTTAAATCTATTCAAAACGCAGCAATTAGAACCGCTCTAGGTGCTTTTCGGACCACACCCATTTTCAACATGATCTTAGAATCTATATTTACTCAATAGAAAATAGATGTAACTTCCTGACAGGCAAACTTTCTAAAATACTAATCCTATCCTCCAACACAGCTCTATACAACCTTATTAAAACTCCAACAATAAAACTAAAATACCTAACCACAGTGGATAGAACGATAAATATCTGCAAACAACTTGATCTTCCCTTCTCTCCCATCAAAACCATCAACAGCAAAAAATACAACTTGCAAAACATTTATGACTCGATAAATTTATCTCTTACTGCTTTTAATAAAAACAACACTCCTTCACTAGTCTTCCCACGACACTTCCTTTCCCTCAAAAACGAACATTCTAAATACAACTTTATATACACTGACGGCTCCAAATCATCCGAAATTATAGGCTTTGGCATCTCTACTGAAACAAACCCAAAGACATCAGGCCTCCTACCCCACTATTCAACAGTATTTGCAGCTGAAATCATTGCAATCCATGAAGCTATAAACATTTGTATACGTAAGCCAGGTAGACATGCTATTTGTTCTGACTCACTTTCTGCTTTATCCGCTATAGCCAATTTTAATAACCACAACTACTACGCCTCAACAATAAGATCCCTACTTAATACAAAATTCCCCAAAATAAAAGTCATCTGGGTTCCCAGCCACACCAACATCATAGGCAATGAAAAGGCAGATTCAACAGCAAAGCTCGCTACTAAGTTACCACTTATATACACACCCAACTACAACATAAGCGACATTGTTAATTCTCTCAAAAAACACATAAACCTTGAACACACCGCCATGCTACAACACACCTCCAGCTGGTATAAGCTAATACACTCTCCAAATACCACTTCCACCACACTTTATAATTCCCCAACTTTTAAACTTTTATCTAGACTTGATCAGATAAAGTCACACAAACCTAACAAACATGCACCTCATCGATAAAAACCTAAATAACATCTGTCCCTTATGTAATAACGCTCCTAATAACATTCACCACATTATCACATCCTGCCCCTCATTGCACCCCCTCAGATCATCCACATTCGCTAATATAGACCCCATCTCAATCATTTCCGATCCGTCCTCTAACATTAATCTTATTCTTAACTTCTTTAAAAAAGCAAATCTGTACAGTAAACTCTAAACTTAAACTTAAGCACTTATTTAGTCACTATTATTATTATTATTATTATTATTCTCATCATTGTTATTTAAATATATATCTTTATTAGCTGAAGGCCCTGGTAGCCATGGCTAATTTTCTGTTAACTTCTAGTTTTAACTTTAAGTTAGCATTATATAAATAAGTAAATAAATAGATGAAGTCGTTATGTTTGCCGGCGATTATGATAAAATTTAAATTTACTTTCATCATTATCAGTCGTCACAATTAACAATCCTTCTATGCCTGTTACGCGCGACATTGCAATATAAATTGTGAGTGCAACTTTTCATATTCATAAACAATTTGTTCAAAGGTTCCACCCTGAGCTTTATGAATGGTTATTGCAGAAGCCGCGACGAGAGGAAAGTGTTTACGTTTGACCACAACTTTCCTGTCTCTTGACATCACAATATTAGCTGTTAGCTCCCAGTATCAATAAGAGACATTTTGTGAAGCTTTTGTCTAAAAACAGTTTCTCATGTAATATTTTCAGTTTCAGTAATGACGTCATTGGCTGTAGAGATATATTTATTTGGAGCTTTTTGTAAAATGAAATTATTACAATCTTCTACAGCTTTAACTTTCCAATACAGGCGGATTCCATGAGTTCTTTAAGTTTCTGTTTTCGTAAAAAATCTGGATTCAATAAGCCTCAATTTTCGGTGGACTAGAAGGTCGCCATTCCCTATTTTCGTCAGTTTAGAAGAAAATGCAGCATTAGTCTGTCTCATAACTTGAGTTAGTTGGTAAAATTTCCAATTGCGCCACAAATAGGGTCCCACCATTCGTGCTCTAATAATGGGAGTACAAATTAGTTCGGTCCGTTTTCAAAAGATGGCTCCACCTGCAAGTTGTGGCCGATTTTGGAAAGCGATTACCTATTCCATTCGAAAGGTTTGACATCTGTCAACAATAATTAGTGTGCATCAACGTCTGTTTCTGACAATAACACTGCTTTTTGCCTCTTCGTAAATGTCCGGATTTGTGTTAAATAAACAGCATTTGTGGGAAGTTTTGATTTTCTTTTTTTAATGGGAAGACAAGTGCAGCTGAAGCTCATCGAATGCTTCAGGAAGTTTATGGTGAATCTGCTCCGACCGATAAGTCATGCAGACAGTGGTTTCGACGCTTCAAAAGTGGTGATTTTAATGTCGAAGACAAAGAGCATCCTGGCCAACCCCAAAAAGTTTGAAGATGAGCGATTGGAGGCTTTACTGGATCAAGATCCGTGCCAAACGCAAACTGAACTCGCAGAATCATTGGGAGTGACTCAGCAAGCAATTTCCGTTCGGTTAAAATAATTGGAATTTATTCAAAAGCAAGGATATTGGGTGCCATACGAGTTGAAGCCGAGAGATGTCGAAAGGCGATTTTTCGCTTCGGAACTGCTTCTTGAAAGACATCAAAGGAATGGATTTTTGCACCAGGTCGTGACTGGAAATGAAAAATGGATATACTACGATAACCCCAAGAAGAAAAAATACTATGCCAAGCCTGGTGAACCCGTTCCATCATCGTCTACATCGACGCTAAAGCAAAACATCACGGTTCTGTATTTGGTGGGAGCAGACGGGTGTGGTATATTATGAGCTACTAAAACCAAACGAAACCATTAATGCGGAACGTTATCGACTACAACTAATGTGTTTGAGCCGTGCACTGCGTGAAAAATGGCCAGAAACGGCCGAAAGGCATGACGAGGTGATTTTGACAACATGACAGTGCTCGGCCCCACATTGCTGTAAAGGTCAAAAATTACCTGGAAACTCTCCACCCGCCGTATTCTCCACACCTTTCTCTTTCCGACTACTGGCTTTTTCGACGGGTGCAAAACGATTTGTGGGGTCACCGGTTCGGGTCTTTTGAAGAAATCGAAAAATGGCTCAATGAATGGATCGAGGCCAGAGAGGACTCATGAAATTTTTAGAGATGGTATTCGAGAATTACCAGAGAGATGGGAAAAAGTAGTCGCTTCCGGCGGATAGTACTTTGAATGAAGCATTTTTCAATAAAAAAACACTATTTTGAACACAAAAAAAAGGAACCGAATTAATTTGTACTCCATAACAATAATAATAATAATAATATTCTTTATTTGATAAAAAGAAAATAAAATTGCGTGTATAAACTATTTAATAAAAAAAATACTACAAAATATAAAATAAAAATAAAAAAATGTAACAAAAAAAAAAGAAATAATTAAAATGATAATTCATTTAAAATTAGTGTCCTATACCCTAAAGCACCAGTGATAAACAAAGTCAAATTTTTCCATCCAACAAGCTAATGTTATTAATGTAAAGTACTCATTATAATATATCTCTGTCTCATGTGATCACTCGCGCCCGACACTAAACTCGACTAACTGTTGCCGATCTCTTTTTCCAACTCGTTACGTTCGCTCTGCTGCTATTCGTTGACCCTTTACGATCCTCTAGTCGCGTTGCCATTTAACAATCTACTATAGGGTTGCCATCTGACTCAATACCCTCAAAATCCTATAATCGGCACTCCTGACACTTCCCATTTTTTCATAAGTTTTGACGCAGTTGTAATCATGTTAGGTCCTTCCTGTGTCTCTACATTTTGTACCTCGTAACGACCATATCTTGTCACCTTTGCTACTTTGTATGGTCAAAAAATGTTGGTCTCCATTTCATTTCTGCAGTATATTGCTGAGTTTCGATAAGGAATCAAGATAAACGATTCAATGCATCCACATGTATCATTTGAGATCCCAACAAGGATCAAAGGTGTTCACGATGTTGGATTGAGCAAATAGATTTTTCCACGTACCGGTCGAAGAAGAACCAAGGAAGTATACGTCATTCGTTACACACAACGGTCAATTTTTGCAGAAAAAAGTTAGATTCCTGGATTATGATATGGAAGACAGCTGTATTTTACCAACACGAGACAAAATCGAAGTACAATAGTTATTTATTTTCCAGTGCCTAAGTGTTGCGAAAAGAAAACAAAGCATTAGAAAACTAGAATATTGAGGTAAGAGAAAATGTCAGTATCTGTTGCGCGTAAAATTTAAAATAATAACTGACTGTAACGCAATTGCTTTAACGATTAAAAAAGACGCCGTGCCGCCTAGGGTGGTAAGATGGGACATGTTCCTACAAAAATTTGACTACATAATAGAACATAGATCGGGATCTCAAATGATACATGTGGATGCATTGAATCGTTTATCTTGATTCCTTATCGAAAACTCAGCAAAGTATCGTTTAAGTGAAGAACAAGATAGAGACAAGTGGGTAAAAGCCATCAAAGAAGTATTAACAAAAGCAGATGTATACGAGGATTATTTTACAAAAAATTAAATTCTGTACAAAGATGCAAATAGGACACTTTGGAGTGAAAAAGACCAGTGAACTGCTAGAAACTGCTATTTACATACAAGTACAAAGTATACCCCATCCAAGGTACTCACTGGACTGAACATGAATATATAAGGATGTTGTTAGATGTTTTAAATGAAGATAGAGAAAAAGTGAGAAAATTTGCACATGAAATCACTGGAAAAATACAGCGGAAAAAAAAAATTGATTTAACAGGAATAAAAAGATGGAAACAAAGTATATAGTAGGAGAGTTAGTAGCCATCAGAATAAAGCAGTATACTGCAGAAATGAAATGGAGACCAACATTTTCTGGACCATACAGAGTAGCAAAGGTGACAAGATATGGTCGTTACGAGGTACAAAATGGAGAGACACAGGAATGACCTAACATGATTACAACTGCGTCAAAACTTATGAAAAAATGGGAAGTGTCAGGAGGGCCGATTCTTTAATTTTTTTAATTCTTTAAGAGTTTTCCTGATTCTCTGACATACAGTGGGTATATAAATCGTTGCTACAGATGTTTTTACTATAGGTTGACGTAACAATAACCAAGAAGCTTCTTGTGCTGACATTTTTACACTATTTAGTACATCGACACTAATTTTCCTCGTTATTTCCATAATATCGAATTCAGGAAGTATATCTATAATCTCAATGATTTGTCGTTTAAAATTGCTGTTACCCCTATTGTGTTTATTGACTTATTCAACAACCTATGCAGCACAATCATACTCATATTGAATTATTTGAAAACCTGTATTAAAACGCACATTGTATTGTGCCATTTTTTATGATGTTGTCTTCGATAAAACAACTTCGGTCGTGTGATACCAGTCAGAATAATATTGTAGTGTTGTTCATCGGAAATAATACTATTATACGTGTAAAAGTCATCGAAATCGGTGTAGTCGAAGTTTTTGTTTATTTATTCATTCGTCTTCAAGCCGTCTTGCTGATCACACGTTTACCTCGAAACTATTAAGTTCCATTTTTATCAAAGCCAAACAGCCCCAATAATGACAGCGAGAAATGCATACTTCTCGTTTGTCACTAATGATACTAGGAACAAAAACAAAGGTTCCTTATTAACCGCTCTGCCGCCCGTAGATAGAGTACGATCTTGCTCTCCTATTCTAACTTCTAGTGCAGTAAGCACTAGTCACTCACTCCCATGGAGTGCCCAGTGCCCTTCCCCTCAACCACCTTTTCATTTAAACCCAGAAGCAACTGTGTTTAACACTGTAACAAATACAACACAAAACACAGCTTTTACACAATAACAACAGTGTTCTCAACAACATGCAAAACGGGACTCTGGAAAATAAAGCGGCAGTGCAGAAGGGCATTGACCGCTGCATACAAATCCACAGTAAACGTAAACTAAGCCTGCAAGAAAATAATAATGCAATGAAAACGCTTTTGGAAAATAATAGGTTCCAACTACTTGCTAAAAAGGATGAACCTACTAAAAACGATGACAAAAACTCATCAAAACCTAAACCCGCAAAACCTTCTCCAATATATCTTTATGAAGAAAGCTCCAGTAGGCTTGTAGATGCTATCCTATTATTAAGGGTAATATTAAGGAAACTAAGGTCCAAATTTATACGGAAGCAAACTACAGTTCTGTAACCCATTATCTTATGGAGACTAAGAGACTATTATACCTATCAGCTCAAAAGTGGTCAAGGGCTGGTAGTTGTAATTAAGGGCATTGAACTCTCTCTTGATTGTAGCGATATTAAGAGTGCCCTGGAAGAAAGAGGGTCAAAATTATGATCAATATTTTTAATAAGAATAAAATTCCAAAGCCATTGTACAAAATTGATTGGCCCCAAATTCGCAGCATTTAAAGAAAAATGAAGTGCATCAAATATACAACCTTAAATATTTACTTCATCGTAGGGTAACTGTGGAGGAGCCTCACAAACGTGTAAATCCTGTGCAATGAACAAATTGCCAAGAATTTGGCCACACAAAATCTTATTGCACCCTTCGTTCAGTATGCGTAGCTTGTGGAGACTTGCATGAAACCGCAACCTGTAGACTTAGTCGCGATAATCCTGATCATAAAAAATGCAGTAACTGTGGTGGCAATCATTCAGCCAATTATAGAGGTTGTCCTACTCTGGCTCCATCGAATAATCGGACAAAGGTTGTGATTATAATTTTTATAATAAAATGGGTAAATTTCTTATTAAAACGAAATTTTTTTTAGTGTATATTTATTGTCCAACATCTGATCTTTAATAAAAACACACAAAAACAATAAAACAAGAATAACGGAAAAATTCATGATAATAACATAAAAATCATTTCTAAGTGCGCAACGAATAATCGGACAAACGAAGAATGAGAGAAGAAACTAACGTTATTCTATAGAAATGTACTCTTTGCTGATTTTTGCTGTTTGCTTTTACTTCATATTTGCATTTGATAACAAGAAGTTGCAATTTAGAAGTATTATTTTGAAATGGATCCAAATGGTATACAAGCATCGTTGGAAATAAGGCAATTGATTATAAAATTAAATGGTGAAGGTAAAATACTAAGAGAAATTGCTGAAATTGTTGGAAAAAGGAAATCTACTGTCCACGATATCATAAACAGATATCAAAATGAGCAAAGATTGCATTACAAAAGTAGAAAGGGGCAGGGTAAAATACTTAGTACAAGAGAGGAACGATCAATTCTGAGGGAAGTAAAACAAGATCCCCTTAAAACCGCCAGGGATTTGCAAACTTCTGTGAAAAACATGAGTGGAAAAGATGTTTGCATAAATACAATTCGTAACACATTACACAAAGAGGATTTTCATGGAAGAGTGGCAAAGAAGAAACCATTTATAAGCCAGAGAACAAGGCTTTAAGAGTGAAGTTTGCGAAAGAATATTTGTTGAAGCAGGAATACGATAAAACATTACTTTTTATCTTAAAAACATTTCTAACTTTTAATTTAAAGGTTCTTTTTACTGATGAAAGCAAATTTAATTTGCATGGATCAGGGTGGAGGAAGCCAAACGAAGACTTTTTACCCAAAAACACCAAGCCCACTTTTAAGCATGGAGGTTTTGGGCTGTATGTCCAGTAATTTGCATTTCATATGCATATGGATAAATTTGTCTACCTTAACATTTTAAAACAGAATATTAAACAAAGTGCAAAAAAACTAAACATTCTAAGTAACTTTGCATTTTACCACGATAATGATCTCAAGCATACTTCGGAAGTAGCAAAGCTTTGGTTGATCTATAACTGCTCCAAACTGCTGAAGACACCTGCTCAGAGTCCGGATCTCAATGTTATTGAATATCTGTGGGAAGAACTTGGTGAGCGAGTGTACCGAAAAAAATTCAACTCATTGGCATACTTAAAAGATGGATTGATGCAGGCATGGCATTCTATTCAGCCTGAATTATGCAAAAAATTGGTAGCATCATTGCCAAGAAAATTACAAGCACTCTTGAAAGCTAAAGACTATGCGACAAAATATTAACTTTTAATTTTTATAACGTTTTTTTTTTAAGTTAAATTTAGTGTCCGATTATTTGTTGCGCACTTAGAAATGACTTTTATGTTATTATCATGAATTTTTCCGTTATTCTTGCTTTATTGTTTTTGTTTTTATTGTTGTTATTAAAGAGCAGATGTTGGACAATAAATATACACTAAAAAAAATTTCGTTTTTATAAGAAATTTACCCATTTTATTATAAAAATTATAATCACAACCCTTGTCCGATTATTCGATGGAGCCAGAGTATATATAAGGAGTTAAAGAACCGATTGCATTCACAAAAAAATTCCACCCATTTTAGCAGAATGAACGACAGATATGAAAATGCGTGTAATGAGCCAGTGTTGCAACCACTAATTCCTATGAGTCTATGTTGGTGAATTTATTGCAGACCTTGAATCAGTCAATATTAATGATGCAAAACTCTTTTCACGAGATGATGAAAATCCAAATGAAAATTTTGGATAATTAAATTCCCCATAATAGCTCATTTAAAAATAAATCACTGGAACGCAAATGGCGTTTCACAGCACAAACTAGAGCTGATGAAGTACCTAGAGGACAACAATGTGGATGTGATGTTAGTCTATGAGACTCATTTGACTAGCAAAAACAACTTCTTTATACCAGACTACTTAGTTTATACAACAAATCATCCGGATGGAAAGGCTCATAGTGGTACATGCATTATTATAAGAAATCGTATTAAACACCAGGTCCTAGAGCCGTACTCATCTAGTTATCTACAAGCTACTTCGGTTCGGTTGCAAATGCGTTATGGTAATCTGACGTTATCTGCTGTATTTTCACGATTTTTAATATCTGCAGATGTATTTAAAAATTTTTTGATAGCCTTGGAGCACGATTTTTGGTGGACTACTATGCTAAACACGCCTATTGGGGCTCTCGTTTAGTGAATACAAGAGGTCGGCAACTTCACAACACTCTTGTAAATTGTAAAAACTAGCTAGACTTCGTTTCTTCGGGTAGGCCTAGATACTGGCCGGCGGATCTAAGAAAAACTCCCGATATCATCGACTTTGGTATCACAAAAAATATACCTAGGAACCTCATATTAGCAGTTACTCATTATGAACTTTCATCCGATCACTCACCCGTTGATATCGTTTTACTCGATTTTCAAATCAGGATCGCCCTTATAGACTTATATCTAATAAAACTAATTGGTTGCAATATAAAAAATATATCATTTCTCACATAGAAATTGCACCTGACATCAACTCTGAAAGTGAAATCGACAAATCTGTTAATGAGTTAAGTGTCGTAGACGAATCACCGAACGATATTGCTTTTTTTCCATTTTTGTAAAACTGATCGACACGCTCGCTTCCAAAGGCTATAAAATCAAAACTAATAGAGGGAATTGACTGAAATTTTAACAGTTGGCTACTAAAAGAATGTACTGCACCATGAGGACACTCTTTTGTAATAGCAGCGCCATCGGGCGGTGGGGCTAAGTACTTGTTTATTGACCCTCGTAAATAGCTCCAATATAATAAAAAAAAAACAACCATTTTCAATACAAAAATAAAAAAAAAAAATATTCCTGATGCAAGGTTCGAATCCCATGCCTTGTTAGTTTGCCAGTCCTACACTCTAACAATAGAAAAAGTCTGATTCTATTTTCAGCATATTATTTTGAAATTTCGCTCATGCCGTAACGCACATAAACGAGCTACACTCTAAACAAAATTGGATTGAGTCACTTATAAAGTTTAAGTTTCACAATATACAAGGGTTTGAATATAGGAATTCAATCCTTTTACTTTGTTTTGCACTTTTTCTTTCACAATTTTACTTTTAATGTAATATAATTTGAGCACTTTTTAATCTATTTGTATTTTTTACACTTCAGTGCACGACGTTCTATTCTTTTCAAATATTCTTTTGAGTATTGGTATCGCGACTGCGCCAATCATGGAAATAAAATTTATAATACTCTCTTTAGAGTGCAATTATATCTTTATTCGAACAAATCGGTTTCAAAACTAATCTAAAAATTATTCGTGGCACATGCAAGAGCCGTTCTTAATATTCTAGGAAAAAGAATAGGTGGTCAATGTGTCAATTCTTAGGCATATTGAAAATGGCTCTCATAAACAGCTTCATCATTTATGCACATAATGGATATGCAACGGGACAGAAGCCTATTTGTATGAAAAAATTGCATTATTCTCTTATAGAGAATCAATTAGAGGAAAACCATCAAATAACAACTTTGACCACAAATGTCCGAAAGGATGTATAAAATACAATTTTATCTGATAACTCAGAAAACACTGAAATATTCCCAGAAATTTCACAAAAAAAAAAAAAAAAAGAAAGATTTGCGCCTTTTGTTAATCAATTAAACTGAGAGCACAACAATAATGTGTGTGACTCGTCTTTTATAAAAACGATCTTAATCAAATTTATGTTCCTTTATAAATTTGATATATTTTTTTAAAGATGAGTTTAATTAATGTTTTTGTTTTGAAGCCAAATGAAGTATGGCTGTGAAAACCTTTTTTTTGAAATAAACCAAATAAAAACATTCAAATTCTCAAAGTGTGCGGTTGTCGTATAAACAAAATTGATACACTGGAAATGACAACTCCTCGGCATATGTATCATAAGTTATATTCTCGGGTACATTCCGCTGCCACGGCGCGATGTCTAAACAATGCTTTTCATTCCACAACTTGTGTGTTGCTGGGCATGAATGATGTCCAACTCGGCGCCCCTCTTTGCGTCTAGAAGTTCAACCGCCTCGATGATTTTGTCAGCTGTAGCAGACATTAGCCAAATTATCGAATATTGACCAGTCAATAGTTATATTATAATGTTTATGTAACGGTCGGTGAACCAGGTGCAGCAACCATGCCTGCACCATCGATTTCCACACGTAGCCGAAGAGATAGGTTGACGATGTTACGGTTCAAATTAACATTGAAGACGTAATCGTTGTCAAGTGATCTGGGCAGGTAGCGTATCATGGTCTCAACATCTACGGCCACATTTACAAATTGTCCGACAATACAATAACATCCCTCACGACGTAGGTGACGAAACTGCATGTATGGAATTCTCGGCGAGATCAGTCTTTCTGTTATCAAATCGAGGTTTGATAAATGATTGGGTTTGGGTGGATAGCCGTAGCCGTTAGTTCTGCTCATCGTCGAAATGTTGCCTTTTTTGCACGCTCTGAGACAGTACTCAAAGTTAGCCCCATTTTCACCCGGGAAGAGTTTGGCAACAAATGGTCGCAATTATCAGCTTTAGGTCTTTTTTGAACCAGAGCTTATCGCATATGCTGCACACGGACCCAATTTCATTATCAATAAACTTTCGCTTGAAATAATTGTTCGCACGCTGCCAGAACTTACAATAGTAATATTGAATACTTTGTTCCACACGGATGACGAAATCTCACTCCATATTATGCAACGAATCAGATTGAGGCGCTACATAAGTTTCGTAAATCTGTGGCAGTATTCGGAGTCTGAATCTCTCTCAGCCATCCTTGCCTCTCTACTTGTCGATGCAACAACACTCATTGCTTCCAATCTACGGCGTTCACGAAGGAGCTATACTCGAATTCTTGATTGGTTAGATTCCGTACGAACTGGCGAAATTTTGTGAGAAGCCTTATTGCCCTGTGTAAGCTCCTCAGAATTGGTCGCAGCCATTCTTGTCTCCCAACTAGTAAACGCAATCTGAGGAGCTTGAACAGAGCCTAATGCTGCAAGTATACGAAGTTCACGAAGGATTTTTATTATCATTGTTGATGCGCTTGGAAGCCTATTTAATTCCATACTAGAGGAGCCTAAGTGCTCAAGCCCTTTCTCGCTGACTCTGGCGCAGTTAACTTTTGTATTAAGGCCGCATTACTTTAAACAAGGAGTCACCCAGCACAACTTTTGAAGCACCTAAACTGCCCAAAATAAGTTCCAGTTGCAAGAACATACAATACTATGTTATTTATTGCAATGCATTGAAATTACTTTCTTTGATTTTATGTTTACCGTTGCTTTATTTAAACAATGAATTTAATATAAATATTGGAAACAAAAACAGTTAAAAGATGATAATCTTTTAAATAAAACAAATGCCGATCCGAAGAACATCCTATTTTATTAACTGAAGTATGTAATTGAATGATAATGCACTTAGATAAGTCAAAAACTTTAATCGTAATTACAATACTTTGAAATGGCTCACTTAGAATTTTTGTTACTATTTTACTGTATTTAAACAAAGATTAAAATAAACGCAAATAGCAGAAGCAAAGAACAACTACTACAACGAAAGATGAACGCAAGAAGGGACAAATAAAAAGAAGTTTGTCGTTTTCAAAAGCATATACGAGTACAGTTGTAGAAGCATTTGATAACAAGAAGTTGCAATTTAGAAGTATTATTTTGAAATGGATCCAAATGGTATACAAGCATCGTTGGAAATAAGGCAATTGATTATAAAATTAAATGGTGAAGGTAAAATACTAAGAGAAATTGCTGAAATTGTTGGAAAAAGGAAATCTACTGTCCACGATATCATAAACAGATATCAAAATGAGCAAAGATTGCATTACAAAAGTAGAAAGGGGCAGGGTAAAATACTTAGTACAAGAGAGGAACGATCAATTCTGAGGGAAGTAAAACAAGATCCCCTTAAAACCGCCAGGGATTTGCAAACTTCTGTGAAAAACATGAGTGGAAAAGATGTTTGCATAAATACAATTCGTAACACATTACACAAAGAGGATTTTCATGGAAGAGTGGCAAAGAAGAAACCATTTATAAGCCAGAGAACAAGGCTTTAAGAGTGAAGTTTGCGAAAGAATATTTGTTGAAGCAGGAATACGATAAAACATTACTTTTTATCTTAAAAACATTTCTAACTTTTAATTTAAAGGTTCTTTTTACTGATGAAAGCAAATTTAATTTGCATGGATCAGGGTGGAGGAAGCCAAACGAAGACTTTTTACCCAAAAACACCAAGCCCACTTTTAAGCATGGAGGTTTTGGGCTGTATGTCCAGTAATTTGCATTTCATTTGCATATGGATAAATTTGTCTACCTTAAGATTTTAAAACAGAATATTAAACAAAGTGCAAAAAAACTAAACATTCTAAGTAACTTTGCATTTTACCACGATAATGATCTCAAGCATACTTCGGAAGTAGCAAAGCTTTGGTTGATCTATAACTGCTCCAAACTGCTGAAGACACCTGCTCAGAGTCCGGATCTCAATGTTATTGAATATCTGTGGGAAGAACTTGGTGAGCGAGTGTACCGAAAAAAATTCAACTCATTGGCATACTTAAAAGATGGATTGATGCAGGCATGGCATTCTATTCAGCCTGAATTATGCAAAAAATTGGTAGCATCATTGCCAAGAAAATTACAAGCACTCTTGAAAGCTAAAGACTATGCGACAAAATATTAACTTTTAATTTTTATAACGTTTTTTTTTTAAGTTAAATTTAGTGTCCGATTATTTGTTGCGCACTTAGAAATGACTTTTATGTTATTATCATGAATTTTTCCGTTATTCTTGCTTTATTGTTTTTGTTTTTATTGTTGTTATTAAAGAGCAGATGTTGGACAATAAATATACACTAAAAAAAATTTCGTTTTTATAAGAAATTTACCCATTTTATTATAAAAATTATAATCACAACCCTTGTCCGATTATTCGATGGAGCCAGAGTATATATAAGGAGTTAAAGAACCGATTGCATTCACAAAAAAATTCCACCCATTTTAGCAGAATGAACGACAGATATGAAAATGCGTGTAATGAGCCAGTGTTGCAACCACTAATTCCTATGAGTCTATGTTGGTGAATTTATTGCAGACCTTGAATCAGTCAATATTAATGATGCAAAACTCTTTTCACGAGATGATGAAAATCCAAATGAAAATTTTGGATAATTAAATTCCCCATAATAGCTCATTTAAAAATAAATCACTGGAACGCAAATGGCGTTTCACAGCACAAACTAGAGCTGATGAAGTACCTAGAGGACAACAATGTGGATGTGATGTTAGTCTATGAGACTCATTTGACTAGCAAAAACAACTTCTTTATACCAGACTACTTAGTTTATACAACAAATCATCCGGATGGAAAGGCTCATAGTGGTACATGCATTATTATAAGAAATCGTATTAAACACCAGGTCCTAGAGCCGTACTCATCTAGTTATCTACAAGCTACTTCGGTTCGGTTGCAAATGCGTTATGGTAATCTGACGTTATCTGCTGTATTTTCACGATTTTTAATATCTGCAGATGTATTTAAAAATTTTTTGATAGCCTTGGAGCACGATTTTTGGTGGACTACTATGCTAAACACGCCTATTGGGGCTCTCGTTTAGTGAATACAAGAGGTCGGCAACTTCACAACACTCTTGTAAATTGTAAAAACTAGCTAGACTTCGTTTCTTCGGGTAGGCCTGGATACTGGCCGGCGGATCTAAGAAAAACTCCCGATATCATCGACTTTGGTATCACAAAAAATATACCTAGGAACCTCATATTAGCAGTTACTCATTATGAACTTTCATCCGATCACTCACCCGTTGATATCGTTTTACTCGATTTTCAAATCAGGATCGCCCTTATAGACTTATATCTAATAAAACTAATTGGTTGCAATATAAAAAATATATCATTTCTCACATAGAAATTGCACCTGACATCAACTCTGAAAGTGAAATCGACAAATCTGTTAATGAGTTAAGTGTCGTAGACGAATCACCGAACGATACTGCTTTTTTTCCATTTTTGTAAAACTGATCGACACGCTCGCTTCCAAAGGCTTATAAAATCAAAACTAATAGAGGGAATTGACTGAAATTTTAACAGTTGGCTACTAAAAGAATGTACTGCACCATGAGGACACTCTTTTGTAATAGCAGCGCCATCGGGCGGTGGGGCTAAGTACTTGTTTATTGACCCTCGTAAATAGCTCCAATATAATAAAAAAAAACAACCATTTTCAATACAAAAATAAAAAAAAAAAATATTCCTGATGCAGGGTTCGAATCCCATGCCTTGTTAGTTTGCCAGTCCTACACTCTAACAATAGAAAAAGTCTGATTCTATTTTCAGCATATTATTTTGAAATTTCGCTCATGCCGTAACGCACATAAACGAGCTACACTCTAAACAAAATTGGATTGAGTCACTTATAAAGTTTAAGTTTCACAATATACAAGGGTTTGAATATAGGAATTCAATCCTTTTACTTTGTTTTGCACTTTTTCTTTCACAATTTTACTTTTAATGTAATATAATTTGAGCACTTTTTAATCTATTTGTATTTTTTACACTTCAGTGCACGACGTTCTATTCTTTTCAAATATTCTTTTGAGTATTGGTATCGCGACTGCGCCAATCATGGAAATAAAATTTATAATACTCTCTTTAGAGTGCAATTATATCTTTATTCGAACAAATCGGTTTCAAAACTAATCTAAAAATTATTCGTGGCACATGCAAGAGCCGTTCTTAATATTCTAGGAAAAAGAATAGGTGGTCAATGTGTCAATTCTTAGGCATATTGAAAATGGCTCTCATAAACAGCTTCATCATTTATGCACATAATGGATATGCAACGGGACAGAAGCCTATTTGTATGAAAAAATTGCATTATTCTCTTATAGAGAATCAATTAGAGGAAAACCATCAAATAACAACTTTGACCACAAATGTCCGAAAGGATGTATAAAATACAATTTTATCTGATAACTCAGAAAACACTGAAATATTCCCAGAAATTTCACAAAAAAAAAAAAAAAAAGAAAGATTTGCGCCTTTTGTTAATCAATTAAACTGAGAGCACAACAATAATGTGTGTGACTCGTCTTTTATAAAAACGATCTTAATCAAATTTATGTTCCTTTATAAATTTGATATATTTTTTTAAAGATGAGTTTAATTAATGTTTTTGTTTTGAAGCCAAATGAAGTATGGCTGTGAAAACCTTTTTTTTGAAATAAACCAAATAAAAACATTCAAATTCTCAAAGTGTGCGGTTGTCGTATAAACAAAATTGATACACTGGAAATGACAACTCCTCGGCATATGTATCATAAGTTATATTCTCGGGTACATTCCGCTGCCACGGCGCGATGTCTAAACAATGCTTTTCATTCCACAACTTGTGTGTTGCTGGGCATGAATGATGTCCAACTCGGCGCCCCTCTTTGCGTCTAGAAGTTCAACCGCCTCGATGATTTTGTCAGCTGTAGCAGACATTAGCCAAATTATCGAATATTGACCAGTCAATAGTTATATTATAATGTTTATGTAACGGTCGGTGAACCAGGTGCAGCAACCATGCCTGCACCATCGATTTCCACACGTAGCCGAAGAGATAGGTTGACGATGTTACGGTTCAAATTAACATTGAAGACGTAATCGTTGTCAAGTGATCTGGGCAGGTAGCGTATCATGGTCTCAACATCTACGGCCACATTTACAAATTGTCCGACAATACAATAACATCCCTCACGACGTAGGTGACGAAACTGCATGTATGGAATTCTCGGCGAGATCAGTCTTTCTGTTATCAAATCGAGGTTTGATAAATGATTGGGTTTGGGTGGATAGCCGTAGCCGTTAGTTCTGCTCATCGTCGAAATGTTGCCTTTTTTGCACGCTCTGAGACAGTACTCAAAGTTAGCCCCATTTTCACCCGGGAAGAGTTTGGCAACAAATGGTCGCAATTATCAGCTTTAGGTCTTTTTTGAACCAGAGCTTATCGCATATGCTGCACACGGACCCAATTTCATTATCAATAAACTTTCGCTTGAAATAATTGTTCGCACGCTGCCAGAACTTACAATAGTAATATTGAATACTTTGTTCCACACGGATGACGAAATCTCACTCCATATTATGCAACGAATCAGATTGAGGCGCTACATAAGTTTCGTAAATCTGTGGCAGTATTCGGAGTCTGAATCTCTCTCAGCCATCCTTGCCTCTCTACTTGTCGATGCAACAACACTCATTGCTTCCAATCTACGGCGTTCACGAAGGAGCTATACTCGAATTCTTGATTGGTTAGATTCCGTACGAACTGGCGAAATTTTGTGAGAAGCCTTATTGCCCTGTGTAAGCTCCTCAGAATTGGTCGCAGCCATTCTTGTCTCCCAACTAGTAAACGCAATCTGAGGAGCTTGAACAGAGCCTAATGCTGCAAGTATACGAAGTTCACGAAGGATTTTTATTATCATTGTTGATGCGCTTGGAAGCCTATTTAATTCCATACTAGAGAGCCTAAGTGCTCAAGCCCTTTCTCGCTGACTCTGGCGCAGTTAACTTTTGTATTAAGGCCGCATTACTTTAAACAAGGAGTCACCCAGCACAACTTTTGAAGCACCTAAACTGCCCAAAATAAGTTCCAGTTGCAAGAACATACAATACTATGTTATTTATTGCAATGCATTGAAATTACTTTCTTTGATTTTATGTTTACCGTTGCTTTATTTAAACAATGAATTTAATATAAATATTGGAAACAAAAACAGTTAAAAGATGATAATCTTTTAAATAAAACAAATGCCGATCCGAAGAACATCCTATTTTATTAACTGAAGTATGTAATTGAATGATAATGCACTTAGATAAGTCAAAAACTTTAATCGTAATTACAATACTTTGAAATGGCTCACTTAGAATTTTTGTTACTATTTTACTGTATTTAAACAAAGATTAAAATAAACGCAAATAGCAGAAGCAAAGAACAACTACTACAACGAAAGATGAACGCAAGAGGGACAAATAAAAAGAAGTTTGTCGTTTTCAAAAGCATATACGAGTACAGTTGTAGAAGCCAACATAACGGGATCCTGCACAAATAATTTGTAAACAATTTGGTCATCGAACGTGTCAAAGATAGCTAAAGAAACAACAACAACATCGAAAGGAATAGAGAAAATAAAGAAGAATAAAAAAAAGTGATCTGCCTTACCTATATACACACAGCGTCAAAAGAAAGTGAACACATTAGTGTTTTGAATTAAAAGTTTTATATTTATTTATTTATTTATATAATGCTAACTTAAAGTTAAAACTAGAAGTTAACAGAAAATTAGCCATGGCTGCCAGGGCCTTCAGCTAATAAAGATATATATTTAAATAACAATGATGAGAATAATAATAATAATAATAATAATAGTGACTAAATAAGTGCTTAAGTTTAAGTTTAGAGTTTACTGTACAGATTTGCTTTTTTAAAGAAGTTAAGAATAAGATTAATGTTAGAGGACGGATCGGAAATGATTGAGATGGGGTCTATATTAGCGAATGTGGATGATCTGAGGGGGTGCAATGAGGGGCAGGATGTGATAATGTGGTGAATGTTATTAGGAGCGTTATTACATAAGGGACAGATGTTATTTAGGTTTTTATCGATGAGGTGCATGTTTGTTAGGTTTGTGTGACCAAGTCGGATTCTAGTAAACTTTATCTGATCAAGTCTAGATAAAAGTTTAAAAGTTGGGGAATTATAAAGTGTGGTGGAAGTGGTATTTGGAGAGTGTATTAGCTTATACCAGCTGGAGGTGTGTTGTAGCATGGCGGTGTGTTCAAGGTTTATGTGTTTTTTGAGAGAATTAACAATGTCGCTTATGTTGTAGTTGGGTGTGTATATAAGTGGTAACTTAGTAGCGAGCTTTGCTGTTGAATCTGCCTTTTCATTGCCTATGATGTTGGTGTGGCTGGGAACCCAGATGAGTTTTATTTTGGGGAATTTTGTATTAAGTAGGGATCTTATTGTTGAGGCGTAGTAGTTGTGGTTATTAAAATTGGCTATAGCGGATAAAGCAGAAAGTGAGTCAGAACAAATAGCATGTCTACCTGGCTTACGTATACAAATCTTTATAGCTTCATGGATTGCAATGATTTCAGCTGCAAATACTGTTGAATAGTGGGGTAGGAGACCTGATGTCTTTGGGTTTGTTTCAGTAGAGATGCCAAAGCCTATAATTTCGGATGATTTGGAGCCGTCAGTGTATATAAAGTTGTATTTAGAATGTTCGTTTTTGAGGGAAAGGAAGTGTTGTTGGAAGACTAGTGAAGGAGTGTTGTTTTTATTAAAAGCAGTAAGAGATAAATTTATCGAGTCATAAATGTTTTGCAAGTTGTATTTTTTGCTGTTGATGGTTTTGATGGGAGAAAAGGGAAGATCAAGTTGTTTGCAGATAATTATCGCTCTATCCACTGTGCTTAGGTATTTTGGTTTTATTTTTGGAGTTTTAATAAGGTTGTATAGAGCTGTGTTGGAGGATAGGATTAGTATTTTAGAAAGTTTGCCTGTCAGGAAGTTACATCTATTTTCTATTGAGTGAATATTAGATTCTAAGATCATGTTGAAAATGGGTGTGGTCCGAAAAGCACCTAGAGCGGTTCTAATTGCTGCGTTTTGAATAGATTTAAGTTTGTTAAGATACGATTTAGGGGAGTGTCCAAAAATTGGGAGACAGTAGTCTATTTTTGAAATAAGGATAGCTTTCACTACTTGAATTAGAGTTGAGGTGTTACAGTTGTATTTCTGGCTGGAGAGGTGCTTGATAATATTAAGTGGTTTTGTTAGTTCAACTGCTAAGTTAGCGATGTGAGTGTTCCATCTATATTTGCTGTTAAGAGTAAGGCCTAAAATTTTCAAAGAGTTTACAGATGGGATGATAAGGTTGTCGATGCGTATATTGTGATAGCAGTTAAATTTGCGGCAGATATGAAGATGATTTGTTTTATCTGTAGAAAGAACGGCTCCTGAGTAGTTGCACCAGTCTTGGATACTTTGAAATAGTTGAGATAGGTCTGTTTGCGGACTTTTTTGCCTTTTGAGATCGAGTAGGAGGTGGAAATCATCTGCATATGCGCAAAATTTTATTTCCTTTTGGAGTGCTAAAGTTTTTGTAAGGGCGTTGTAGGATATGAGGAAGAGGATTACAGAAATAGGTGAACCTTGTGGTATGCCATTATTAACGGGAAAGCTATTGGATAGAGTTTTACCTGTTTTTACAATAATTTTCCTGTTTAACATAAAATTTTTAACATAGGCGATTATTTTGGGCCCTAATTTCCATTCTTGTAGTTGGTTTACAATAGTGTGTATGCCAATCTTGTCGAAAGCCTTGGAGAAGTCAAGAGAAATTATGGACAAGTGACGCTTGGATGAGATAGCTCGTGTTGCTAGGAGATCTATATAAAGTAGATTATATAGAACAGATTTGCCTCTCTTAAAACCATACTGGTTGTTTTGAATGAGTTTGTTTGTTGAAACGAAACACCATAACCTTTTGGAAATTATTTGGTCCAAGACCTTAGCAAGGCAAGGGGTTAATGATATTGGTCTGTATGATTTGATTTCAGTTTTGATCTTATTAGGTTTGAGTATAGGTATGACTAGGCTAGTTTTATAGGATTGGGGGATATAGTTATTGAGGATGTTATTGAAGTGTTTGAGGATACGGATTTTAAAGACATGGGGTGAGTTTTGGATCATGGAGTATGAGATGCGGTCAGGACCTGGTGTGGTCCCTTTAAGTGAGTATAGTGATGATAGGAATTCCACAAGGAGATATCTTTTTCTATTTCGTTAGCTGTTTTGGTCGGAGTGTAGTTAGAAGAAAGTGTAATAGCATTGTGCTTGTTGAGCCGAAATAGAGGAGAGAAGTTGGAATCATCAGCTTCTTTGGACCACTGGTCCGCAAAGCAGTTGACTATGATATTTGGGTCTGTTGTGAGTGTATTGGTATCGGAGTCGAGGATACTGTGGATATTTTTTGTGGGGTAAAGACCACAAAATCTTTTGATGTTGGACCATATTTTGGATGAGTTGGAGTTAGGAGATATATCAGAAGTGAAGTCAGTAATAGATTGTCTTTTGGCAATTTTAATTGCCCTTCTGTATTTAGCGTTAGCTTTTTTAAATTGTATCATATTAACAGTATTCATGTGTCTTTTCAGTAATGACCAGTAATTGTTTTAATTTTTTTCAGAGATGATAGCTCTTTGTTCCACCAGGGAACTGTGGAAGTCATTGCGTACGTGGTGTTTTGGGGTATGGAAAAATGTGAGCTACGGATTAGACTTTTCTTAATTAGTGCCGCTTCTCTGTTGATATTATTGATTGGTTGGGAAGTGGAGTTTGATTGTTTCAGTAATTCTTGGAAAAGGGTCCAGTCGGCTGATTTTAAGTTAAATGTAGGTTTGGCAATGTGATTTGGTGTAGAGGTGGGAAAGAGAGAGAGAAAAATTGGAAAGTGATCGCTTCCGCAAAGGTTGTCAGATATTTCCCATTGAGTGTAAGGTGTCAGTTGGGAAGAGCAGAGGGATAGGTCTATATGGGTGAGTGTGTTGTGGGTTGAGTAGTGAGTTGGCGACATATCGTTTAGAAGGGTAAGGTTAGAATGTTGAATGTAACTTGCTAAGGTTTTGCCTCTTTTATTTTCTTGTGGGGAACCCCAGCTGTTATGCCAGCTGTTGAAGTCTCCTGTAATAACTGAAGGGGGGTTTAGGTTGGAAAACATATTATGAAGGTTATTATTGTTAAATGATTTGTTTGGGGGTATGTATGCAGATAGAACGGCGAGTTTGATTTTTGAGTGCACCAAGACAGCAGATGCATCAAAGTCATTATTAAGTGGTATTGTATTGTGGTGAATTGAATTGTGAATTAATAGGGCGACACCGCCATACGAATTGTTAGAGGAG
>JBAMAW010000612.1:0-138792 GCA_037043295.1 Amiota minor | reverse complement strand
TGTATTTAACAGGACTTTGTAGTTAGAAGCAACAAAAAAAAAAAAAAGAAACAGTGTATATTTAATCTAAGCATACCTTAAGGGGTAAAATGACATTAAGTGAAGAATATATGGATATCTGAAATACAGAAAAAATATATTCACAATAACAACAAATTCACTTGAGTCATAAAACAGCGTGAGTCAACAGCAAAGGACTTGCGTTACGCCACAAGTCGCTTAGGCTCATGGCTAACAGATACATACTCGTATATGTATGTACACACATACATATATATATACTTATATCGAATGAAATGACTGAATAAATATGGAGACCCAATACAGAAACATACATAGACACGCACATACATTTATATCAAAGAGACTCACGGAGGAGAAGGCAGTTTAAGTGCTTAAAAAGGTTTGCGACAAAAGTGAAAAATTTACACGAAATCGTACTCATTTGAGGCATTTAAATTTAAGTTGCCACGTGTCAAAGTATTTTAGTAGAACATAACAGAGACGAAGCCAGTTAAATTTAAGCAAAAGAAATATATGTATGTATATATAGAGCGCATAGAGGCATGGAAGGAAAAGAGTAGAGTCGAGTGCAGTGGAGTGGGTAAGGAGTCTTTGGAAGAAAAATGTGCCATTTTCAGCACAAAATATCCAAGTACAAACCAAAAATGAAATAACAAAAAATAAAACAAAAAAGAAAAGGACACCATTGTAAGGAAGTAAAAGGAATGACGGACATACAGATAGGCAGGTAGATGGAGAGAGGGGAGGCAGGCAGAAGGTAGTAAGGCAGACAGGACTGTGTGCTTTGAGTAAGACCAAAGTCATAAAGAAGAATACTTTTTCTGGTTTACTCCGGTGCTGTTCGGTTTGGTTTGGTTTGGTTTGGATTCATTGTGTTACAAGAATTGAGACATGCCTTAATCCAGCGGTTCTTAAACAAAATTTTTAACCATGACCTCGAACTCTAGGTATTTTACAAGTAGTTTACATTTTCTCAGATGGGGTATTTGCATTCTTTAAGTAGATTTCTATCAAGAGGCTTTTGTTCTGCCATAGTTTTTCGTACCTTAAAGGTTCCAGTGATTTACATTTAATGCTGTCTATCGAAAACACCTAGAATAATTCGTAACAATCACAAAATGTACTTGTCACTAGTTCCACATGAGGTTATTACTTTGCTCTCAAGGCAGCAAAATTCTATTTTACGACTGATATTTGTACCCTTACCGACAGGGGTCTCTTTGATTACAACTGCTGCCCTTAGTCGTCGGTGTATATAAGTAGTAAAGAAACACTCCGTTGATAGAGCGAAAGAGTGGAAGAGAAGAGGTGGAGTGGAGTAGAATACAGTACAATAGTGGCTTACAAAAGTGTATAAGCTACACTTCCGTTCAACACTTGAAATCAGTTGGCATTTCGGTGGCGAATATTTCCGGTGGCGCGGTTGGTTGGTTCTCATGTTTCATGTAATTGTTTTTTTTTTTGTTTTGTTGTACTTAACAAGAAAAAATCAAACTAGAAAAGGAATAAACAATACATACTAAGTAGTACAGTATCTAGTATCTTATACCTTTTCTTTGAGTTCCTTTATATTCAGTATTGAGTATTGTAGTTGTTGCTGTTGCTGTTACTCTTACTGTTGTCTGTCAAATCGATTTAAACGTGAAGAACAACAACAACAATAATACCAACAATACAAAGACTTGTAACTGAAATCACTATACAAATCAACAAGGACAACAAACAAGTTATATGTTTTGTATTTTTATACAGGGTGTTTCAGAAAACTATAAACCAAAAAATTTAGGGCAAATTTGTTCATATGATTAAAGGATTTTCAGTTTTATAGATAAAATCCTTTTGGTAATCGATTAGGTTGAAATCTTGTTTTTGTGGGCTCAGTTGGATCTTTTTTAATAAATCCTACAATTTGAAATTTAGCTGCGGCCATATATAATTTCTTTACTCTAATATTTAATGTGCATCATAGTGTTCCGATTGTTAAGACTTGAATTTGACGGAGTTCCAAGGTAGCCTGCAAAAAGATTCTAGTCCAAAAAAGTCACTTCCAAGTGAACTTCGGCTAGAAAACTGAGTTGTCTTAGCCTTTTGATTAATATTCGAAATCAAACCTCAGAATTAACGAAAGCAGGGAATTCCCTTCAGTAGCAACTTAGGCAGTCTGCTCTCATCTTCGAAGAAGTATTCCGGAATTAGTTTCTGTCTCCATTTTATTTATTTATTGTATAATAGAAAACTGAGTTCTCTTAGACCTTTGATTAATATAAATTCGAAATCAAACCTCAGAATTAACGAAAGCAGGGAATTCCCCCCAGTAGCAAGTTAGGCAGTCTGCTCTCAGAAAGAAGAAAAGTTTTCCGGAAATAGTTTCTGTCTCCTTTTTATCAGTGCCCCATGTTCTGTTGCAAGTGTAATGAAGCCTTTACGTTTTTATTGGGTAGCTTGGGTTGGGAGTGCCTGGAGGATATTGCAGTCTGATATATTTGCTCATTCTTGTCAGTTCTTCAGCAGTGAATCGTTTTCGAGGCAAATCAATCTTCATTGGCCTTCCTGGGAATTGTAAACTCACAAGGAATGCCAGCGAATGTTATTAAATAATATTTAAGTATTTATTTATATAGTAAGAAGGCTTACGCACATGTCCTTGAGCACTGCATTTGTGTCGATGTTGTAGCTTTTTATTGTTATTAATATTTGATTCACCTTTGTAATGCTTCATTTTATTTTCATAGGATTTTCTTGTTGTCTTTTCTGTTTAATTCTATTAATTTTTCCTTCTTGATTTAATACATACATATATATATATATACATATATGTAACCAACCTTTCTTTTCAGTTTGTCAGTCTGTCTGCCGATTTGTTTTATGTAAGCAGCAGCAGTGGCAACAGCAACAAAACAACAACAAAAAAAAAGAGGCTGGAGAAATTGCGTTGTTACTTTAATGTTGCATACTTTTGGGCCTTTCGGTTAATATACATATATTCTTATCTGGTGGGGTAGGGGCAGGTGGTCAATAAGTATGTCCTTACCTTAAATTATGATATAAATTTCAAGGTCACACATATTTTATTTAGTCATTTTGCGGTTTCTTTCTCTTTTTCTTCTTCTCCATCTCTCCGTGTGCTCATATTTCTAGATTTACCTTAGTATCGTGTTATATTTTTTTTTTTGTTGTTATTACTTGTGTTTTTGTTTTTTAATCATTTTTCTTTTTAGCAAATTTTGGGTCTCTTCGCTCTCTTTCTTCCTCATTAAATGTTTATGCTCTCATACTGTTTAAAGATTCTTTTTTGCCTTTGCCTAAAGTTATTTTCAGAGATTTCCTTTTAGTTCTTTTCTTTATTTATTTATTTATTTTCGTCTTTGACACGCAAAAGCCTCGCAAGCGAAAATTGCCTTTCTTTCGTGCCACTGTTTCTTTTTCCAATCCTCCTACCTACAATTTTTTTTTTATCCTGATGTTTCATTAAATTTAATGCAGTCAGCATGGCTGTCGTTGCCTTTGCTTCCCTGTCCGTGTCCTTGTCATCAAGAATCTTAATGCTAACTAATTGTTTCATTAAAATGATTTCGTCTTATGCCTTCATTTGCTCATTCTTTGCCTTCAGGCGAGGGCAAGTCAAGTTGTTGTACGAGAACATAGCATTAGCATCCGATTACAGAGCGATGGGAGATGACTAGCGTATACTTGGTTCCACTGATAGATGGGTAAAAGTGTAAAGTTAATTGAGGAAAAAGGCTTATCACATGTCATTTCAGACAGAACTGATGATCAGATCAGATCCTAAATATGACAACGCGATCGTCTCTTTAAATACAAGACAAATTTAATACTTATAATTCAGCTGATTTTCTGCATCTTGTATCGATTATAATAGAATGAACTCGTTACTCAAAGAACTTTGAAGACTAAGAATTTTACTGACTGAATTTTGAATTTCTATTTCATAGGAAAACATTCCAATTCAGGTAACAAAATCAAAATGCACCTGTCCGCTTTTCTTATAAAATTAGTAGGGAGGGCAGAAATTTACTTTCAGAAATCAGCTAATCGATTTTACAGGGGCTTATATTGATGGACTGTGTAAATCCTTTTCCATGGAAAACTTGATTTGGTTTTAAAAGCTTTTGATCCAATGGATGAAGCTGAAAAGTGGTGAATGTCTTGAATACTTAAAATATGATATCTTGAGTATTAGATCAAAATCAGATATCAATTTTCTATACAAATCCTTTTCATTAGATTTCGTAATTTTTTGCTTTATTCGGTTCCTTTCATCAAAACTAAGGTAAAATAATGTTAGTAATTTTATGTGTACTAGAAGAATAATTAATTCCTTTTAATGTGTCATTTTGGTGTCAAAAAAAATCTGAGATTCCTTACACTAAGAGAAGAAAAGAAAAAGAAGGATGGAAGGATGGAAGGAAGGAAGGAAGGGTCTGTGTTTGGTTTGAACCCTAAGAAAGTTGTAATAAAAAATTTTAAAGACCAAATAAATTAAAATATAAGAACAAAAAAAAAAAAAAAAAAAAATACTTTGGCATGTTTTTCTTTCAATTTCTCTTTTTTTATTAGCTTATTTTACTTTGGTTTGTCATCATGGGCGGCGCACCCAGCTTGTGAGCTTATAGGGATCCAAAATAGGAATTTCTTTCACATAGATGATTAAATATTGAGTTCCTCTGCTCGTGTGGATGCATTCCAGGGAGCAAATGCTTCCCCCTGAATTGCACTCGATTCGCCCATGTTTGTTTTCGAATACTCATCATAATGAAGTTTTGCATTTGTTGCCAATTTTGTTTGTCGCAAACAATGACGTCATGACATTACACTTAATATAGGCAGGCTGGCAGGCTGGCAGGCAGGCAAAACATATGAATTAGAGAGTGAAAAAGAGAGGGAGAGAGAGTAGAAAAAAAAAATGAGTAAGTGAACGGCGCCAGTTCAGTATAAGCAGACTGATTGTCCTAGAAAGTATGCCATGAAGTAGCAACAAGAAACAAATAACGCACCAAAACCAAAAAAGAAAGCATAAGTGTAACGGAGAGGGATGTGGGGGAGCAACTGCCTCCGGGTAATAAACTGCAGACAAACTGAGTAATAAATTCTAAATGTTGAGCTTTTCATGCACAGGAATTTTCACATTTGTGCCCCCTTGGCCAAATGCTGGCCACGTCCATGAGATAAAATGTTTGTGAGTGTAATTTTAATGTGTGCATGGCTGTGTCATTATGTATGTGTAAAAGTCCTTACTAAACCTATCAAGAAATATACCCAGACAGTGCGACTCGTTTTCCATAAAAACTCATCATGATGGAGAAAAAATTACACGCACAAATTTCATTTCAATTTTATTTTTTTTTTTTTACAATTTATCAAAATTTATCAACAATTTTGGGTGTTTGGGTGTTTCAATTTTATTAAGAACCTTCAAGTGTTGATCGGATTTACTTCTTTACTTATTTCAGTTACTTTGCTCCGTTTGCACAAAAACGCGTAAAATGTGTGTATCTAATTATTTATTTAGATACTTATGTACTTATGTTTATAAACAAAAGTCATCGGAATAGGTAAGAAGGTTTCATATTTTTTAAGAAACCACAGAGCGTTTTAAATATTTGAAAGATGCCTAATACAAAGAATCTTTTATGGCAGGAACGGAAGATATTACTATATTTTTATTCATATTTTAGTATTGAATCAAACTTCATATGTTCATTTCGAGAACTGAAAGATTTGCAGAATCCTTAAATTACATCATGTTACATTTTAGCAATGCACATTTTGTATTAATTCATTAATCGTAATAATTAAATTAATCTTACAAATTATGAATCCCACTTTTTGTTTATTCTGAGAACTACAAATAAGTTTTTCCAAAAAAGGATACAAATTTTGCAAGTGGGCGATAAAATTATTTAAAATAAATGAATAAGTGAATGAGTGCATTTAAGCTGCGGTGTCCTGTAGCATCATCAGAGAGTTTACATTCAACATTAAGTCAAAAGAATGTCAATGAAGTCTCTGCATTTAATTTAATATAATATAATAATTCAATTCAATTAAGAAATCAATTTGGAGTGTTGGTTCCAAAAGCATAGAGAGACCTTTGAGTCCAGATAAGGATACACAACCGCTTACTCTGTCACCCTCATGACTTTCAGGCATCACAATGGGTCGAATTGAATCCTGGTTTGTGTGCAACACCATCTTGCAAAGAGATCTAAGGATGCCAACGGTACGTGATGAAATTCTGTAGATCAGCAATCTTCATCAACAAAGGCTGCAAAGTCATTCAAACTGCCTGGCGGCAATCCTCCTAACTCATGGTGTAAGCCGATGCCGTTTAAAGAGGCTCCATCCTAACGACCTTCTAAGTTGAAACATGTCATTATTCTGTATAATATTGTATATATAATATGTTTCATGAAATTTTTAATTGCTATAACATTAAAAAAAGAAAATTTACCAAAAAAAAGAAAAAAAAAAAACAAAAAAGAAAAGTCTCTCAAAGTTGAATCAATTAAAGAAGATTCTCTAGTATTTTGTCTTAGCCTTATACAATAATTATAAAAAAATAAAAATAATATAATTGAAAAGTGTGTAAATAGTCATGCATTCCTTTCTAGACAGATTCTTATTGCTAGAAATGAACTCGGGCCTAGTCAAGTCTACTGGCTTCCATAGTATATAGTATGAAGTAAAAGAAAACTTCAACTGTCCACTTCAAAAACTGATAGACACAGCCGAGTATATCATCATCATCGGCAAGTGCTACCAAGGTGCTAATCGTTATAATGCGTGTCCCTGGAATGTTCAGATGGATGGAAAGAGCAAGTCAAGAAACAAGTACAATAGAAGGAAAAACCAGTAATTAAACTTCTTACTGACTTTGACTATGCACCCCCTAGAAAACATTTTTGCCTACGCTCTATGATAGAGCATTCAGAAATATTTAATTATTGCTTTGACTTATGTTTAGGGTATAGTCAGATCACATAGAGCATTTCAACAAAGAGACCGCAATATTTGTATGGGCGCTTTACGATCCAGTAATCCTAGGGTCTTGAAATCAACACGGTTGTTGAATATGGATCAGTTTTTCTTATCAGAACCTGAATTTAAATGGGTGGTTTGTATGGGAGGAATCCTTCCTAGTAGTCCAATTCGGTTGGTTCCGACAAATGTACTGCGTCTAGTAAAAAGAATGGTTCGTGCAACATTTAAGCTCTCTAGCTCAAAAACTGAGGGACTAGTTTGCATACATACTGACCGACAGACAGACATGGCTTAATCAATTCGTCTAATTCAGCTGATCAAGTATATAGGTATATACTTTATGTGGTCTCTGTTGACTCCTTTTGTCTGTTACAAACTTCATGACAAATTTATAATACTAAAAAAAAAAAAGGACTGTTATTGAGAAGGAACGTCCTCTAAGGACGTGTTTCCGTGTACATTGAACAGGTAAGGAATTGTGATTCTTGTGTTTTTTTGTATAAATGTTTTATAAATGTAATACATGCTATACACCTATGAATCTTCTGTATAAATAAAAAATAATTATTTTCGCCTGAAACTAAAAATTCGCAGCAATATTTTAAAAATTACGGGACATAGGTACGTGTACAGTTTTATCATCATAGCAAAGAGTTAATTTTTACTTCACATCAAGTGGTTTGAAGTGTCTAATAATTTCCCAGTATTTACATTTAGTACAGTACTGATACAAATTCTAACAATTGCTCAAGTGCCACCTATTGGTAGTTAGATTTTACTCGAAACATTATTTGATCTGATTATACTTAGATGTATGTTAGTTAGGTAACCAACCAACATAGACTTTTTGTTTTTACTGGAAATAAAAAACAAAAAAAAATTGTCCAAGTGCAAGGAGGATTCCGCATCAAATCGGGCGGGGGTTTGTATGGCCTATCTGGTGGTCCGATTCGGCTGTTTCCAACAAATGCACAAGCAGCGCCTATATCAGAAACTTATAGTGTCTAAATTTCAGTTGAATAGTGCAAGACATAAAAAAGTTCTTCGAATAAGCATTTGAATTTTAATCTGGGGTTTGTATGGAAAGTAAGCCTTCTAGTTGTCCGATCAAACTGAAATTTGGACACTACAAGTATATGTTTCTAATCCATTTTCACCAACCATGTAAAATTCACTGACCCTAGAGTAACTGGATCATATAACTCCCTTACAAACCAAATAAGGTATACACAACATACATTCATGGGTTGTCTGAAAAGGGTTTTACTCTCAGCATATACCTAAATACAATGAAACCATGTTGATACTGGTCCTGAAACTTGGTAATGCGGATAATCAATTTCTTTCCATGGTGTTCTCCACTCTCAAGCTAATCTTGCTTCTGCTTCGAAAATGAAACTGATTTGTTCGTATCTATGATAGATAGGAATTCTCTCCAATATGAAAGCCCCATTTTTGGTATAATATAGTCGAGGTAAAGATATTATCATTTTAACCTATTTGTACCTGTGAGTACTGCCAACTTCATAAATTTCAAAATTATGGAATAACCTCACAAAATTTCGAAAAATTGCCACTGAAGTACATGAGTTAGGTTTAGAATACTCGTATGTAAATTTGAGATGTTTATGGTACTTTCTTCAGGTGGAGTGCCCTAGAAGAATTTAAAAAACAATCAACAAAACGGCCATTACATAATTGATTAATGTTTGATCTACATATAATAAATAAATTTTGAATATAATGAAAACAACCGACATGACTTTTGAACACATCCAATATATAGAATACATTTTTTACATCACTCGTATTTAAAATCATTTAATTTGACCATAGGGCAGTTTCTTCTCCTTTTTGTAAATGTTTGTGCGACGATTTCTTACAATGTTCTATCTGTTCAGCCATACTTCAAAAGAGTCAAGCTGTCTAGAAGGCCCGACGAGTCCTAGAAACTGCTATAAGTGCAATGTCGTCAGGATAGGTGACTGTAGTGAGGTGTTGTTCTCAAGTGATGGGCAGATCTGCGGTGAACATTATGTACAAAATGGTCCTTAGCACATTACTTTGGGGAACACCTGCCCTGATGTTTATAGTTGTGGATACAACATCACCGCATCGAACATTCCTATTCTCCAGGAAAAATTTAAAGAATAAGTTGCATCCTTAGCTTAAGCCGGCGTGCCATACTCTGTCAAATGCGTGTCTCACAGAATACGCTCCACTAGCCAATGGCACTGACCAAAATTGATGTTTAGGTATTAATCCATTATCATCCAGTATTCGATGACTGTTTCAAGTGTTTTGGAGAACATTTCCAATAGGATTATCGGACGATAGGAAGCAAGAACTTTTTTCGGTTTGCCTGATTTAGGAATCATAATGACTTCTATACATTTCCTCTGGAAGAAGATTTAACTCCCATACAATAGTAATTTTTTTAGATCATAAGGCATGTAAGCTTCGATGGATTATTAATGGTATGGTAGTAATAATTTTCAGTCTCCTTCTTTAATTTTATTACATCAAGCATCCGATAAACTAAGTTAGTTGGTGCATTTGAGAATAAGGTTTCTATAAGTAAAAGATGATAACAAAGTTGACAATTACGAGTCAGGGATCTAATGGTGATGGTACGGAAGTGATGTAGGTATAATATGAGGAGTTTATTTTTTCTTTTTTTGATTAATTTTTTTTTTTTTAGTTTGCTTGGCATCATTTTATTCTGACAAAATTAATGTTTTCTTAGGCGTGATAGTAAACATGTTACCAACTCTTATAATTATACATTAGTATTTATGTCCTTAATACTGTGTTTAGTATGTATGTAATATCCTTGTTACAATATATCGTTCCGTCCTTCCTTCCTTTTTTCCAATTTGTATTAAATTAATGTCGATTTTGTGCTAAAAGACAAAGTCCTTTTTATCATAAAATAAGATATTTATATTGTCCCATACCTTACAATGAAATTGTGTGTTATTTACATTTTGGAATGCTGTTTGTAATGCCTTATCTAATGAGAAATCGGAGATGATAGGAAATGAAGAATATATGAAAATGATTGGAAATCTTCTAAGTATATTCTATTGTATGTAAATTAGAATAATTTTTTAGGAAATTCTTTTATTACTGGAATGACTATGAAAATTTTAAACTCATTTACAAATTGAGGCAATTTTTCTTGTGGCTACCGTATAAACTTTTTGGAATTTCTGAAAGGCTGAAAAAAAAAAAAAAAAATGTATTGAAGAAGGTGTGGTTTTGTTCACGTTCACGTTCACGTTCTGTTATTGCGTATTATTGTATTTGATCTTCTTAAACTTTTACTTTTTTTATTGTATTTTATACTTTTTATTATTGTTTGTTTTTCCATATTCAATATGAATTTACTTCTTCTCATTTTATTGTATTTAGTTTTGTACATTTCTTTTGCCTTTTGACATTTTGTAACACAATTTATTACAATATTCACATGACCCTGCAAATAAGCTACTGAGGTCAAATATTTTGTCCTATTAGGAGCAGAAATATAAGTACAACACCCTCTTCAACCTTAAGATATTTTTTTGTGGAGTATCATCATTTTCCTTTCATTTTTCTTATTTATAATATTTATTTTCTTTCTTTCTTTCTTTAGTGAATTTCTGTCACTTATTTTTGGTTTCAATTTGAATTTTATTTTTGTTTCTACGAATCATTAATAAAAAGTAATTAGTTTAATAAAAAAAAACCATTGGTTTAATCATGACCATGATGATAATGATGATGATGATGATGATGATGATAATGATAAATACAAGTATACAGTACAGTAATGGGGAAATGGTTTCGGTTTGGGTCTGGAGACCATTGGGTTAATTTTTTCTTTTTGATTTCATCTTTTTTCATTTGCTAAAATTTCCATAAAATAAAGAGATGCAAACAAAACAAAATAGAATACAACAGAATAGAACAGAATGGAATAAAAAGGTCCTTCATGGTTCATTTAAGGCAAAAGAAAATTAAAAAACAACAAAAAAAGAGAATTCACAAAAATAAAACAAGAAAAAAATTAAAGGAAAATTTTAATAACAAAAAAAAAAAAAAAAAAATCATAAAAAGGAAAGCAAATTTCTAAGAACCAAAGGGTTATGGCTTATTAGAACTTTGAGGCATTGAACTGTTTGTAAATATTCAACTGATATTAAGGTTTTTTTTTTTGACTTAATATGGGTTTATTTTTTAGAGTTTCGTAATAAAATAGGCAATATTAGTCAATCATATTGAATATTTTACATAGATATGATGAGAATGACCACCAACCAAAACATTTTATATCAAAATAAGCTGAGTTAATATCTCTTAAACTTATTATTTTCGATGCCATGATTATTATAAGTTGGATTACTTTTTTTTTTTTTTTTTTTTCCTCTGTTAAAACTTTAATTATACTGTTATTATGAAACAACTTAAGTTAAACTATATACAAAACAATAACAAAACAACTTATATTAACAAGTGGGAAGGAACAAAATTTAATATGATCTAGTAGGGAGGTCGACAGGATGCGATCTTCTCAGTCTCCTCGCCACTCTGACCCCTCCCTTTCTGCGTCGCCTTAAAAGCCGCCTGGCTAGATCGTTTGGATGATTTGCCAACCGATTAATGTAGTCCTTGGCCTGATGATTAATCACGTCGCCAATTTTTGGTATTTTCAAGTCGTGCTCAAGGTCCGCTGAGCGCATGAACCAAGGGGCACCAGAAATCATGCGCAATGTCTTGGCCTGCAGAACTCTAACCCTAGCAATATTTGTTTTTGCTGCTATGCCGTACACCTGTAAGCCATAACGCCAAGCAGGAGCAATTATTGCTTTGTAGATGTGTACCTTATTTCTTAGTGACAATTTATTGCGACTGTTTAGGAGCCAATACAATTTCCTAATTCTCTGCCCGAGCGACTTCGTTATATTTGAGATATGGGTTTTAAACGTTAGCCGCCTATCCAAATATACACCAAGGTATTTATATCCCGTAAGGTGTACGTCACATTGGCACATTTCTTTTCGTTAATGCCAATGTTCCATCTTTTTGTCCAGACTTCAAAACTGTGCAGATACTTTCAAGTACTTTAAGGGACTGCTTTGCCTAATACTATTTATGGCATAAAATATGAATTGATTGAGGCTACTAAAAACCTGAAATTCATATGTTAACATTATTGTGGGTCTCTTGTTAAATATTGAAAGAAATAATAATATAGAGTAGGAACAAAAGCTGGTTGACGAAAAGTGACGGAAATTTTTCAACATGCAGTTTGAAGCCAAAAAAATTTATAAAATAATATAAAATTGGCATGAAAACACAAGTATAGCAAATCAATGCGAAGCGCATTGCATAAGTATAGGAAATATATGTATACACACACACACACACACACATATATATCTATATTTATGTATAAGTATAAACCTGCCTAGGTCCTAACTACATGTGATTGCTTGCTTCTCATTCACGTTCTGTCACTAATAAATTTTAAGTCACTTTTAAACCGTCGCACGTCGCATCTATACATACACACACACACTTATGTATGTGTAAATGATTATGAGTAAATGTGTGTGTGTGTATATATATATATATATATATATATATGTAGTATTTTTATGGCCATAATAAAATAGCAACAGCACGACATGCGATGCAGGTGCTTCCTGCCGCGTGGCAACAACTAAAACTCAAAACATCAAGTCAAAGACATGCCAAGTTTTTGTTTTTTTTATAACAAACCAAATACACAATAATACAAACATGTTGAGCCTAGCAGGTTAAGGAAATTAAAAGGTCTTATTCGGGAACGGAGAGAGTTCGGCAAGCTGGAAATTTGTACATACAATGTTTGTACATCCAAGTATTTATTGCATTTCAATATTTGGCAGGTAGTTTGTCGTCGTCATCATCATCATCGTTGTTGTTGTTGGCATGCATAGGCTCGTTTCCCTAGGAGCAGGGTCTTGAGGAAAAAAATAGTCTCTGAATACAACCTCAAATTCAGGAAGAGAGAAAAAAAAAAAAAAAACAAAGAAACATAGATACACATGTTTCTGTAGTTGATAATTATTTAAAAAGCCCCGGAATTCTGTTTAACCCAGGCTCACTGGAAGTCAAAATGCTTCACTGATGACATGCATGCGCCATATTTTATTGGAATTTAAATGTCATATGAGATGAAGAAGTTGATGATGATGATGATAATGATGGTGATGATGATGATGATGATGATGATGATGATGACAATGACAAAAAAATATCGCAGCACAGCTCAATGTACCGCCTCCTTCCAGTTTTCCAAGTATTCTCTGCTGTTAACGGAACATATGACTATAGAATTTAGAGAGAGAGAGAGAGTTACAGTTACTCAGCTTGAGAGAAAGGGGAAGAGTACACTCTCTCTCTCATATGGTTTTGTAGTAAATGAGTTCAGTGCTCAATTGCAGTAGTAGTTGGGCAAGGTGCAGTTATAGCTAAACAGGTGCGTTAGATGGGTTAACCTTCGGACCACCTTTCTTACAAAACATATGGCAATGATAGAAAGGTACATCTAAGATTGAAACAAATTTTGACTTTGAAGTTATCCCCTGCACATCATCAACTATCATATTAAATGCAAATCTCTAAGAACCTTAAGCTTGGTCCGCTCCTGTTTGTTTAATGAAAATGAAAGAAAAAGAAGAATGGGCATGAAGGAAATCCAAGACAAACCAGCGAGTAAATGAACGAAAGAACCAACCAGCGAACCAGCGAACCAACGAATGAAGGAACGAACGAACAAACGCAAAAGAACGAATGAACACAAAACGGGGCATGCAAAAAACAAAAAGAAAAATGAACAAATATTGAGGATTCAGAGGCATGATGATGATGATGATGATGATGATGATGATGATGATGACAGCTGCGCCGCCATGGAGTCGTTTAAATTTGGCACTCGGCAGTTTTAGTATCGAGCAAACTGTGCAAAGTAAAAGCAGCAACAGCAGCAGCACCACCAGCATTCAAAGTATCTACAACTCAATAAATCATACTATATAACAACAACAACAACAACAAATCAGGCAAAAAAACCAAGAAACTTCAGAACCAATGAACATAAGACAAAGTCAAAAGTAAAATTAAGACAAACCGGTGTCCACTTTTTGTGACAAAATTATAAAATTTAAATGATTTAAAGAGAGAATCTAAGCCCAATATATCTCCCACTTTGTACAAATATCTATAAAGAGAAAGAGTGGCAGAGGGAGAGAAGGAGCGCGAGATAGTGAGACAGAGATTGAGAGAAAGAAATTTCAACCGGCTGATTGAGAGAAGATTTATGAAAAGTCATAACCATCAAAAGCCCTTTGTGGTTGTTCCCATAATCAAAGATTCACAGTCGCTGTGGCGCCACAGTGTGAGCGTAGAGTAATTTACAGCCACAACCACAATTCCAACAACAATCCCTACAACAACAATAATAACAACAACATCATTTTTTGCTGCACTTGTTTATTGGGTCAAAAAGGCCAAAAGTGAAACAAATCGAAATCGCTGAGCCAAAAAAACAGGCAACATAAAAACAATTTAAGAAAAATAATTAGAATTAAAATATAAAATAAAGAAAAAAAAAAAAAAAAAAAAGCGAATACAAAGAAAAAGAGCAATAAAGACATAAGCATAAATATAGACAAAAAAATTAAAAATTCATTAAACTTTTTTTGTTTTTTTTTTTTTTGCATTGGAAAACAGAATTTTAAAAACTTAAAACTCAAACAGAAATATTAAACTCAACTTAAACTCAGCAATAGCAACAATAAAAACACACACACACACGTACACATACATACACGAGAATCAAGTCAAGTGAAAGACACAGTTTTGTTCTTGCTATTCTATTCGATTCTATATAAAGTTCAGTTTTTGTGTTCCGCATAAAAAAATCAATATCCGTCTAAAGTTTATTTCGGTTTCAAGTACAAAATTAACTCCTAAAAGTATGCAATGCAACGATTTCAATCGATTGCCTCATGTCCAAATCAACTGACTTCAACTACTACTACTACTACTATTTTACGAACAACAACAATAACAACAACAGCAGCAGCAACAACAACAACAACAATATCAGCACTAGAAGAAACTTCAACAACAAATTAAATTAAAAGAAAAATCGTACAAAACAAAAAATATATGAAAATTAAAAAAAATATAAAAAGAATCAAATAAATTTCAATTTCAAACTTCCAAAACGCAAAACTTTCGTCAAACAAAATTTACAAAATCAACAAAAAAACAATTCACAATAAATTATTATTATAAAATAAAATTTAATTAAATGCAATAAAAAATTACATTGCTTACGCTGTTGATTATTAGAAATTAATTATTTTTTTTTTTGAAATTTTTGTTATAAAACTTCAAACCAATAAAAGCAAATTTAGGAAAAATTCAGCTAAAAGTGTCCATTTTGTGTTTAGTGTTAAGAGAAGATAAATAAATAAAAACAAAAACAAATTAAAAATTTTTGAATATAAATAATTCAATTATATATATATACAAATTATGACATTTTTTAAATCAATTATTGCTTAAGTAAGCCAATAAAACAAAAAAAATATATATAAATTGCTTTGTGCTACGCCATCCATAGTTTTTATTGCAAGAAAACATAGAAACAAAATATTGAAAATTAACACAAAAATAAATTTACAATATACAAACAAAACTAAAAACAGCAAATACACATATTTAAATATAAAATTTTAAAGAAAAAAAAAAAAAATAACAAGACATCTACTTGATACTTGAAATAGTCACAAGCTCATTCTTAATTAATTCTGGTAAGTTGGACAATAATTCAATGTAATTTCTTTATTCCATAAATTGTATATAAGTATGTGAGTGAGTAATTGAGTGATTGATTGCTTAAATATATATTAAGTATTTAAAGTCTTTATAGTGTTAACCTAAAATAATAGGCAATGAGGTGTCGTGGGTCTGGGGGCTCATGTAAAAGAATCTCTTTTTTGACTTTTGGTCAGCTGCTATTTGAAGAAAATGGAAAATGAACGAATGAACTAAGCAACTGTAAGCCAACAAACAAATGGCAAAGATTGGTTAGAGAAAAAAAAAAGAAAAATTTAGGGAAATAGAGATAGAGAGAGCGAGAGAGAGAGAGAGGGAGAGAGACTTAAAAAGGTTGAGAAAACTGGAACTGTTAAGCTCAGCTGTTATTGCATGACCAAAAAAAACAAAAAAAGGGAGGCAAAAATTGTATAACAGCCGGTCGAAAAGCAACAATAAAATGACATTCAGAGACAAAGACAGGGAAGGTTAAAGAGAGATAGATAGAGAGTGGGAAAGAGAAAGAGAGAGAAATGAGAGAGCATGAATAAGAGAGAGTCAAAAATTAAAGAATAAAGTGGAAACTGCTGCTGCTGCTGCTGCTGAGGGCCATGTGCTGTTAAAAAAAACAGCTGATGGCACATGTGTATGGAAGGCATAAAGAGTTACTCAGAGAGAGAGAGAGAGAGAAAGAGACAGGCACATACACACGTACACACACTCTTACACAGAGAGAGAGAAAGAGAGAGAGACAGACAGACGGAAAGAGATAAAGCGATTGATTGAGTGAGTGAGTGAGTGAGTGAATATTGCAAGAGATTTTCCAGCCATGATAATGAGAGTAATTTCACATATGGGAGAGTAAAGCATTTAGCCGGCTTAAAGAATTTCCACTACTTACCGGCATTTCTAAATATTTCTTTTGATTTTCAATTATTTTGAATCATAGAACTTGGCAAATTTTCTAAAATTATTGGAAAACTAATAAATAATAAGTTTTTAGTGATGAAAATTTCTTAACCGGAAAGAAACCTTTATTGAGGGCTACTACTTAGGATTTTGAAACCTCAAAAGTAGTACAAAATTCAACGAGTGAGTTTTTATGTACGTTGTACAATATTAAAAATTTCCACTTAAATTTCAATATTTCATCATAATCAGTAGCCTCAAGGCTCAAAAAATTGGTTAAAAATTATCTAAGTCTTATACAAATCTAAATAGAAATAGGTAAAAGCAGAAGAATTAAGATCTCTTTAAATGGATATATGTATATATATATATATTGGGAGTACAAATTAAGCAACTACTTTTTCCCATCTCTCTGGTAATTTTTGAATACCATCTCTAAAAAATGAGTCATCGATCCAATCATTGAGCCATTTTTCGATTTCTTTAAAAGACCCGAACCGGTGATCCCTCAAATCGTTTTGCATCCATCGAAAAAGCCAGTAGTCGGAAGGAGCAAGGTCTGGAGAATACGGCGGGTGGGGTAAAATCTCCAATTTCAGCGTTTTAAGATAATTTTTTAACGTTACAGCTACGTGCGGCCGAGCGTTGTCATGTTGCAAAATCACCTTGTCATGCCTTTCGGCCGTTTCTTGCCGTTTTTCACGCAATGCACGGCTCAAACGCATTAGTTGTAGTCGATAATATTCCGCATTAATGGTTTCGTTTGGTTTTAGTAGTTCATAATATACCACACCCGTCTGGCCACACCATATGCAGAGCATGACCTCCCAATGACTCTCAATATAAACCTTTAAGAGCTATAAACTTAGTTTCAGGACAGGTTTTTTTTGGTAGAACCTTTTTTATTGAGAAATCACATCAAAATTGTACGAGTATTAAAAGTTGGCAGCATTAATTGATCATTACTTATTTAGATCTCCTATCCTCCTATCCAGTAAATATGTGTAAAGATTTGTTAATCAATTCCACTTATTTTCATTTAACATACTTAAATTTATCCAATAACCATAACATTTCATTGTTTTTGAATATACAATATTTTTATGGTGGAGTTATTCAAATTCCGATTTGGTATATTACAGGTTTTGGAGATTGCATAATTCGATTCAAGCAACTTTCCATATGTTTGTTTGTCTTTTGTGTCTCTCTATGTGTGGTTAGCACGAGTATTTTCATTTGGTCAGATATTTGTTCTCATTTCTTTTCCTATTCGGTTTATTTTCTTATTTTTGTATGTTAGTTTTTCCAGTCTTACTACATTTGGCGTCTTCGACTTTCATTAGTTCGTTCATTCGTTTATTTTGTTCGTTTTTCCTTTTCCTTGCATTCGTGCGCATCTTCGGTTGCCTTAGGCTGCGGCATAATTGGAACCGTTCGTTCGTTCATTTTTGTTTTTATTGGTTTAAAAGCAATTTGATGCGAACCACTGTGTTCAGTTCCTTTGAGCATTTTGTGCAGTTTACTACGGAAATATAGAAAATTTGTTTCAATAAAATTATCACAAAAACAAAAAAAAAAAAACAACAAAACTAAAAAAAAAACCATAGACAAGAAAAGCCCAATTGTGTATGTCATTGGATATATTCAACAGTTCCAAAAATTAGGAAGGATAACACAACAACAAAAAGAAAAAAAAAAAGAAATAAGAAAGAAAATTTAAGGAAACGATCAAAATCAAAGGTGAATCATAAATCAGATTTCCTTTCTCCATTTATACCAAATCATTTGGTCTTCACAATTCCCAATTTGACCAATTTAAAATATCATTTTTATAAACAAGAATATTGGTACAAGTTTTCCCAATCAAAGTTCTACCAGATTATTTCCACATATTACAAAGTGACTTAAATTTACCAAAAAAGGTACAATATAACGAAATTTTCTTAAAGTTTTGACTGATTGATGTTTGTTAATTTTAGATTGCTGGATTTATGATAAACCTAAGCACTATCCAGGGCCAAAGATTAACTTATGGATAATCTAAATTTATTATATGAGATTAGGAAGGGGCACCATCCTCAATGGGGCCTTTTGCAACATTGCCCATTTTCGAACTTTTAAATAAAATTGGGTTCATCAGGAAAAACTCGATAGGAAAGTTAAATTTATTATATTTCGTACCAAAATTTAATTAACCAAATTAAGAGTCTTCTAAGTTGATGAAAGTATTGTATTTTTTCTTTTCATTGACTTAATTGTTTCTGTTATCTTGACAATTTCTGACACACAAAGTGTCTATTGAAAATCATAAAATATGTAAATATTCCGATTGAAATTCTTAGTTTTCTATCTCTGTATCTCAGTTATGGAGATAGAGATTTCTGCTTATCGTTAATAAGTATAACTTTTAATTTGACAATAATTGATAATAAGATAAAGAAAGTTAGATCTTTAAACCATATAACCAAAAGTATAAAAAAAAAAAAAATGAATCTATAAATCTAAAATTTTTGAAAACCTTCTCTCAAGGCATCAACTATATATTTTTTGATTGTTCAACATGGCGTTTTATTTTTTTATTTTAAGGGTCTTTCGATCGATGAACTAAGATAATGTATGCATTTTGTATATCTGGGATTTTTATAAACGAAAGGAAAGCTTCAAAAACCTAACGTGACTTTAATCTGGATAAAAGTTTCCGCCCTTGTCCTATTTCCCCCCCGGAACTGTCTTTAGATATAAGGGTGCCAAGTCAATACTGCTGGAAATACTTTTAGACTGGGGAATTGGAGTAGTAGTATACACGACAATGATTACAAGATTTATCTTGTCTCACCATAGTGATCAAGAGTCTGCTATTTTGTATCTGATTACTTTGTCCGATATAATTAATCGATATTTCATCGATTCTTTAACTTTTTTTCTTTAAATTTTGCGAATAATCATATTGATTCATAATGTAATTTGGTATATGCATTCCAAAAAAACTGTGGTAATTATTACCTTTCCAGGTGGCCCGTCTTTTTCAAAACTATCTCAAATGGTAAAGTCTCTTGATTTGACACTTGAATTCAGTTGTTCTATATTTGATGGCTGACTATTTCTAAATGGGTTTCATTACATATCTAAGTTCTTGTTGTTGTTCTCTTCATGAACAAAACAGTGACATGATATTTTTCCCAGTCTTATAAATGGTCATATGGTAAAGCAAACGCTATAATATTTTCTTAAGCATATATATCTAAAGATTGGATCGATCAAACAAATATATTGTTGGCATAAAAATATGAAATACAATATAAAATTTTGCATTATTTTTTGCTCATTCTTCTCTAAACTTTATTGAGAATTTTATAAATTATGTAACTATATACGAGGGTCGATCAATAAGACCTTAGGCAAATATAGAAAAACTTTTTGTTCCGTAATTTTCTTTTTATTTTTCAATTTAATCCCCTTTCAGCTCGAGATATTTTGTGCAGTATTTTTCCAGTATTTTTATCTTTTCCAAATAATAGGTTTTCTCAAGGTCCTCAAAGTAGGCGTTTGTTTCAGTGATGATGAATTCTTCATTCGGCCCAAATCTCTTAATGCCGAGCCATTTTGTTTAGGTTTGAAAACAGGAAATAGTTGCAGGGAGCTAAATTAGAAGAATATGTTGGATAGGGTAGTAGTTCGTAGTTTAATTTATGGATATTTGCCATGGGAGTTGTCATTGTAGAAAATCCCTTTTTTCTTCACCAAATGAGGCCGTTTCTGTTTCAAATAATGCTGAATCTATTCAATAACTGTGAATAATATTTATCGGTGATTGTTTTACGTTTTTGAGGTATTCGATGTGAATGACGCTACATGCATCTCATTAAACTGTCGCCGTAACTTTGTTGGTCTTCTTTGGTTCAATGTTCATACTGAGAAGTTCGCTGCTCTAAATTTTCTTTGGATTCTGATGTATTGTGATGGAACAATGTTTCGTCCACGGTGCAAAAACTTGGTCGGAATGCGGTTAAACATTGCCGAACATTCTGTTGAAGTCGCTACACAGTTGTGCTAATAGTCGAGTGTGAGCAATCGCGGTTAGCTTTTTTATGTTCAAATATTCTTGTAAAATGTGATGTATGTACCTACTCAGTTGAGATGCCTACACCCTGATCCACCTTTCGCACTTTCAAGTTCCGATCGTCCAATACCATTCCATGAAATTAATCGACGATTTCTGGTTTCTGATTTCTCATTTCTGAGCGTTCGTTGTTACTTGTGTTAATTCGACCACAAATATTTCAGTAAACCTCTTCTTAACTTCTTCTTGAAATTAGTGAGTCACAATCCCCATAGTATTTATGAAGCCTACCCTTGGTTATGGTGACTATTTTTTTAAGCAAAAATAACGCTTGATGAGCACATGAAATTTATTTTTATCACTTTTTTTTTGACATTAAAAATGCAAACATGTGTTCAATAATATTGAGACGTCAATTGCAGATTTGTGATGAACTAAACTTAAAAAAAAGGAAAGTTATTGATGCTATGAGGGCCGTCTGTCGGATTTCCTCAAAACTTATTGAGGGACCCTCGCACCATATTAAAGCCAAAATAATCGTCTTTTTAAATCTAAAAAATTTTCAAAACAATTAAATTCTTTGTAGTTTACATTAAAAAGTGTTCTTCCTATTTCAAATGACATTTAATGAAATTTTCATAAGACATCGTACCGCTCGCTATAAGTTGAGTTGAGTTGCCGCTGGTCGAAGAAGGCTAATGAATTGTTTGTTCTGCCACTAACAAATAGTCAAATAAATAAAGAAGAATCATTCAATAGCCGAACAAACAAACGAACGACAAAAGGCACGAAAGGCTGAAGATGAACGAAAAGGTTTAAAGGAGGAAGAATAGGAAAGGGCCATCAAACGAAGTTCGAAACCAACAAATCAGCGAACGCGATGCGGATGGTTTGAACTGGAATAATTGCCACGCCGTCAACATCGGCGACATTTCTGGCGCCACAGAAACATGACTCCACATGGCACGATGTCAAGTCCTAATGATTCGATGCGATACGATGTGATGTGATGCCATGCCATACGACACGACTTGGACTCGACTCAAGCTAAATGCGACCCAACATCCGGCTTTTTGAATGCGGCTTGACTAACATACAATATACCATATAATTGTATTCTATATAGATAGATATGAAAGTATGTAGATACATAGATAGATAGATAGATAGATAGATAGATAGCTAGAAAGGGAGAAAGATGCATAGAAATGGGAAAGGGAAAGGGAAAGGGAAGTGGGCTGGTGACTGGGCGAGGCATAGTTTTCTTTTCTTTTGCTTTTACTGTTGTTGTTGTTGTTGTTGTTGTTGTTGGGGACAAAAGCAGCTGTTTCGGCTGCTCGACAATTTCCATTTTCAGTTGGCCAAATGCCAATCAACAGCCGTTTAATACTCTTAGTACATAGTGTTAGCGCAAAAGCTCAAATATTATAAAATGAAATTGGAAAACTGGAAAATCAAAACTGGAAATTGTAAAGCCTTCGTCGTCAACAAGCATGATGAAAAATGATGGTAAAAATCAAAGGCAACTCGGTTTGCTTGACTCACTCAGGCACGAACAACAGCAGCAGAAGCAGCCAGCAACAAGGATACAAACATTAAAGTTCCGTAGAAACTTCGTGGTGGCTTTAAAAATATACTTTTTGTTTTTTTTTTTTTTTTGTGTTGTGACAATTTTAGTCAACCGACATGGGCACGTTCTCAAAAAGGGATCTCAAACAATAAAACATTAAAATTGGAGTAACATAAATTATAAGCAAATCGGATCGATTTCAACTTTAAAAACTTTAAATTATTTTCTTGGGGTTTGGGTTAGGCCCGAAATTCTGTGCTGTCCATGTTGCCCGGGGGGCTCGGAGCCCCCGCTACTGTTGTCAATGCTGCCAATGTTGCTGCATTGATACTTGGTCGTTCGTTCGTTCGTTCGTTCGTTCGTTCGTTTGTATATTCGTCTACTTACATCGTTTCATTTTGTTTTTGTTTGTTTCGTTCGCTTCGGCTCGCTTAACTTCACTTCGTTTCAGTCTCAGTCACTTGTCTGCGCTGCAGATGCTTTCGAGTTGTTCACGTTGCGGCTACAAAAATCAGTCGTCGTCGAGCTTTCACAACGTTTGCAGCCTGAACCAAGAAGCAAAGCTGAGCAAATCAAATCAAGCAACTAAGCAAAATTAAATCCAAAAATCAGGAGAAAACAAAAAAATTCAGATTTAAAAATAAAAAAAAAAAAATTAAAGTGCAAGAAAAAAAAAAAATAAATAAAAATTTACTAGAATTTTTTTTTTTTGTTTCTTATTAAAAATAATAATCAAAAAACAATTGCTATAAAAATCAAGTGCAAAGTTGAAAGCTGAAAGCTGAAAGCTAGAAAGGAATCACAAAGAAGCAGCAGAATATCAATTTTTGTAAAACAAAAAAAAAAAAAAAATAATAATAATAATAATAATTTTTTTTTAAAACAAAAATCATAAAAATTATTATATATACAAAAATATTTTTTCTTTTTTTTTTTTGGCATTTTTTTTACTGTGACCGGAAGTGCAGAGTTGTGAGTCTTTCCTTGTGAGAAATTGGGGTCTTAAATCAACTGAAAATCTTAACTTATTTACAAGCAAAGTGTTGCGGTTAATATAAATTATTTTTTTTTTTATTTTTTTTTTTTTTAATTTTTTTTGGCTTCATTTCTATGTGTAAATGTGTGCATGTTGAGTGTGTAGACTGAATGTGTGCATATGTCTGACCTATTGATTCGAATAATGCCTCAGTCGCTCTGTCTGTCTGTTAAATATATTGTAGTTTGAATAACTAAAAACAGAACTAACTTTCTTTAGCGATAAAATTCTTATTTCGTAGTCAAATTCTGTTATTCCATTTAGATGGTATTGCAATTCGAAGAAAAAGGTCTCTTAACTTAACTTAATTTAACGCTGACAGTTAAGTAAGTTAAAATATAACCAAGAGTATAATATTTTTTGTTAACTGAAATGACAAATCATCATCTTTCAATTCTTTTCTAAATGAACACAATTTCCCAGCATTCTATGATATCAAGGTCAAAAGTTTCCAGCATTGAGAAAAGCTTAAGAATCTAAATAAATTTTGTCTTAAATATCTGACATCATAGAACAAATAAATGTACCACATCATTTTTGCAAAGAGCAACCCAATTTTAGATATGACTCACATGTAAAATGACTTTTCCAGTTATTGGATGTCCAGAATGCGTTTCGTCAAGAACAACGGCGTTAGCCATATGCCCGAAATCATTTTTAAATATTAAAGCCATGTATTGATCATTCGAATAAAAAATCTTCTGATTACAATTTAATTATTTGTGTTATTTTTAACAAAAAAAAAAAAAAAAAAACTCCCTTTAGTAAGTTGTAAGTTACAATCATAAGTGAGATGAATAAAATTTATAAAAAAAATCAATATATAAATTACTGAAATTTTTATTCAAAAAGTGTATAAATTTTTCATAAATACCCCGATTTATACATATGTTATTTTCGCTATATATCAACCTAAGACAGACGAAATCAAAACAAAAATTGGCTTTGATTTTGCAACAAAACAAAAAAATTATTAAAGTTTCTATAAACAAAAATTCAGTATAGTTTTTTTTTTTTTTTATATAAAAATATTAAATTTGATTTAAAGACTTCAATAGATTGAAGAAGTTGCTATTAAAATATAAATTAATCATAATTTTTTGATTTGATTTTATACTAAATTATTTATATTTTATATGTTTAATTCTTGGATTTCATTTGGAAAGATGGAAAGATGGAAAGAAAATTCTTAATTTCTTTTTTATTTCTTTGCAAAACACATCCATCAAAGTCACTCATACACAAAGCATACATATGTATGTATGTATATTTTTATGACTGACTGACAGACAGTGATTTTTTGTACAAGTCTCTAGGTTTGGGAGAAATGATCTATAAAAAAAAAAAAAAAAAATAAGAATACAATTGAAAAAGAAAAAAAAGTAGAAAAACAAAAAACCAAAAATTTAAGGAAAATTAAATCGTCATCATTTTGTAATAAATCCCTTGCTAATTTGGGACCGGGACCGAGACCGAGACCGAGACCGAGACCGAGACCGAGACCGGGACATAAATTTGAGGAACTCTAAATGTATTAAAAATTAAACAAATAATAAAATTGACATTATGAATCTCACTCTAATCTTTCCTACCCAACAACTCTACCTATACTCTACCTTACCTTAGCTATTACTATTCTCTTCTATTTGATTGTTTTATTCTGTTTTGTTTTAATCTACCCTATATATTAAGCGATGCCTTTGTATATATTTTACATCACTTGTAAGTCCAAATAGACTCCAGCAGCTGCAGTTGCAGATGCCTGCCAAATCTCTTGATGATAGTAACAACATAAGCATAAGATGCCGGGTCTTGGTGCAATGCAAATGGTTATAAGAAGAATAAAATGAAAATTATAAAGAAAAAGAAAAAGTTAAAAAAAAAACAAAACGTCTTTCGTCTTGGGCCTCTTGTGAATATAGTTTTTTGTAGCGAAAAACTATTTTTGGAAAGACACAGAACAAGGAAAACATCAACAGCGGCAGCGACATGTGAACATCTTCTTTGATTTCTTTCTTTTTTTTTTTGTTTCTCTTAAGATATAAGTAGCGATATGAAAGCAAAGGGAAATAGTTGAAAGAAAAATGAAAAACCAAGAGAAACAAAAAAAAAAAAAAATGCAAAGAAGCTGAAAATCAACAACAATAAAACAACAAATAACCAAATGGAGTTTTTGTGTCGTTTGTCTGCTTTTCCTTTTTCCAATTCCTTCACTTTTTTCATCATCATTGTCATAGTTTGTCGTTTGTTTCGTCATCGTCATCGTCATCGTCATCATCTTCTTCAATATTATCGAATCGACTTCAATGCTGTCTAACAATGACTCACCGACATGGCGTCAAAAAAAAAAAAAAACAAAAAACTTAACTTGTTTTCTGGGGACTGTCCGTCATATTTAGGCGTTTTTAGTGTTTTGCATAAGTAAAACCACAACAACCAAATTCACCCATTAAAAAATTCAGGAAGAAATATGAGCATTTAAATTTTTAGTTTCTTAGTTCTCTTTCTACATCTTTCATCACCCTTTTTGTTACTTCATTGTTAAGGCTTTTCAAAAAGTAACAAGGGTGAACTTTTTGAACTTAACAACATCAAAAATAAAGGTAGAATGAAACCCTTAAAAAAGATGTCATGTTCTTAATGACACAAATCGATATATTATATTATATATACCAACTTACAGTATATATGAATATGTGTTTGCTATGTCTGTCTGTTTGTCACATATGCAGATCCATTGTTTCTTTGGTTATTGAATTGAAATTGCCCACAACCTATAACTTATCTTTCTATCTATATTTTTGGGATGTCTATGAGAGATTTGTGATAACTTCTTAAATGAAAATCTTTCAAAACAATTAACATTTATATAGTCATAGACTACAGCGTCTTCTTTTAAGGTCTAAGATTGGATGAAATTCATTGTGATCTGTGATAATATGCTTGTCAATTACTCTATGTGCTTTACTTCTTCTTCAGTTTTTGAAAAATGGGATTGAAAATTTCTTTTAAATCATTCCCCCAGCATAATCCAATGTCGAATGTCTTTAAGATTTCTTCTTTTTTTGGTTTTTGACTTTCCTGATTGCAATACTCTTCGAAATGATCTATTTTGATTGTTCCGGTGCCATACAATGTTTCTTGAAAGGTATATTATCTTCCCTAAAACTGAAGATTTTCCTTGCTTTGGTTTTGTTTTCTCCAAAAATGTCGCATGATATGCATGAACAAACAAAACGGTAATATAACAGAAAAAAAAAAAAAAAATAAAAAATCTATAAAAAATATTATATAGTTTTATTATTATGATTATTTCGGTTTTTGTATGCGTTGCTCCTGGTGATGATGGCGACGACAATGACGACGACACAGTATGTACAATAATTACTACATTCACAACAATATTTCTCATTGGGTTTTATGGCTTTCGTGCTTGGCTTCTACTAGACGTGTTCCTTCCTAAGTACATAGGATATGTTGTAGTATTATGTTTCTTAGATTGTCATATTGTTTGTTGTTGATTGTTGTTGATGGTGGTGGCTTATAGTATTCTTAGGGTTTACTTTCCTACTACTGTTCCTGCTTAGTTGTAATGGTTGAGTGGTTGATGACAACATTTTGCACTATGTTTTCTTTCTATATTATTCATATTTGTTACTATATCTGTCTGTCCCTTCACATGTAGTGACACTATTGGTCTTATGTAAATAAACGAGTTGTTCGTTCATCTGATTCCTTCTTTTCGACAACCTCTAATGTTACTTGAAACAACATGAAGGTATGAATCGATCTAGCTATATCCGTTTGTCTGGAAATAAAATCTAGAAAATAGTCAATAGAAATTTGGTAATAATTATCTTGAATTTATATAATATAGAAAGTTTAAATTTGGAATGGGGGATCATAGAAACAAAACAAATTTTTTTTTCCATCAACTCCATTATCCTTCCATTATGGCTCCTTACTGACTAACGACGTCTCTGATTTTAATTATGCCTTTAGTTTTTGTTTTGTATCAAGTCTAGTCAGCCATAATCTTCACAATTTTGGTGATATCGATTTGGAAACCGAAGTATAGAAAACCTGCTACAGTCGCATTTCCACACCTCGAATTATCAACCTGCAAAAAAACTTCAACTTATAGAATTATTCATTAAGAATTGTACACATTTTTATATACTTCCCATTAATATTAGACACGAAAATTAAAGGAAGATGTACATTATTACCTCATATAGATAATGTAGTTTGACTCTACTGAAAATTATACCATATTACCAGGGGACCGAGATTTGCTTAAGATTTCTATGGGAGGTATACCATCGAATAATCTTAGGATCTTGAAATTGGCATGATTGGTGAATATGGCTTATGCCCTATTCGTATCGAAATTTCAGTTCTATAATGCAAGGAACAATAAAGTTTTTCCAATAAGAACATGAATTTAAATTATGATTTGCATGGGAGCTATGCGAGCCAGTAATCCTAGGGTCTTTTAATTTGCAAAATTCATGATAATAGATCAGATACTTATACTTTTTAAATTTCAGTTTGATAATACAAAAAAAAAAAAAAAAAACAAAATATTTCTAAGAAGAACCTGAAAATGAATATGGATTTGTATGAAAGCTATACGATCCAGTAATGCTATGATATTGAAATTTATACGGTTAATAAATGTAGGTCAAGAGCTAGTAGTGTTCAAATTTCAGTTGGATAATACAAAAAGCAAAAAAGTTTTTCTAATAAATACATGATTTTGAATCGGGGTTTGTTTGGGAGCTATGTGATTCAGTAATCCTAGGGTCATAAAATTTACATGGTTGGTGGACATTAGTCAGGAACTTACAGTGGTCAAATTTAATTTCGATAATACGAAATAAAGAGGGTTTTCTACTAAGAACATGAATTTGAATATGGCAGCTATGCGATCCAGTAATCCTGGCATCTTGAAATTTACATGGTTGGTGAAATGGGTCATTAGAGGCGTTTCCGAGATACCCGAATTAAATTTAATTTCAAATATATTAGATGTCATGACTCCAAAGACTACTGCAACAAGGCACAATGATAATATTTTGGAAGACTCTGAAAACATTATTGCTTTTAAAATGAATAATTGAAAGGAATTCAGGGTATCCCATAGTCAGTTTTACCCGACCATAATTATTAACTTGATTTATTAATTTTTTTTTGTTTTTTTAATTAATGGGGTTGCCCGGCTCGCATTGCTATGCCCCCGAGTTAATGTTAATTCGTGATTTTTGTAATTATTGTTGTTGTCATAATTGTTTTTAACCAACATTGAATCGGTTCTTTCCCTTGAAACAGTGAATTTTGATTGGGCGGATCAAATTGGTTTGAAGAACTCTAAGTGATAGAAGCAATCATTAATGTATAATTGATACTGTGCTACCAAATATAGCTAAGAACCATCCAACTGACCCCAAAAGTCCAATAAAAATACATTCATCAAAAGAAGTCAGAACATATCATGCTTGAACTACTATTTGATGTCTACGACATTATCGACTTAATTATTTTTTTCGACATATTCAATAATCATCGCAATATCTCAGTCAATTTACAAAAAATCTTAATGAACTATACACCTAAAACCTTTCTGATGAATTTTTTCATCCATTGGAGAAAACTTTATAAAAATACGTTCGATACTTTTTGAGTTTATCGCTTTTAAATAGACAGAGTTGGTCGGAAGACTTTGTTTTTAATTTTATTTTTGTTTTTGAAAGAGGAATTGAAGTTTCTTGTTTTTATGATGCAATTTCTAAGCATCAAAAATGATATAAATTAATAAAAATTTTAACAAAAAGTATCATTTTCTTATCTTTGCAGATTTTATTCTTAAAGAAACACAAAAAAAAAAAAAAAATAAATAAAAACATTTAAATTTTTGAAGAAAAAAGTGCAGTTATAGAAATACCAAAAACAAAAAAAAAACAAACAGAAAATCATTCATAAATTGATAAAATATATATATATATATAAATATATATATACTTATTAAACTATATATAAAAAAAAAAAAAAACAAAATAAAAAATACAACAAATAAACTAGTCCAAATATTATATACATAAATAAAAAAAAAAAAAAACAAAAATTTATTTCAATTCAAAAAATTATAAAAAAATTTCAATAAAACGCTATAAAGAAATCAACAAAAAACACGGCAATTAAAAACAAAACCAAAATATATACACACACACAAATACATAATTATAACCACTTAAAAAAATAAAACCAAAAAATAAAATATTTATTTAATTAAAGATCAACAAAAATAATAACAAAATAAAATCATTAAAACTGTAATAAGAACAAATCATAAACTAAAAAAAATAAAGTGAGCAATAAATGTAAAAGCAACAACTACAACAAAAATCAACTTCGACAAGAACAACATTGAACACTTCTGCAGGCAACTGTAACTGTAACTGTAACTGAAACTCTACAGTAGCGACAACACCGGGAGTGGCAACATCAGAAGCAGCAGCAGCAGCCAAAATCAAAGAAGAGTTGCGAATTGCAGCAACAGTAGCAGCAACAGCAGCAGCAGCAGCAGCAGCAGAAGTCATTAGTCATTCACGAAGTCACTAAGAAGATTCAGTTCAGTTATCCGTCGGCATTTGTCAGTCGTCGTCCGACATCGTCTCTTTGTGGTGAAAGCTGCACAATTGCATTCATATTTGCATTTAACTCCAAGCAGCTGAGTGAGGTGAATCTCCCTCACTACTCCATCATAGTAGGCGCAAGACGACAAAAGAACAATACCAACAACAACAACAATAACATCAACAGCAACATCAAGTGAGTTAAGTTGCTAATAACCGAGTGCAGCATACAGACACCAGAGAGTGCATAGCGAGAGAGAAAGTGTGTAAGTGGCAATTGAATTGAGTGAGTGCAAAAGTTTAAGCAAAAAGTGATCAAGCCAAAGTTTATTTTAGACGAAGATACTCAACTAATTTTAATTGGATTGATTGATTGATTGATTGATTCCTTTGGTCAACTAAAAAAATAACATAGAAACACTTATTTTTTTTCCCTGCAACAAACAACAATTTTTTTTTTTTACAATAAAAACAAAACGAAAAAGAAAAGACTGAAAAGTGATTTTAAAATTTCTAAGAAGTTTTAAGTGATTTGATTGATTGTGCTTGGTGAGCAAACATCAAAAGAGAGTGCGATCGTTAGACAGATCAAGAGCAAGAGACAGAGAGTGAGAGAAAGTGAGAAAGAGAGAGAGAGAGAGAGAGACAGTGAGAGAGCGAAAGATTGTTTAGAAAGAGTTTTTAAAACAATAAGCAAAAACAAAAACAACAAAAAAAAGCGAAATACAAAACCATAAACCAATAAAAAAAAAAAAAGCAACGCAAAGCAAAGCATCGAAAAACGTGTGCAGGAGGAAAGGTTCCTTTTCTTAATTTAATTTATTAATTAATATTTATTTTTTTTATAATAAATTTTGTGTGTGTGTGTGTGCGAGATAGCACCGGAACACGAAATAGTAAAAGAAACGACATAAGAAAAAATCAAAGAACAAAATCAAACCAAAGCAAAGCTACAAATAAACAATAACAAAAAAAACAATAATACAAAGAAACTGTTACATTTTATTTGATTGTTCTATTTTTTTTGTTTGTTATTGTTGTTAAACTAAAATTGTTAGAAAAAGGAGTGAGACTCTAAAGAAAAAGAAAGAGTAAGAGAGAGATAGAGAGAGTGAGGAGAGATTATCAGCATTCACTCAGCAACTGTGATGGGCGATCAGGTAAAGTCAACGAAGACAAACGGAGCAGGCAACAGAGCTGAAGTAGCGGGAACTGGAGCTGGGGCAGGAGCGGAAGTCGCTGGTGGTGGTGGTGGTGGTGTTGGTGCTCAGGTTGAAACAATGAATGAGCGCCCCGGTAATGGTAATGGAGCCACTATGGTAGAGAACCGAAATGGTAATGACGGTGGCAATGGTACTGGGATTGGCAATGGTGGTGGCGGTGGCGGTGGCGGTGGTGGCGGTAATGCCAATGGGAATGCAACTGCAACAACTGGTAATGAGGCAATTAACGGTGGCAACGCTGTTGGAGATACCACCAATGCCATAGCCTCTGCAACTACTGGCACTGGTGATACTGAGGCTACTGCTACGAATGTTGCCGATGGTGGTGGTGATGATGTTGCTGGTGGCGGTGGCGGTGGCGATGGCGGTGACATTGATGGTGGTGGAGGTGGTGTTGGTGGTGGTGCTTCGTCTTCGGTTGCTGATGATGCTGCAACCGATGCTGGTGCTAGCTCATTGCCACCATCAGAAGTTGGAGGTCGTCCACCATTGGATACGGCCTGCTCAGATGGAGGTGGCCCATCGAGTCTTGTTGGTGGCATGGTTGGACCACCAAGTCCATTAACTGGTTGCTATTTATTGATTGTACTGGGCGAGCCGCATTCTGAAGAGCATAAGGACAATATTTTGCAGCATCTTATGAAGGGTAAGTGCTTCTTCAATTTCCATTCCTATTTATTTCTCTTTACTTAGTTTTAAATTCAATTTCAATTCAAATTGATGCCCCAAACACGTTTCCTTTGATATTGCTGTTTTAATTCTCGTCAGCATTTTGTTAAAGGAAAATGCAGTGTGTAGTGTGTAAAGTTTTAGGGTTCTTTCTTCCGTTCCAGAGGGAACAATTCATTGTTAATTTACTGTACTGTTATTCCCATAAAGATGGAAAGATACTCGGGCACGCGTTACATATTTAATGTCTGAATGAATAAGAAAGTATCTATATGAGCCTGTAAATGTGTGTGTGTGTGCGTATAGGAGTCTGGGTGAGCGTAACTAGCTAAATTTAATAAAAATTTCAAAGTTAAACTTTTGTTATAGTCCGTCGGTCGGTGGGTCTTTCATATTGGTATTTTGTACATCAATGGCAGTTTGATATGTACATACTCGTATACACTTCCATTATCCTCGTCATCATGATCATCATAACTTAATAAGAGGCAGCAAAACTTTTATCTCTCCTGACAATATAAGAATGTATTTTGTTTCTATTTCATTGATTTTCTCTGTTATAAGGCAAAAGTTTTGCGCAAAAATTAAATTTCTTTTTTATTACTTTTTTCAAATTTCCTTTCACATATGCAAAGAAATGGGAATAATGTATATAATATGCTATATACAATATAATCATCCATCAAATCCATTAAAATTAGATTTTCAGTTTTTAAGTAGTCGACTTGAAATTATGCAGTAGAGAGAGTCCTCATAATAATCAACAAATGATGATTACCTGATTTTGTAGTACTTATCTTGTATCTTGTAACAAATAATACTCATGAACAAATCTAAGTTATTTCTAATCTCTCAATTATGTCATGCAACTGAACTTCACAAAGTCAGTTAGTTTTTTTTTTTTGCCTAGTGAGTGACCTAACTTTGAATGACTGAATAAATTGAATTGTATCTAATATTAGATTTCTCTTGTCTATAAATACAATATTTTAAACTAAACTACAATCTAAGCTTTGGTTAGACCAAAGACCAAAATGTTGTTATTCACTTAATTACAAATAAAATTCCATGTAAATTTCTTCATAAAAACTGAAGCAATTCTGTTTTCTTTTTTTTATAATAAAAAAAAAAACAGATATAAATAACTAACATTAACAACAAAACGGCACTTAGCAACAACACAAAAAAAAAAAAAAAAAAATGGTATCAGTAATGTATTTCTTGGCATTTGTATAAAAGTCCATTTAGACCAAAACGTCATTCATTTACTTTTTATTGTATAATGAACGCTTCAATAATTTACGTCGCGTGCCACTGCTATGCATGCAGAGTGCTGAGTGTTCCCCATGCCACATGCCACATGCCACATGCCACATGCCACATGTAACACACCAACTGTTGTCTACTTATATATCCCAATACCCAACTGCTATCTCAAGCGCACCAAAAACACCACTTCTCAATGCCCCATTCTAGCTTCATATAAATGTTAGCAGCAAAGCTTCTTAAACTTTTTTCGGTCTCTTTTTGGAAATTGAAAAACTCAACGTGTACAACTATATTTTATCTCTGTCTTGGTTTAAGAAACCCTGCCCAACAATTGGCAGACAATTACAAGAGAAGAAACTCATTTGTTTTCTTGCAGAATTCTTTTTGTTCAGATTGTTGGCGATTTTCACTTAACATTGAAATATGTGAAAGAAAAACAAATAGAAAAAAAAAAAGAAAAAGAAACAGAAACAGAAATGCACAAATATAAAACTGACATAGTTTCAATGTCGATTCCATAGCTAATAATACTGATAATAATAATCATCATCATCATCATCATCATCACAGCTTTGATAATGATGATGTTGATTATTTTTCTTAACATTGCTCTGATGTTTGTAATTAAAAAAACAAAAAGAAAAAAAAAAAAAATTATAATAATAGAAAGAAAGAAAAGAAAATCGAAAAATGAACAAAAAGTGAATGCATTTTCTATTCTACCATAAAATTATAATCATTTGTAAGCCTACCTTCATTTCACACACCATCACCATCACCATCAAACACACCCACTCACACTATCTACAAAGTCGCTACAAACTAATGCACAATCTTTTGATTTTCAATATTTCATCTATGAATTGGAATTTCACTTTAATAATTGCCCCACACTTCATCATTTGTTCCATAAAAAGTCTCTTTCTTTTTTGCCTCAAAGTATGCAGTGGCTTCACGAAGAATGATTTTGAAAATTAATCGCAAAAGCAAAGGAAAATAGAACAAAAAAAAAAAAAAAAAAAAAAACAAATCAAGGTTCTTTTATTTTTTGTCTTTTTCAAACTTTAATTATTCCGTTATTCTTATATTAACAAGTGGGGAGCAACAATACATTTAATAAGATCTAGTAGGGAGGTCGACAGGGATGCGATCTTCTCAGCCGCCTCGCCACTCTGAAGCCTCGCTTTCTGTGTCTCTTTAAAAGGCGCCTGTATGGTATGTTTGGATGATTTACCAACCGATCAATATAGTCCTTGGCCTGACGATTAATACCATCGTCGATTTTTGATATTTTCAAATCGTTCTCAAGGTTTTCTGTGCGCATAAATCATGCGCAATGTCTTGGCCTGTAGTACTCTGTTCTTGGAGATATTTGATTTTGCTGCTATACGCTACTCTGAGGGACACCTGCGCGAATAGCCTTGATACTAAACTCCGCACCATTCACTACCACTGTAAAAATCCTGTTATTGAGGTAGCTGCATGCTATTAACCATAGTTGTGGCGGTAATAGACTCTTAAGTTTACTGAGCAACCCATCGTGCCAAACTCTATCGGAAGTTTGCTTGATGTCGAGATACGCTGCCACGACGTACTCCTTGGCCTCAAATCCTTCGAGGAGAGAGTTGACCACCCTATTCAGTTGTTCTGGAGTTCCGTGGGACTTACGAAACCCGAATTGAAATGGAGAAACTTCTTACCAAAAAATGGGGAACAAAAAATTTCAATTTTTTTTTAATTTCTAAGTTTTTCAAATTTCTATTTAGAGAAAAAATATCTTCATTAAATAATATCTTTTTATTTGTTTCTTCAATATTCCTTATATTTATGCATTTCACTTAGTAAATATTATTATAAGTTTGTCAAAAAGTTTGTAACACACTGCAGGAGATATCGGAGACATCATAAACTATTGTATTCTACATATATTTTTGATCAGCTCGATGAGACGAGTTGATTTATTCATGTCCATCTATTTCTAGGCAAACTAGTCCCTCCGTTTTTGAGCTGGAAAGCTGAAATTTTACACGAAGTTTTCTTATCATAACACGCTGCACGTCATAGGATTCAGACGAATCGGACCACTAGGACCGCTCCCATGCAAACCGAAATTCAAAATCATGTTTTTATTAGAAAATTTTTTTTTTTGTTATTTCTATTATCGAACTGAAATTTGGACACTATAAGTTTCTGTCATATCTTCATCAAACCTGTGAATTTCAAGATCTTAGGATTACTGGAGATTATAGCTCCCAAACAAACCCAAACCCAAATTCAAATTCAACTCTCTTGTTAGAGAAACTTTTGTGTATGCATTATGAAAATAAAAATGTGATAGGATAAGTGTCTGTCTCTTAATCACCAACCATCTTAATTTCAAGAATTTATGATTACTGGATCATATAGCTCAAATACCTACCAAGATTCAAGTTTAAGTTCTTATTCCAAAAAATTGTTTTTGATTTTTGTTTTTGTGATAATTAAACTGAAAGTTTGACTTTATTAGTGTCCGACCCATCTTCACCAACCCTGTTAATTGCAAGATCTTAGGATTGCTGGATCGTATAACTCCCATACAAATCCAAATTCAAATTCAAATTCTTATTAGTAAAACTTTTTTTCTTTATCAAACTGAAATTTGGATACTATGAATGTCTGACTCATATTCATTAACCAAGTGAATTTCAAGACCCATAAGTTACTAGGAGCGGTATCTCCCGTACAAATACCAACTCAAAATTAAAGTTCTTATTAGTAAAACTTTTCTGTTTTCGTTTTATTGAACTAAGATTTGGACACTATAAGGGTCTGACCTAATATCACCAACCTTGTATATTTCAAGATCTTCGGATTACTGGATCGTATAGCTCCAATACAAAACCAAATTCAAATTCATGCTCTTATTCAAGAAACTTTGTGTTTTTTTGCGTTATGAAAATGATTTTTGGATAGTATAAATGTGTGAGTCATATTGAGTGACGATGTAAATTTCAAGACCCTAGAATTAATTACTGGATCGTATAGCTCCCATACAAATATTTCAGTCTCAATGTTGAGAAGCACTCTATTTTTTGATGACTGGTGAGTAAAAGAGTTTAATGTTAAGTGAATAGATAAATTTATGGATACTTTATAAAACCCACCTAAGAGTAAACAATACCAAAATTTCAAAGAGAGACTTCAGTCATTGTTTTATTGTATGGAAATTAACTTTAAAGAAGATTAAAATCCCTTGATCTGATAATGAATGAATGAAATGCTCTCGGTCTATTTAATTTCTAAATATTCGTTATACAATATATAAATTTATTTAGGAAACAAAAAAAAAACTTCGCTTTATGTACTTAAACATCGAAATGTACGAGTATGTTGTAATAATAAACATTTTGATCAAACAAACAACATGCCATAAAATCAATTGTTAGATGATGGATGGATGAATGATGAATGGTGAAATGTATTTGGTTAAAGGCTTCTTGAATATGAAATCTTACACCGTTAACATCATCATCATCATCATCATCGTCGTCACTCTCATTGTTGTCATAACAAATCCGTAACATTTTATGTTTCAGACTTTTAAGGGACGCCAATTTTCAGTTAAATAGAAAACAAAATATGTGAAGTGAAGTGTGAATTTCACTCAGTGAGTGGTGAATAAGAGGTTGAGTGGGTGTAAGTGTTGTGATTTTTGTCAGCATATTTGCCAATCCATCATCGAAATATAATTCGAAATATGTACAATATTTGCTTGACGGCAGAACATGACAACACGGCTGCCATTTACCAAGACATAATAACAACGCCACCACCACCGCCACACCCATCCACAAAACTGATTTCCACAAATGTTTGGCTTGTTGTTCTGTACACACCCCTCCTCAACAGTCATCCAAGGTTCATTTAATCTACCCGCGATGCTACTTTTCGTACCTGCAGCCCATTTGCTGTTTTAGCACCAACAATGACAACAACTGAAACAATTATAACAATGCTCAGGATTAGAATGACGAATGGCTTATAAAAGTGGGGAGGGGGGCTTAGTTGTAGAAGCAGCAGCATCAGCAGCAGCAGCAGGAGTAGCAACAGTAGCATAAATCAACGAGATCTTTGTATTTGCTAATCAGTTGCAAAGCGCATTTGCTCTGACACTTGTCAACGTCTGTTGTTACAATAATGTAATAGAGCATTGGTATATAATTTCTCTTGCATACTTTTGAGAGATTTTACTTGGTTGTTAGAAAATTACATACTTATTTAGCAACACAATCACATTGTGTGAGGGAACAAAACAAATACAATTAACGATTTGTAATCGTGCCAAGTGAAGAAATAGAAATATAAACAAATAGACAAAAGAATGAACATACAAAGAAAGTTTCGAGAAGGGAAAGAGAAAGAGAAAGTGATTTTAAGAGAAACGCTATAAAATGCTTCATTGGATTAAACATGATGCAATTGTTAGTCTGTTTTTCGATTCGATTTTATTTATGTATAAAATTAAGTATATTGTAAGTAGAACGATATACATAGGTATGTATTTATTGTATACAGAACTAACTAATCAGATCAGTTTTACATGTATCCATGCTAATTTTTGGGTTCCGGACCCAAAGGGTACCAAAAGGAATTCTACTGCAGAGACTTCGTTGTCCATCCTCGGATCATATATCATAAACCGCAATAGCTAGAGAGTTGAAATTCTTACAGAATATGTAGTTCTATTCGGACTTTAGCAACAAATACTAAAACTAAAATATTTTTAAAAACTTAAAGGGGTCCCCATACAAGAAACATTTTGGTTTGTATGGCAGCTATACGATCCAGTAATTCCGTGATCTTGAAATTTAGATGGTTGATGGCTGCAGATCAGAAACCTACAGTGTCAAAATTTCAGTTTGATCGGACCACTCGGGAGGGTATCTCCCATACAAACCCCTATTAAAATTCAGGTTCTTAATAGACAATTTTTTTGGTTTTTGTTTTATCGAATTGAAATTTAGACACAATAAGTTCTTGACATAGACGCTACATATCTGTTGGAATCAGCCAAATCGGCCTGTTAGGGAGAGTACCTCCCAAACAAACCCACCATTAAAATTCTGGTTTTTATTCGAAAAACTTCTTTGTTTGTTTTGTGTTACTTCTTTGTTTGTTTTGTGTTAACGAACTGAAATTTGGACACTATAAGTTCTTAATATAGGCGCGATACATTTGTTGAAATCAGTCAAATCAAATCACTAAAGGGAGTACCTCCCATACAAACCCCAATCTGGTACGGAACCCTTCGTGTACGAGTCTGACTCGCACTTGGCCCATTTTTATTTAGTTTCACGGAGATCTTGTACTTTGCGTGTTCTATGTGAAAGAGTTTTATCAGCTCAGAGTTTTTGTTGTAACGAACTTAAAATCAACATCTCGAAATACACCCCCAATTATCGATTAAATGCACCAACCTTTGTTTCAGAAACTGAAATTTGAATAGTTTAAGTGTGTGACTCATCATTCATTTACCAAGCATGTTAATTTCATTATCCTAGGATTACTGGATCGTATAGCTCTTATAATAATATGTAGTTAGGTCTTAGGTGCGTGAAGAGTATGACCTTTTCGGCGTAGCCAATTTTTACCTTTTTTTTTTTTTGTTGCTGGTTTTCCTTGTTGTTGTTGATTTTGATGAACATCCATTCTGCATCTGAGGTGTATGCTGTATTAGCTCTATGTAAATAGGCTATTAGTTGAAAAAGTCATTGACTTTTCAATAAAAATATAATTTTGTTCTTATTATGAATATCCAATTAAGTAAAATAATACATGATTATTTTTGATGCTGATGATGATAAAATGCAATGAAATCTGTCATGGAAAATTGTGTAATGAATTGAAATGGTTTAAGCATTTTAATTAAATTCTTGTGATTCCATTAAAAATAATCAATAAATTCAAAAACACGTACAAAAAACGTGAAAAGTTGAGAATATATCTATTGCATAGTTGTAGGAGCAATGATAAATAAACAATGAATTGAAAATTCTGATATCGTCATCAACATTATAATTACTTATTGTTGTTAATGTTACTATTATTTTCATTGTTGCTTCTATTGATTGCATTAAATTATTATGAATTATTTTACATGCCTTGAAATGCAATGAAAAAATGGATAAAATTAATATAAAAATACCATGTAATTGCTTATTATTGCGATTGTATTTGTAAGCTTATTAAAATGAAACGAAAATCCAATTAAAATAGAACAAAGAACAATTAAACCGTGCGACCACGAACCCTTTTTATTCATTCATCCATCCATCCACCCATCAATGGATCAATCCTAATAACCAAACTAGCAACCAACAATTCATTTATGCAATCAGCTAGTTATTTAGTCATTCAAAAGCTTGTGTCTGTCGTGTTTTTTAAACATCAATCAATTGAATTTGCTGCTTGCTATAGACACTTAGTAAGTCAGTCAGTCAGTCAGTCAGTCAGTCAGTCTATTGAACCTTTGATCTTTGCACACACGTACATATATTAATGGTTTCTCATTACAATTATATAACTTCAATTCGATGGCGACGATGGAAATGGCCATTTTAGTTTGTTAACTGTAATTGTAGCACCTATTCGTCGTCGTCATTATCATACTATATATTACATAGGCCAAAAGACCGATAAACTGACCGACAAGCACATAGACGGACCATATTTTTAATTAACTTAAAATAAATCAATAGACAGGGCTAAGAGCTTTAAGCAAGTAGAACTATACATATCTCATCTATTCCAACTCACACCCCATGCCTCTCCACCATGTAGTCAAGGTTAACTTGTCTGTCTGTCTGTTTGTCTGTCTGTTAGTCTACCTTACGCAGTTTATTTTCGCCTCATTCTTTAATATATATCATCTCCTTTTCTATTGTACAATAGCCATCCACCACACACTGTGTCTGTTTCCGGCGACAAATCGATCGATCGCTGTGTGTTTACAGACTGTACAGTGCGTACATGTTGAAAATAATGATGATGATGATGATGAACACATTTTATGTTATTTTTAGATTCTATGGTCAAAGAAATTTTCTACCTACATAGAAACCTTATTTATTTAACGTTTGTCACGAACATTTCAGAGAGAAAAATATAAAATAAATAAAAAAAAAACAAACAAAAGAAAAATACAAACGAAGTACTAACTTCGGTTATATCGTAATGATAAAACTACTTCTTAAGTAGCAGCAATGTTTATTTGTATGCCACAATTTTTAAATAATACAATTTTCACTCTCTGTTTTCTTTAAATAATAATAATTTCTAAGCAAATAAAATGATCCTAACATTCTTCTCAGTCAAAAACCCAGTCAAAAAGCCGGGCTTATTGTTTAAATCTAAAGGACTAAGAATTTTTGACTATCTGAACTTGTCTAATAATATTATATTGTCTAATAATATATAGTACAATTTGACTAATAAATATGGATTTCTTTTTCATGTTACCAAATTCAGAAGAAAATTTGATATCCTCACCATTTTCCCTCACACAAAAAACTAATAAAGTTAAAACAAAACTTAAAAAAATCGAACAATTGCGAGTTAGATTCGTACACAGAGGGTCCCGTACCAGATTGGGGCTTATGTGGGTCCGATTTGACAGATTCCAACAAATGTACCGCCCCCATATTAAAAACTTATAGTGTCCAAATTTCAGTTCAATAGTCCAAAAAACAAACAAGTTTTTCGAATAAGAACATGAATTTTGATGGTGGGTTTGTATGCAAGGTACCCCTCTTATTTATAAAATATCCGAGCATATTTCCAGAACAATTGTATATTTCAGAGGATGATAGTTTTCATAACATTTTATTCAAAGGGGAGGCAAAGAAAATTGTCAGCACCCCAAGCAGAAACATGAGACCCACGACTGTTTGGGCCAATTGAATAATCGGCCCACACTGTTTTAAAGATCATAATGGTGAAGCACTAGCTGTGAATACGGAGCGATGCTGCAAGATAATATAAAATCTTGTAGCTACATCTTTGGTTCATGGCATTCATACTGGAACACATATCAAATGATTGATGATTTATTTAAAGCCATTAAGGAATTATTCCCATATCGGAGTTGATGTCAATTGACTACGAATCATATCAGACCTGAGTTCTCAATATTATTTCTTATGAGAATTTTCACATGTGTCTTTCTAAACAGGATAAATTCAAAAAGTACTAAGCGGATTTTCATACAATTTTCATCAATGGATGCAATGATTCACGAGAAAAGTTTATGTATGAGTATACCTATAATTTATAAAGGGTTTTTGAGTAAAAAACATGCCTTTAACTTTAACCATAGTGTCGATAATATCGTAGGCATGATGAAAGTATGATGTAACTGCTTTAATTTGTAGATGGACAGATGGCCGCTCAAAGCACTTGACCGAGAGAGAATCGCTAGTTTCTTTTAAAAACAATTTCTCTGTGAAGCGAATGTTCAGAAATGAAACTCTCGAAGGGCTCATCTTCAAATTTTTTTTATCTTGGTAAACCTAATCAAGTTTGTTTTCTTCTGTATATCAATGCCATGGTTTCTTGTTTAGTTTTCTGGAATGATAAAGCTTAAACCCACTTGTATTTCTATTTTTTAAGTTAATTAAATTCAAAGTTTCCCATAATTTTATATTAAGGATTTGTAAATTCAAAGAAAAAAAAAAAAAAAGAAAGGAAAGAAAAAGGAAAAGGAACAGAAATATAGGTAAAAACTATTGTATTTTTAATGAACTCAATTCATGTGAATTCATTGAACTCGATTGCGAACCTGCATGCTTCCGGCTCCACTTCCATTTCCGAATTCGAACTCATGCGAGGAAATGACATCCGATTTAAACAAGCAACAAACAACAACAACAACAACAGCAACAATATTTAACAAACATTAAGAAGGCAAAAACCAACTAATGGGAATTTAATATTAAAAGCGCTACTAATATAACAACCAAGAATGTAGTATTTTCTATTTTTACAGAGGACAACATTGTCTGTGTATTTCAAATATACAATAAAAAGTTGCAACATGCAACACAATTCACAGTTCGTGATAATGCGACACAAAGTCTTAAAACAAGAGTCAAGGGAGACAAAGGAAAGGACTCAGAGTCACAGTCATAGTCATGTATGTACAGTGTCCTGCCATATGTCCTGCTTTCATCATTCACTGCTTCACTACCAATTCTGACTTCAAAAAAAAACTTGGAACTATATAAGTAGTACTCTCATATACGAGTGTACTGACATTTGACTCATCGCCATCGCCATCGCCATCGTAATCACCATCAGTAACGTCATCGTAGATAGTTCTGTCTATGAATTGTTTGTTGCTTCATGGGCGTGTTTTCTTTGGGGTAATGTCTGCTGAGGCTGATTCGAATAATATAAGTCCCATGTCATAGTTAGGTATTGTAGAGGAAAAGTCCACCGGTTAGTGGTGTTTCTTTAACATTCGATTTGTCTGGGACTCGCACTAGTCAACTCACGCCACTGGTTTAATGGTTGCTTGGTTGCATGGTAGCAATGCATGCAATGCAGCAAAGAATGCAATGACCTTTTGGCCCAAAAGTCTATGCTGTTTCTGCTTCTGTTGCTACACAAACACATAAATGAATTTATTTATTTATATATATATCCTTTTCGTCTGTTTCTATTACCTCAGTTTTGCCCCTTGAATTTACTCAAAGCTGCTCGGTATTTTTCTTGTTGACGCCCTGTTTGTTTTTTGCTTTCTCTTTACAACTCTTTTTTTTTTTTTTTGTAATGTCTGTCGGATGGACACGCTTTAACGGCCATCGCACGAACGTTGGACGTCGTCAGTTTGAATGTCTCTCTGTACGCTACGTACGTCTGAGGTCGTCTATTTAAAATGTAGAATAGTAACAACTTTGCAGACAGACACATGACTTGCCTAGCAACAACAGCAATTTGTGATACTTTTAGCATTTTCTACTATTTTGTTTGTTTGTTTGTTTATTTGTTTATTGTGTCGACTCTGCGTATTAGTGATATTTGTTTAGACTCCTCATTTACCAGTTTCGTTTTGCTTAGTTTTGTTTAGTTTAGTTTAGCTTGGTTGAGTTGAGTTGCGTTGCGTTGCGTTGCGTTGCTTTGCGTTTGTGATGTTTCTGATGGGTAGTTTTTTGTTGCTAGGCACGCATTTTGAGGCCAACATGCAATTAACAATAACAATAATAATAATATGTTTCTATGTCTCATTGCTGTTGTTCATGGTATCATTTAAATGTTAATAAAAATTAACATTTATGCAAAGCAAAATGAAATCATCATTGTTTCACAGTGGTTCTTAAACTGTGCCATGATGACCTCTGAAGGTTCATGGTCTTAGTAAACAGTTTTCTCAAAAACAAGGCCTATGAGATTTATAGGCCAGTAAAAAAGTCTAGCATTTTAGAGATCTTAAACAAAATGTCATACATACATACATACATACATGTGTATGTATACCATATTAGCTTAAGAATCACTGACGCTGCTTTAGATGACCACTGAACGGTTTCATCTTTTACTCTTTGTTGTTTTTGACTTTTAATTAAAAATAAGGAATTGGATATATTCACACAAATACATACACACACAAACACACACACACACATACACACACACACACACACATAGGTAAATATAATACATATATGCACACACACTCTCATATTTATGTATATGCATGAAAAACATTTCACAATAATTAATTGATTTCCATAAATGAAATGGTAAAGCGGCAAACAACCGGAACCCTTCCTTAGATTTCACGCCTATGAATAACAACATCATCATCAACAACAACATCATCATCAACAACAACAACAACAACAACAACAACAGCAACAACAACAAGAACAATAACAACAACATCATAAACACAAACACATATCTCAACTCATCATCATCAAGTTCATGTGTTGTAGGTATATATTTGATTGTATACGAGTGTGTCCTCTTGGGTGTGGTTCAAAATAATATAAAATGTATTAACTATGAATACTTTATATGTTGTTGGTTAAATGGCAAAGATGACGAAATTCATGATGATGCAACACAATCAACAACCTAAGAAATGATACTCGCATTATTAAATTGCTAGGTAAATTAACAGTTTACACAACCCATACAGTTTCATTTTACAATACTAAGTGTGTGTATATAGTAAACTTATAAGATGTGTTCCAATTTGTTTAATTGAAATTTTTTATATTTTGAGTAAAAAATAATCCTTATGACTCATTTTTGATGTAATTTTTCATTGTCATTGTATTTTGTATATGGGAAAAAAAAGAACTTTTTCTATTCTTTTAAAGTTGCTTAACAAAAAGAGACAATTTTTCATTCAATTTTTAAAGAGATAATTCAAATTATTCAGACTTTTCTAAATTCTCCAATGAAATACTAGTTAGAGAAGATATTATAAAACAAAAAAAAAAAAAAATGGGCCAAGTGCGAGTCAGACTTGTGCACGATTGGGGGTTTGTATGGGAGGTACTCCCCCTAGTGGTCCGAAACATATAGTGAATAAATTTCAGTTCTATAGTCCAAAAAATAAAAAAGTTTTTGAATAAGACCTGATAATAATAGTGGATTTGTATGGTAGGTACCCTTCCTAGTTGGCCGATTTGGCTGATTCCGACAAATGTGTAGCACTTATAACAAGAAATTTTAGTTTCTAAATTTCAGTTCAATAGTTCAAAAAACAAAAAAGTTTTTTTTTAATAAGAACCTGAATTTTAATGGGGGTTTGTATGGGAGGTATCTTTCTTAGTGGTCCGATAAAACTGAAATTTCGACAATAAAAGTCCCTAATATATAGCAATCAATCATCTAAATTTAAAGATCGCGAAATTACTGGATCAAATAGCTGCCATACAAACCAAAATGTTTCTTGTATAGAGACACCTTTAAGTTTTTTAGTTTTAGTACTTGTTGCTGATGCCCGGATAGAATTACATATTCTGTAAAAATTTCAACTCTCTAGCTATTACGGTTTATGAGATATGACCGGGGACGGACGAACGGACAACGAAGTCTCTGCAATAGGGCTCCTTTTGGTACCCTTTGGGTCCGGAATCCTAAAAATTAATGCTGTTAGTACCTATAGGAATTTACTTTGAAATTTAAGCCACAGGAGTCGCATACAACAAAAACATAACCTGATTTCAGTACATTTACGCCTGAGTTCACAGATAATGGTTTCCCGGGCTTTAGAGATAACACTTTAGAGAGTATATATTGTATATATATATATATATACATATATAGAGTAAATTCATGTTTCCCAAATTGCATCTTCATATCTCCATAAACTGAATGAGTTGCATAGAATGAAATTCATGATTTTCAAATCCGATTTTTTATTTATTTTTCTTTGTTAATTGATCAATGAAAATCTTTCTATGAAAATTATTAAAATTCGCTTTCTTATTAAGTAGTTTGTCATCAAGTTTGTAACACTCAAATGGAGGCATCGGGGACCCCTCAACTGGACAACACGATGTATTTTGACAATGTTGGGCCCTCAGTTTTTGAGCTAGAAAGCTGATATCGTAAGAGTATTAGAGCTTCGGCATTGCTGAAGATAACAACCTTCCTTTCTCTTATTTTCATTTAAAAAAGTGGGAAAATAAAACAAAATACTTGGTTAAAGTTGCAGGAGACAGAAAGAAGACAAAAAATTGAATTGAACGAAGAATTCGAAACTCGCATAAATCAATTTAAATGCAATTCAATAAATGGAAAGCAATAAATCGCCCATTTTTTCATTTTCTTTATTATGCCGCATAAAATTCCGCAAGGATCCTTATACTACCATATATCCTTGTTGTCATCAATATTGTGTATATAATTTACAAAAGAAAGATAGATTCACTCGATTGGTGGCTTTCTCCTCATGATTTTTACATCATGTTCATTGTTTTGTTGTTTGTAGTATCCTTATCCTTATCTTTGTCATGAAGATAAAAGCCACATATACAGACACATAGAGAAAGTAACATTAGTGAAATTGAAGTGAAAGCAAAGCAATAGAAGTATGTTTCTAGTACTCCACAAAAGCATAAACTTGCGCAGGGACATAACACAAGAAAAAAGTATCATGTCTGTTGAGATAAAAGTCCAAAGAATTTAACAGAAAAAAAAGCAAGAAAATTGAAAAGCAAATAAAAAAGTGATGAAAGCGAGTGAATAACGATGGAATAATATAATTGAGAAGAAAATGAACCATACGTGTAAATACATAAATTATTTGGAAGTTTTTTTTTTGTTTTGAAATTTTTATTTAAGAAAGAAAATAAAGCAAGGGATAACATCAACAGCGTCATCATCATCATCATCATCAAATCATCCAACTGAGTCTACTATTTCTCACATACCTCTATTCGATACGAGTATTCTTACGATTTTCCTATATAAGAATCTATTAAAATTTAGTTGGTCATCAACAATTGCCCTCTTGTTTTGTTCTGTCGATTTCCTTTTTGAGCTAAGCTAAGTAAGTGGTCGCCGCATCTGATTGCAAGATTTTCTCTTTCCTAAGCTGTTTCTGTCTTGTTGCTTATAATCCTCTTCGTATTCCTGCTAATCTCCTTGTAGATGCTGTTACATAAATTGGAATTCAATCGTCTGTTTATCAGTTAAAAGTACCTTGCTTTGGTTACTCGTTAGTTAAATTAAATCAATGAATCTTGATTTCTTTTCCAAATATATCTCTATATCATGTCCGCAATATACAATAATAATATAAAGGAAATGAGCTTATATTTATTTTAAAGGTTTCTTTTTTGCCTTATTATTTTATTTTTACTTAAAGTTAAAGATAAAAATTGTAAAAAGGCACCTTTATATTATTCCATAACAAGAAGAAGAAGTCCTCCTCCTCCTCCACTTTTTATTTTTATTTTTTTTATTTTTTCTTTTTATTTTTTTTGTTGTTCTGTTTTTTTTTTTGCTATTCTCTTACTAAAGATAAGTGAGCCGAGAATGGAGGATGGAGGGAAAGTGAATGTGTCATATACTTATTTTAAAAAGATTTTTTTGGATGTTATCCAACATAAAATGAAATTGCCTAACTTTTTTGGGAATAGAAATATATAAGCTTAATATTTGCTAAGAGATAAAGAGAGAGAGAGAGAGAGAGAGAGAGAGAGAGAGAGAGAGAGAGAGAGAGAGAGAGAGAGAGAGAGATAGATAGATAGACAGACATTGAACTGAAATAGTGAACGTATACATTAAAAGCCCCTAAAAGCAGGCAACAAAAAAAAAATTCAAAAATGAGAAATGATTGAAGAGTTGACAAAATATCACGCAACTAAGTATGTATAACAGATTTATGAGATTGATGGTGACAGCTGCTTCAGTTACCAAACATTTCTAGACTCGAATTTAACAACAAATTCACCAATTAATTACAATTTCATGTAAACGACTACAACAAATGTTTGCTTTTACTCCACTCTCTGATCGAATTCTAGGGATTTACGTTACAAGTTTGTTTGTTTGATGTATGTATGTGTTTTATGTGTGAGTGTTTGTGTGGAGGGAAAATACAAAACAAAACCATAGCATAGCAACAGGCGCAGGCCAACAACATACAATAAAAATGACTTAAATAATTAATGCTCCTAACTGACGTAAAATATTGCCAACGAAATCACCTGAAGAAGGCATCATCATTCTTCCCAAAAAAAAAGGGAGAGAGAGAAAATAAACTTTGACTTTGACATTGATGATTGAATTAAAACTTTGTGATACATAAAAAATAGAAAATTAATTAAATCAAATCTATTAAGAAAAGCCAAATCTAAATTACTATGAGAGAATGATAATGTTTCATTTCAATTGATGATTATACAAGTAAACAGGGGGGAAGGAGATGCATACACGGAAATCTTCTTCATTTTCAATAAATCTGAAAAAAAAAAAGCTTAAGAAAACAAAATTACTTTATTTGCCTTTACCTTCCTTTCTATAAATAATGAGTTCAATGAAGCAAAATATTTGTGGAAGATTTGTTGAAATAATAAATGAGTTGAACTCTGAAATGATTGAAGACAAGAAAAGATTTTCTCAAAAAATGGGAAAAAGAAACTGTGCGTGTTTCTGTGTTTGTGTGTGGAAAAAGATAATGAATGCAAACTACTTCCAGTTGAATGATTTGATTTGATTTTCTTATACACACAGCCTTTACTTTCTTTGATTCCCTCACTCATTTATTCATTCATTTATTTATTTCCTCACTCAATTATTCATTCATTTATTCAATCTTTCATACAAGAAGATAAATCGGTAACTGACAGAAACTGAGTCTTTTGTTTGCTTTGGTCTGGTGTTGATGGCATTTCATTTATTTATTCATGCATTTGAAGAAAAGTCAAAAAATTAAGTTGAGAATTTAGAATAAATAACAAATAGAATATTGATGATTATAGAAGGATAATAAAGAGAACGAAATATTTACTTAAGTTCCATCACAATATAAAAATAAACTTCTTTTCTCACACAATTAGTGAGAAACATTAGAAACAAAACAAAAGATAAACAAACAAATTTTAATGCAATTTGATTTATATATTGTACATCTTAACCTGAGACTCATAATATACTTATATTATAAGTATGTATGGTATAAAGTTATCCAATTATTTCTTATTGCTTTTAGTTTTACAATAATGTTTTCCAGTTAATTTCTAGAAAAAAAGAAAGAAAATGGTTTAGTATTCTATGGGTGAGCTATCACTTTCAGTAATTGGAAAGCTTATCAACATACCATTGATAGAGTTGAACGGTTGAACTATATTCACGATGATGTCTTAAATATCTTCTTGACTACACTACACTACACAGCACAAAGTACCTTTGATCCCGTGTATGGTTAGATGAATGAAGAAGATGTTCATGACAATGCCTGCCCTGGTCTCCCCACCACTTCAATAAGAATAAAGAAAATTGTTATAGAGAATCGTCGAATCACTTTTGCAGAGAATTTCGGCTCATGCCATTTAAAGTTTCCACATGTTTTTGTGGGCATGAGACGTTTAGCAGCGAAATTTTTTCTTAAATTGCTAAAGATTGCTTGGTCATGATTTTTTGTGTAAAGGCTAAATCTCTAACATGCCTTAGCCACCGTATTCACCGGACTTGATGGCCTATGACTTTTTTCTGTTCCCAAAAATAAAGAGAACCTTAAATGGACGGAGATTTGCCACGATTATGGAAACAAAGACCGCATCGGTAGAAGACTTGAATGACTTAACAAAATCATCGCATATCAGAAATACTTCGAGGATATTCTATCCAAGGGGCAACATAGATATCGAAGAATAAACCTTTCAAAATAGTTTTCTGTGAAAGAAATCCTTCGAATGGATTATTTTGTTTATAAAGAATATTTGGAAAGAACTTAATTGCTTTGAAATAGTCTTATATTTATCACTGACCAATAAAGTCAATTACTTTTTTTTATACCCTCAGATATGTTAAAATGAATAGGAGATTCTTACCATGATTACAACTAATTAGAAATCTTTTGATTAAGCATCTAAAATTTCAGTTAGTTTGCTTTAAATAATTTCATTCATTCAATTTGGGTTATATGGAAATTTGATAAAGGTCACCACTGTATTCTTCAATTTGTAACATTCATACTCGTAATATACTATGTATATATGTTAATCGTGTAGAACTTTAATGAAAATCAGTCAATCAGAATCGATTTATTCTTTCTTTTACAACAACAAACAATATATTAATCTATTGTATTTATCTTAATAAAAAATTTCTATACCAACATCTTTGCAGTTAGCAAGAGTAAATAGTGTGGAATGTCATCATTAGCATTACCATCATCCTCATCATCATCATCATCATCATCATCATCATTAGCATATGGTAGATTGTCGCATTAACTTTAGGGACAGTTCAATGTTTCCGATAGAGAGAAAGAGAGAGGAACAATAGAGTTAGCAATTAATTTTCATAATCACCTTCATTCAACTTGTCTTGACTTTAGTTGAGTTGACTTTTGTTTAAATATTCTAATGATCCTAACAATAAGCTAAGACTAGTAGAATCAGTCACACACCCAAAACACTCTATCCTTTCGCAATTTCTAATTCACTGCCCTCCTCAATCCCACCTTCCTGACTCAATAACTTACTCCTTCATAAACATTTTCAAATAAATTTCACAAAGCCCAAAAATTATATATTCACTCTGTGTACTATAAACCCCGATCCCCGATTCACCGCGATTCCTGTAGTATTGTACACTTGTAGAACTTTGCATTTGAAGAGGAATCAAATAAACTTAGTGTGGCATTAGTATTTAAGTTAATGTTAAAAGTTTTTATTTAAAAAATTTCTACAAAATTTTGTAGCAAGCAGTCACATTTCTGGAACGCAAATAGGAATGGGTACAATGGGGTGGCATCCATATTGCATAAGCATAAGTTTGAAACATGCTAGAAACCAAAAAAAAAAAAAAAAAAAAAACTTTAGTGTTACCAATTGCATTACACAATAATAAAAGTACAGTGAAATATTTCATGCTAACACAAAAGTTAAGAACAAAGGAACAAAAACAAAACAACCAGAAATACGAGTAAATGTATGAAATTTAGAATTGTATATAAATCGAGATTTCGTGATGAAATTTATTATTACAATGAGGAATTCTAATATAAATCTAAATACAATGGCAATGTTGGATTTGTTGGTGTGGCCTGAGGGGAAATGGGCCATTGGTCTTCTACTGAGGTCTACCTGTAGTTTAGTCCTTTAGTACGATAAAAGCAAAGAATAAGTTCCACAGTCTCACCAATATGAAACTCTTTGAATGAATTTGATTCTACGATTACTAGGAGGGGTACATCCCATACAAACCCAGAATCAAAATCATGATCTTATAAGAGAAACTTTTTTGTTTTCTATATTATCAAAGTAAAGTTTGGATGATATGGATATCTAACGTACATTTACTAATTGTGCAATTTTCAAGACCCTTGAACTACTGCACTGTGTAGCTCCCATACAAGCCTAGATATTGGTGAAAGTTCTTATTAGAAATACTATTTATATTGCTTTTTGTACTATTGAATTGGAAACTGAACACTATAAGTCTCTGACTAATGCCCAAACACAATGTAAATTTCAAGACCCTAGGATTACTGAATAGTGTAGGTCCCATACAAACCCAGAATCAATTTCATGTTCTTATTAGAAAAACTTTTTTGAATTTTGTGATATTGAAATGAAATTTGATGGGTTTAAGTTTCTGACTCACATTCACAAACCATGTAAATTTCAAGACCCTAGGACTACTGAATCATATAGCTCCCATACAAACCCAGATTCAAATTCATGTTCTTATTAGAAAAACTTTTTTGAATTTTGTGATATTGAAATGAAATTTGAAGGTTATAAGTTTCTGACTCACATTCGCAAATCATGTAAATTCCAGGACCCTAGGACTACTAGAACTTATAGCTCCCATACAAACCCAGATTCAAATTCATGTTCTTATTAGAAAAACTACTTTGTACGTGAAATAGAACTGATATTTCAAAAGTATAAGTTCCTGACTTATATTCACAAACCTTGTAAATTCCAGGACCCTAGGACTACTAGAACTTATAGCTCCCATACAAACCCAGATTCAAATTCATGTTCTTATTAGAAAAACTACTTTCTATTTTGTGACATCGAACTGATATTTAAAAAAATATAAGTTTCTGACTCACATTCACAAACCATGTAAATTTCAAGACCCTAGGACTACTGGATCGTATAGCTCCCATACAAACCCAGAATCAATTTCATGTTCTTATTAGAAAAACTTTTTTGAATTTTGTGATATTGAAATGAAATTTGAAGGGTTTAAGTTTCTGACTCACATTCAGAAACCATGTAAATTTCAAGACCCTAGGACAACTGGATCGTATAGCTCCCATACAAACCCAGATTCAAATTCATGTTCTTATTAGAAAAACTACTTTCTATTTTGTGACATCGAACTGATATTTAAAAAAATATAAGTTTCTAACTCACATTCACAAACCATGTAAATTTCAAGACCCTAGGATTACTGGATCATATAACTCCCATACAAACCCAGATTCAAATTCATGTTCTTATTAGAAAAACTTCTTTGTATTTGGTGATATTTGAAGCGTATAAGTTTCTGACTCAAATTCACAGACCATGTAAATTTTAAAACACTGGGACTCGAACTTAAAGTGTCTGCTGAGTTATAATTGTAAACAAGCAAAGCTCGGTCGTCCGGTATTCATTTTTTATGTTGCATATGAGATACCCAATATTGTTTATAATTTTTAAATCCTAGTATTTTGGATTTTTATTGTAAATTGAGTTCTATTGTTTCGTAAACTTATATTTCCCTCATTAATTAAAGTTAAAAATAAGAGAACGAAAAAAAGAACCAAAAAAAAAAAATCATTGCATAACTAAAGGCGAACTGAACTGAATGTTCTTTGGAGTATTTTCCCTTTTTTCAAGTATTTTGTACGGTCATTTAAATTTTTTAAAAAATACTTAAAAAGGGAAGAACAAAAAAAATAAATAAAGAATAAAGAAAAACAAAAACAGATTTTGCAATTTTATTGTTTGCATTGTTCTCTTGATTTTTCCTTTTTGTTTTAGTTGTTTTGTCTTTATTCGCTTAGTCTACGCATTGTGTTATTTTTTGTTTTTCTTGTTTTCCTTTTTATTATTATTATTATTTATTGTTGTTGTTATTGCTGTGCACTTCATCCACACGTTTAACAACAAGCCAACTGACCATAAATTTGCATAAATAAGAAAAAAAAAAGCTGTTTGAGTTTATTAAGGATTTTCTTGTTTGTTGTTTGAGAGAATTGAAGTATTATTTTTATTGTTCTTAGATGGCTTTCTTTAATTTCTCAGATTCTCTCTTGTCCTTTAGCATTTAAGTGCTGTTGTTATTGTACGAAATAGAAAGGACCAAAGAGAATGACCAAAGCCAAGCATTTTTAATCTATGACAACCTCATCACAATAAAGACACACAAAAAAAAGAAAAAAAAAAGAGGAACTCATGCATATTGTTTTACGCCCAAATCATTTTATCTTTTATCTTTTACCTTTTGATTTTCCTTTTTTTTTTTCACTTTTTTGTTTCTTGTTTTGTTGCCACGCCCAACATTGTTCATATACACACCCACAGATACAAAGTATGTATGTATGTATATGGCAACGAGAGAAGTCCCAAAAGTACTCAACTTTAATAATTCAAATTACCACTCAAAATAGACATCAACCGCAGAGGATCTCTTCATTGCTGGCTTCTCAAGTTTGAAAACAGAGAATAATCTGAGGGTCTAACCTCTATCTGGTTGATTGGATGCATAAAAAAGCAATTCGAACGATTGTGTAATCTAGTGCATTGCCAAGAAGAAACAAAATACTCGTTTTCACCAAATCCTGTACCTTTTTTTTTTCTCGTGACCTGAGTGATACTCAGACGCTACAATAAGTTCGCATAATTGAGATTAGTTTATCGGATAGGATGGGATATAAATCATATTGTCACGGTGGTTTCGAGTGGGTCCTTTAATTACAGTTCTCCGAGATTCTGGTATTCATCCATAATTCCAAGATTTTCTTTGTAGGTAAATTTCCAATTTCATTTGGTTCCATGTACATACTGCTTACACAGATAACAAAGTCTGGTCCTCATATAAAAATAATAATAATCTCCAATTAATTCTCCATGTTAATCATAGTACTTCGATGCTTGAATAGTATTTTTTATGTTCTACTATCCGTGTGATTTACCCACCAAGCAATAGAAAGATTCTGGTTCAATTAGGACGTTTGCAGCTCCTTTACTGGTGGGTTCATCTGCATTTTCGTTCCCAAGATACCCGCAGTGCCCAGGTATCTAAATTTTAGTTATTTGATGCTAGTCTTTTAAGTAATGTTAAGCAATAGTAAACCATCTCGAAGGCATTGAGTGTTTGCAGTGCAGCCTTGCCAGTGGCAGAGTGTTGGATGTAAGTCTAATGAAAATAATACACACTATTACTTCTTCTGAAGAACGGAACGTGAATTTCTTTGGCCAAACTACTTACTAAGTAAACATCTTCAAGAGTGTTTCCCACAAGTTCGTTCATTGTTTTTCCTTTCTGTAGATTATCAATGAATTATATCTCACGCATTCCAAAAAACTGACACCATGAATTTGTATGAAAATGGAATTATATTTTTACTTTTTTTGTGTAGCTAATTCTTTCCTTTCTGATGGTCATTAAATACAATTTTATGAATTATCTGCACAATTTCTAGTAACTCGCAACTCGTACGATCTTGTTTATATTTAGCCAAACACATTAAAATTAGTATTATTATCGATGGATCCATTACGATCCATTAGAGTAGAAACTAGTTTTGTTTTGATATTGATTATATTAAACTGAGACTGAAAGTTTGTTTATGTGACATAACAAGGACCAATGTTGCCCATGTTTACAAATTCTATTGATGGCTGCCAAACGAAGACTAATAAATTATAGTCATTCTGTATTATATTTCAGATCGAGTACTTCTGGGACTATTCTCGTTTATAAATGTAAAATTGTATATATTTATGCGTGTATAGTCAAGGCAAAAGTTGTATTTCTTTTTCTCATTTTCATCTTAGTCGGAATGAAGTCTGAAGCCAAATAAGAAGATCCAAGAACCAAACTAAAATTGAAATTGAAAATTTTCTCTCTTCTGTACTCATTCATACTTCATCTATCTCTATTTCGCAGTTTATTATTCGAAAGGATTCGGTTTGGATTAAATTTTTTATTGGTTTCTTTTTTTTTTCTTTTTTTTTGTGTTTCTCATTTACTTTGAAAGCCATTCAATGGTTTTGATTTGCTAAAAGCGAAACAAAAAAGAAGAGTTTTATCTTTAACAATGAATCAATAATCAAATTGAACTAATGTTCAAAACTTTAAGATCCAATATTTTAATAATATAAGTGAAAATCTTTGCCATTAGAACAACAAAATGTGGGACTACTTTTTCGATAAACATTTATTGATTTGATTGATAAAACAAAGAAATATACTTCAGAACTTTGCAAATACTCGTATTATGTAATACGATAATATTCAATTTAAACATTTTCTTTTTTGTTATTTTTTATTATTTAGATTTCTTAAAAATTATTTCATTGATTTTTTCTTGTAAAATTGTAAAATTGAAATTATAAGAAAAAATTACAAATTAATTTAAAAAATAACCAAATTTATTTCATCTTCATAATTCACTTATGTACAATGTATGTTGTCAGTATTCAAAGCCCCATAAAAGGCTTTATAAATTTATAATTTTGGGTGGTAGGCAACAACATAAAATGGTGATGAACAAGAAATTTTATAATTTCCTGTCAACAGTGACAAGTGATGATGACAACGATCATGACGATGATGACGATGATGCTGATGATGGTGGTGACGATGATGAATTTTATTATGTCATGTCGTACACTCATACCTATATGAATGATAGAATAGAATAGAATAGTATATTCGTATATGTATATGTTATATTGTATGTAACTTCAATTTAACTTTCGTCTTGATTTTTTTTGTTTTTTTATTTTCTCGTTTCGCTTTTCCGCGACTGATTCAATTTATGTCTTGGCTCATAGATACAACGACAACGACAACGGCAACGGCAACGACAACATCAACTACAAAAATGAAAGATAGAAAAAAGGAAACAGAATTTGCTAGACACATACACAAATTATATATCTAAATAGTGGTAGTAGTAGTAGTAGTAGTAGTAGAATATCCTACCTACTACATAGGTATATAACTAAAGAAGAATGTATGCTATAGATATTTTACTTATATTTTTCATCATGCATTGAAGGAGCTCTACAATTGCAAAATCGTTGACAAATTGCATTTTATGTGGTGTGACATTTCACCTTTAGCGTGAAGATATAATATATACTTACTTACATATATTGATATCAAGTGATGGCGCTCAAAAGTATGCAATATATGTTGCCACTTCACTATACATCGTTTAGGGTGTGGCATGCCCAATATGTTTGGTCTTTGGCACATGGATCTAGTAGTATACTTAGCATAGTATGACAGACATAGCATAGCAGCATGTCATGAGTTCAATTTGTTCCTATGGTGGTTGCTATGCTTCTACAATAAAATTTCTTTGCATATTTTATGGTAAATTCAATATTGCTGTAAGTTTTTGAAGAAGACTCAAGATAGACAAACCAAACAAACGCCAAGTGCAAAGTGCCAAAAATCTAACTCACCCACTCATTCACACATTGAATAAGTGGCTGACTGACTGACTGACTGAATGACTCACTATTCACTACAGAATGACTGAGTAGGCCTCACTGTCTGCCTTCCTGCCTACATGCCTGGATGCTTGCTTATTTGCCTTGTATATTGGCATATGAAATGAAGTCAGGCATGAAATTGTTATAAGTAGAATGAAATTTTGGTCTTTGACTATTTTTAATGGAAAGAATGACGAATACATATTTAATATTGTGATTGCCTAAGAGATACAAAAAAAAAAAAAAACAAAAAAATAATAAGCAAAAATTATATAATTTATCACGTTTCATTACAGATAAGTGACATTTACCAAAGTTTATGCAATTTTTCTAAGTTTATATGAGTCCAATTGACTTTTAATATAAAACTGAAGTAATATCCAATCTTAGGTCAGACATTTAAAAACATTCAAACATTTGTCACTTATATTTATTTATTATGACAAAATACTGTCAAACTTAAAAATAAAAGGTTTTTTAACATAATACGTGATATTAAAACAAAAAGAGAAAAACATAATTAACAACAAAACATAATTTCTCTTGACTTCTCCAAGGCCTTCGACAAGATTGGCATACACACCATTGTACACCAACTACAAGAATGGAAATTAGAGCCCAAAATAATCGCCCATGTTAAAAATTTTATCTAAACAGGAAAATTATTGTAAAAACAGGTAAAACTCTATCCAATCGCTTCCCCCTTAATAATGGCATACCACAAGGTTCACCTTTTTCTGTAATCCTTTTCCTCATATCCTACAACGCCCTTACAAAAACTTTAGCACTTCACAAGGAAATAAAATTTGCGCATATGCAGATGATTTCCAATATTGAAACAAAAGAAAAAAAATAAAACATAATTAATAAGAAACCAAGTGATTAAAGCTAGTCTTAAAACAATTTAAAGAAATCCACCCGTCTCTGATCCGCTGGAGGTATTTTTTCAAGCTATGCCCCTACTCACATCCAATTGTGGTCAGAGGCAGAAAGGATTTGAGAGCCAATGAGCAATGTCCACTTCATCTGGTAGCAGTTCGTTTCAATTCCCGAAGCCAACGAAGGACGATAATGCTAAGCGCAGAGGCGCTGATAGAACTTATTATAAAGACTGCATGAAACTCGGAAAAGATCATGTAGGGCATAGTTAGTTGTGCATGTACCTAAAGCGAAGGGAACGTAATTTCTAGATGTACGACTAGGGTATTAAAAACTAAGATGGCTTAAAAGCACTGACGAATCAACTTTACCAGTAATAAGTTTGTGAAGAAAGCTTATACCAAGAGTTATTTGGCGATTTTGCAATGATGGGAGATCTATAAGAAGAAGCTTGCTAAAGGTCCTGAAGGCAAACGTACACTGGGATCCCAATTTAAACCACGAAATGCAAAGAGAAGGAATTGCTTCTGTATAGACAAAATGCAGTCTTGATGTTTTTTTATAATGAGGGCTCCAGACACATGAACAGTGCATCAAGTGCAGGGCGGACTAGAGTGATGAAAAGAATTTTGGTAGTATAGGGATCATTAATTTTCTTTTATTTTAATTAAGCCAAAAATACTCTTAGCTTTATTAATAGTTGATGAAATATGAGGATTGAAACTCAAAAATCACTCCAAGGTCACTGAAAGTAGAAACACGTGCCAATGAATTATTCTCTATCGTATAAGAAGCGAAATGAGGTCTCATACGATGAAACGTCATGAACATGCATTTAGCGAATTTATGATACTCGTATATGCTAAAATTTGATCTTAGATATCTTAAACACGAGTACTTTGATTCACTTGAAGTAATAATAGTCAAACTTAGTTGCTGCGACACTTTTAAGAAATTATTGAGCTGGGAGAAAATCCCACCTTCATCGGTATTGTATGTTTTTTTTTATCATTCTGTTGAGATCATTTAAAGTCTACTGTTTTTTTTTTCTTATGTTACGAACAAGCCAAGGATGATCAGGGATACATAAATACAGTGGGAAATAAAATTTTCTGGATGTCTTGCACTTCTTGGGTACAGTAATTCAAATAAATACAATAAAAGAAATTACTTATGTTCGTCAAATGTTTTTAACTCATTTTTCATATTCAATTTTTATACAATAATAAGATTGGAACAGGAATTGAATTAAACAAAACGTAAGGCATACCGGCGTCAATTTGAGGCTGCGTTTTTTTAATCAATAGTTTTTACCATAAATTTAAGTTTAGTTTAGTCTATTTGTAGAACTCAAAATGTAAGCACAATTAAAAAAGCTTCTTATTAACTTACGTACGAGTAGATGGAAAAATTATTCTAATTGAATCAATTGCTTAATGTTTGGTAGTATTTCTTGTTTACTTCTTTCAAAATTACGCCAATAGAAAGTGATTCATATAATCGGCTTTAATTACAAAGACCTTCCTTCAAAGGTTTATTCTTGCAAAAAATTGTTTCAATTGTGATTTGCTCCAAGTGCAAAAAAGTATGCAACATGATTTGGTTTGTTTATTGTTTCCCTGTTTTATTGCAAAATCCAAAATAATCGTGTAAATCAACATGATGATGATGATGTAGATGAACACGAACATGATGTTGACGTGGCCGCGATTTAAGAGGAAAAATTATCGTTGCCTTTAGCTATTGAACACATGTTATAATGTAACAAACATAACACCAATACTTTGCATTGCGATACAATTACTTATATCATCATTGGCACACATACTGCAACATTCTACATTCATTCCACATATTTAGTAGATTAATGAGAGAAATGAGGTAAAAAATGCAGGAGGGAGATCCAAAGATGAGATGATGGAGGTAGAGAAAACATTCATTTAAGTTTTATAATAGCAAAGTCAGTAATAATTAAGGAATACGCTACGCAAGAGTTACAAGTTTCTGCTACTAAAGGTATTTGCTTTTAAGTATCTTTTCATGTTTATACACCTGCACAATTTTTATGTATTCATGTGTCAACGTATCTATCTATGTGTTTGTTCGCAATTTAATTTAATTTGCAATTTTATTGTTATATATTCCAGTGAAACAAAACAGTTAATTAGTGCTGCTCAGTTAATTTAGTAGAACATAAACTCAAATTGAGTACAGAGCGCAATAATTTCAAATCTTCTCTTCACATGCAATTTTGTTTTGTCTATCCTTATAGGAATGAATACCATATCTCCTTTATGAACAAAACACTTTCTTTATTAATACATTCCATTGTAGTCGTCTAAAGTTTGCTTTGAATTTGAATTTGTTTTTGTCAAACTTTTCTTTTATTTATCATTCTCTCAGTTCCTTCTGCCTATTTATTGATCTATTTGTCTTTCAAGAACTTTTCCATGATTTTCTATATGCCTGCAGTTTCTAACTCTGCAAGTTGACTATTGGATTTTTTTTTTCATGGCATGCATATTAATGAGTATCTTATGGATATGTTGCCTGCCGCAACATCAAATCTATGCTACTCGTATTTAAGCTTGGATGATGTGTTTTAGATTCAAACTGTGGCTTTCATCGCATTCAAATTATTCTTCTTTTCTTTCTTTTCTTATATCATCATGTACGTGTAGTACATACGTCTATTAAGTATCCAATGACTTTGAATTTATTACAAAAGACAACATTGCAACTGCACCTGCAACTGGAACTGCAAATTTCACCATCACCTTCACCAAAAATGTATGCCTTTCACATTCGTCCAATCCAATCTAATTCAATCCAATCCAAGTTATGGCAGGCATTATGTCAACTGCAGCTGTTGTCAACCTGAACTTTTACTACCATTATAGAACTCTATGAATCTCTTTTTATTGTTTAGTTCAGTTCAGTTTAGTTTAGATCGATTCGATTCGGTTCGGTTTGGGGTTTCGAAAGACTATCAGACCAATGTAGTTGGTAATTGTGCAACGACTACTGCATTGCATTGAGATATTGTACATAGTAACTACTTGGTAAATAGCACATGGTATTGTATTTAATAGATACATAGATACATACTACATATTCATATCATATAACAACGTAACATTCGTTACAAGTTTTCTGTCTGCAATTTCTTTGGTGACTTGTGCCAAAAAAACAATAAACTCGTCCTTCTTTATGTGCCTCCCTCATTTCCTCACAAATATCAATGAAATACCAAACAACACATGACTTTACCTAACTACTGAATCGTGGTTAAACAGAAAAGTGAAATAAATGGAATGATGTTTTATTTTTAGCAATTTGCAACACTAAAGAAAGACTACAGCACTGCAGTAGAATCAGTAAGACAACCAGTAATTTATGTTTTATTTTCCTTTTTTCTTTCCTTTTTTTTTTCTTTTTTTTTTTTTTTGATAATTTTGTTTTTCAATGAATGACAATTTTCCAAAGTCCCTTGTTTATCTATCAGTCTTTAGGTATATATGCCTGATGACGACCAACTCTACACTTATGTCATGCGAACACCAACAAACAAAAAAAACATAGAAACTTTGTTGACAACAAATCGAAGTGATGTAAACAAAAATATTATATTTATTTATATTTTGTAAAGAGAAAAATAGTATTTCTTTAAAAAAAAAAACTCAATGAACAAACAGAAAATAAAGAAAATATACAATAGTTGGATCAAAAATTATGGTTACAATTTGATTAGTTCCTTGATTATGTAACATTTTCAAATATAAGACATCAGCATGGAAAAAGTATCCAGATACTTTGCTACAAGATTATTCCGATCCTTTCTATTAAACAATTGGAGCAATTGCAATCTACGAGATTTTATAATATCCGTTTATTTAAAGGCAACTTGATCATGATTATGATTTCAGTTAATACTAATGAAATACAATTTAAGAATCCCTTCTAACACAAAGTTTTAAAACTAAACTAGTAGATAAAAAAAGCCACATGTATTTAGTGCATTTTTACAATTATTGTATTTTCAAAATAGCAAATTGTGATCTAACGCGCTTAAAATGAAGGTGGCGAACAAAACTAAAAAATCGGCCAATGATTGGTACATGATCTCCGTGAAACTAAATAAAAATGGGCCAAGTGCGAGTCAGACCCGTATTCGAAGGGTTCCATAACAGAGATTGGGGTTTTGTATGGGGGGTACTCCCCTTAGTGATTCGATTTGACTGATTTCAACAAATGTATCGCGCCTATATTAACAACTTATAGTGTCCAAATTTCAGTTCGTTAACACAAAACACAGAAAGAAGTTTTTCGACTAAAAAACCAGAATTTTAATGGTGGGTTTGTTTGGGAGGTACCCTCCCTAGACGGCCGATTTAGCTGATTCCAAAAGATGTACAGCATCTATATCAGAAACTTATTGTGCCTAAATTTCAGTTCAATAGGACAAAAAAGAAAAAAGTTTTTCTAATAAGAACATGAATTTTAGTGGGGGTTTGTATGAGAGGTATCCTTCCTAGTAGCCTGATTAAACTGAAATTTCGAGAATAAATGTTTCTAGTATATAGCCACCAACTACCCAATTTTCAAGATCGTAGGCTTACTGGATCGTATGGCTGCCATACAAACATAAATGTTTCTTGTATGGGGGGGGGGGGACCCCTTTAAGTTTTTGAAAATATTTAAGTTTTAGTATTTATTGCTGATGCCCGGATAGAACTACATATTCTGTGAAAATTTCAAATTTCTAGCTCAGAAACTGAGGGACTAGTTTGCATATATAGGAACAGACATGGCTTAATCAATTCGCCTCGTCGAGGTGATCAAGAATATACATACTTTATGGAGACCTGTTACAAACTTCATGACAGACAATACTATTGACTGTGTAAAGAATGAATTTCAGTTGAATTAATCCAAAATGTTTTAAATTTAACAGACAATTTTAGTTAGAAAAATTGAAATAACATCAAATTCAATTGAAACTTCCCGGAAAACCAAACTTACGTTCTGGTGCTACATTAATCCCCAAGGATGAAATTTCAATTGCTATTGTTGCTGTGTAGCTAACCTACCCAATACTCGTAATAGCTCCTAATACGAGTCTAACTGTAACTTTGAGTGGAAGTATTGCGTAAGTGTTGCAGCTAATGCCATTATGTGTATTGTACTCCATAACATTGCCCTCAACAAATCTCGTTCTGCACCTATTATGTAATAAACCCAGTCAGTATACATTAAGACATAAGCAAAAACAAAAGGTATGCATATTACAATCGGTAGACCGAAACATGGGGTCCACTATGTAATATCCATTTACAGAGTACAAAATCCATACTGTGCTTAAAATATAATAGAAATTTTGTTCGGTTTTTTTTTTTTTTTAGTTTCTGTCAGAACCAAAGAGTTTTCTTTAGATTATTTTCATATTTCATTCGATATCTCAGTATCTTGAAAACAATTTGACAAAGGACTTTGCTGTTGATTGATATGCATAACTCCTCAATGAATATTAAAGCTTCAATGAAAATATCGTCCGAATTATACTGATTTGGAGTCGATTAATCGTGCTTATATAAATTTAAATTCTTAACTGAGGCTTTCCCAAAGTTTTCGAGGATTCGAGAGTGCGCAAATTGTTGTAAGGAGATATTCGCAAGCAAACTTTTAACCACATCGAGTCAAATATATCTTTATATATATAATTCTTCTGTGAGTGTGTATGTCACTGAACTTCTCTTAAACGACTGGACCGATTTTGATGAAATTTTTTGTGTGTGTTCAAGGGGATCTGAGAATGGTTTAGATTCACAATATACATATATGTGTGTTCATATTGAGTCTTATGCGCGGCTATACCGTTCGTTCATCTGAATGCAATGACATTTTGTGAATGCGTGCATGGTTGGTTTTAGCCTTGAACATAACAGAGTACTTTTGGATTCGATATGTGACGCTGTTGTCGAGAAATTGGTGGATCAAATACTGCATTTGATTTGTCTGATTCTGCGCAATGTACTACAGTTAGTTTTGAATAACTTAAAGGACTCAATAATACAATAACACTTAAGGCAAGACCAGGGAGCTGTGCATTGTTGTGGATTTGGTAAGTCACTGGAATTATTAATGTGACTGACTATCCATTTAGCCAAATTAAAGTGCAGCGGGAAGCAAAAATGAAATACCAGAATTGCAATTCAACTTATTAATAGCGATGGTGCGAAACCGCAACTGTAGGCACGGCCCAATCCACTTGCGTTCTACTGAAAGTGAAGTTTAAGGAATCCGATTGGCCGTACGACGTCGGGCAGGTTACCCTAGTTGTACTACATAATCGGCCACAGAGAAATGTGATCTGTACACTGTAATCAGCATACGAATACGAATATCTTACTTTCGCATGGATTCATTTCAAGTTTCGTCTAACTATTCAAAGTTCCTCTTCCTGGTCTGTGTCTATAATAATCAATGGTATACCGAAACATGTGAATTATTTGAAAGTATTTTAGTATTGTAAACTATAAAATTTTTCAGCAAAACTTCTTCTTGATGTTGATTAAATATTTGTAAGATTTGATTGAAATGGATATTAAAATGCATTAAAAGTCTGTAGCGGATACTTAAATCTCTAAATTCTAGTTTGTATGATCAAAGAAAATCTATCTAATCTTTTATATAAAATCAAATTTTCCTTTAGTATTTTTCTTCTTTAAAAACATTTTTTTTCTTTTTTTTTTTTGTCAAATTTGTTTTTATCATTTCAAAGCAACTCATGGACATGAAAGTGGATATTATTATATTGTAATACTACAATATTATACTCTACTCTACTCTACTTTATTCCACTTTGGACTTATGGACAAGAGTTTTATTTTTTTTGGACGATGCCCGAAGTCACTTTTCAATCGATTGCAATAAAAATCAAATAAAACTTTTGACTGTAATTCACAATTGCAAACAACAATGCAAGTGAACCATAACCATTGACTGGTAAAAAATCCAATATAAACATATATATTTTTCATTTTATATTTACCCCATTCATATTCCCTCCATTTTACCTTATTCTTTCTTCTTTCTTCTTTTGTATTTTCCTTTTTTTGGTATTTACTTGTTTGTCGTTAGTTTAATGTGATTTCCGCTTTTTAGTTGAGGCTTTGACTTTGGTTACGCCTACACAATTTGTTTGTAGTGGTGGGGCCTAGGGGCTGCCATGGCTATTTCCGCTTTGGATACTTTTGTGTTTATCTGTCTGTGTGTTGGTCTGTTAGTTTCTCTGCCTGACCTTTATTAGAAATAAAGAAATGAATGGCAGCATATTTCTTTCCTTTCTTTATTCGATCTTCTTCATCAAATGCATTTTATTTATTTTTTTCAATTTTATTTCCCATGGATTTATTCAAAATTTATTGAGTTGTGTAACTTGTTTGTGCTATGGCGCCAAAGTAGTTCAAATTTAGGAACATTTTGTGTGTCGTGTCAATGTAAAATAAAATGGCGTCGTAATGATTTTTTGCAGCTTGAGGCGTCATGAATTAATTATGTATATATTAAGTTTAAAATCTCTTTAGCTTATATTGATTGGCCTTTTTGATCAATGTTTTTGCAATTCTATCCCGGTTCTATTATGATAATAATTATAATATTTTTTCAGGGATAATTTTTATAAACCTAACTTCATGTTAAGTCAACATGAATATTCAATGACAAATAAATATTCGTGATTAATTCTGAAATGAAAAATATACAATAATTATTTTGTTGATAATCACCATCATCATCAACAACATCATCATCATGCACTCCTTATTCAAAGTTATTTCACAAGATTATTTCTAAATGTCATACGCAGCGTATACTCAACATTGTTGTTACATTACATGATAAACTAAAATCTTCTGCGTATACTTAATATTTGTTTTATACATACACATACGTACGTATATCATTTTGTATATTATATTGTGCAAATCATGCGTGTGTGATAGAGCATTCCGAAATATTTGATTACCGTTTTGAGTTATGTTTATGAGAGCATCACAATTGTACCACAATGACCGAAATATATGTATGGGAGCTTTACGATCCAGTAATCCTAGGGTCTTGAAATCTACACAATAGTTAAATATGGGTCAGATATTTATGCTGTTCAAACTTTTAGTTTGATAACACAAAAAATGATAAAGTTTTTATAATAGGAACGTAAGTTTGAATTTTGCTTTGTATGGAAGCTATACGATTCATTAACTTTAGGGCCTTGAAATTTACGTAGAAAAAAAAGGGGTTCTATAAAGATCATTAAATATGATTCCACAAATCATGAAAATCCATACATCAAGTTTTTTATAAAAGATTTCATGCAAGCAAAGTTGTAATTTTATTTATATTTTTGTCTTTGCTTTCTCGCAATCGAGAAATTATATATACATGTATATATGTTTTACATATCTAAATTATTGAGCTACATACTCATATGCTCTTAAATATTTTGTTGTGATTCACTGCAATGTGTGTCATCTTTCAAGACCATAAAGTGCAGTCAAGGACTTAACACTTGACAGAACTCTAAAAACCCAAATGGCTGCCGCCTACGCATGTCGCAAACGAAACGCAACATTGAAATCCATGAACGAATGACACAAAAATCTGGACCCACAAATGAGCAGACAGTTAGATATACAGATGGATGAATATATAGGAATTTAGATAGGATGGGGTAAGGATAATGGTATTGCCTGTAGTTGAACGATATTCATTTACTCCCCTTTTGCTCGTTGGATGTTTCCTGTTCAAGCAAATGTTGCCTCATTGACATTCTTTATTTATGTATTTTATTTATTTATGCGCATATTTTTCACTCTGTGTCATTTAAAGACTTTACTCACCAACAAAAACAAAACTTGTGATGGTGTTTGAAGGAGCCGAAACCAGTCTTTCGGTGGCCTCTCCTCCTCTCTTTCATTCACCAAAAAATTTCTATACCATTTTTTTGTTTTGTTTTTATTTCTGAAACTTTCAAAATTGTCTGCAATTAATTATGCTTATCCATATGCCATAAGGGATTTGTATGGATGATGAGCAAATCATAATAACAATGATGATGAGGATGATTATAATAATTATACCAAGGAATTTCGTAAATTATTCATGGCACCTTCTCTCTCTCTCTCTCTTATTAGTAATGTATATCCTGGGCAGAATTGTATGTATTAAGATGTTTCTAAAATCAAGTAAAATTACTTTGGATTTGAATTGAAGAATTGAAGTGCCCTTTAGCAAAGATTTCTAGCATTTAGTTAAAGATAAAGATAAATATTTTAATGAAAAATGAATATAAAATGAATTTTTATATAGAATGAGTATTATGTTTTATTTGTGATGGCTTCGAAAATATAAAAACATCGACATCAAAAAGTGCAACAAATGCGTGATGTTGACAAAAGGTCCTTTTAAAAGGGGGCTTTCAAGGGGATTGTTGGAAAGGAATTTCGGTGGTTGTTTTTGTTCGCGAGGGGGCTTACTATTGTATCTCATACTTGTTCATTTGGAGTGGTTTCGTTGAAGAACTTACTCAACACTTTTTGCATAAAAAGCTTTTAGCGTTTGCATTTCCATACCATTCTTTTTATTTTTATTTTTTTTTTCTTTCCTTTCCTTCCCTTTACTGTGTTTTCACGCGTTTTTTTTTTCCTTTTCTTCCTTTTCTCTTTCTTCACTGTCTCCATTTTTCATTTCTGTGGTCTGTGAATGTGTTTTTTTTTTCCCTTCGTTTTCTATTTGTTTGTCAACATTTGGACTTTGTTGTTTGCGCACAAAATTATGCAACGAATTTTGCACTTTTTGCACTTTTAAGTGATGGCAATGCTGATGATGATGATGACGATGACGATGATTGTAAGGATGTTTATAATGTTAATGTTGATGATGGTGATGATGATGATGACTTCTATTTTAGTGATAAATAAATATTGTAAAAAATGTTTGCACATAGTAAATGGTTTTTTTGCATAAGTAATTAATTTTAAAATTTAATCTTAATGAAAGTTTCTTTTTGTTATAAATTTAATTATTTTAATTTATTGGAATTATAATTCTTATGATTTATGTAATGGAAATGAAAATAAAGGTCCATTTTAATCTACATACATATGTACAGCTACGGTCAAAATAATAGTAGCGCTAGTTGGAAAATGAATTAGATAAAAAAAAAAGAATGAATTGGTGTTTTAATTTACTAAAAATATTTTTTTTTTGTAAGTATGATGTGTTAATTAGAAAATCATAAGGAAATAATAACAACTTCATGTCATATAACAATAAAAAATTTTTTTTTTTTTTAAAAGTTCAATTAATTTGCACGGTCAAAATAATAGTAGTGATTCATTTGTAGGTCTCCCATCTGTCCAAACCGATACAAATATTACGGATAATACTAAAATAACTAAAATTACGACTATTACACTACAATTAGTATTTAGTAGCATAGCCTTTGTTTGCTATAACTGCAGCACATCGTTTTGGCATCGAATCTACAAGATTTTGACACCTTTGGGAAGGAATGGAGTTCCAAACATCTCTAACTGCTTCCCAAAGCTGTTGAACATTACTGGGTTGACGTTTGGCAACTCCAATCTTCACGTGGCACCACAAATTCTCAATTGGGTTGAGATCTGGCGACTGTGCAGGCCATTCTAGTACATTTATTCCGTTGGCCTGCAACCACTGTTTGGCAACTTTGCTTGTATGCTTAGGGTCATTGTCTTGCTGAAACATCCAAATCAGTGGCATTTCTTCACTAGCATATGGCAGCATTATCTCCTGCATTATATGCACATACAGATGCCGATCCATGGTATCCGTGATCTAATATATTGGCCCCACGCCGTCATATGAAAAACAAGCCCAGATCATAATGCGAGCTCCTCCGTGTTTTACAGTTTTTGTTGTGGATCTTGGTTGCCACTCAGACTTTGGCGGATGCCTGACATATTGACGAGATCCAATTCCACCATAAAGTACAATTTTGGATTCGTCCGACCACAAAATGTTTCTCCATTTCTGTACTGGCCAATCAATGTGATCATGGGCGAATTTAATTCGTGCGGCTAGATGTTTTTTTGTTAAAAGGGGCACTTTTCTTGGGCTCCGAGCATTTAAATTGTTTTCCCTCAAGCATCGTAGGAAAAGAAATGACTAAAAATTTTGATCGGTTACTATTGTAAATCGTTATAAACTAATAATATTTACTTTTTGTAAACTTTTCTGGTATAAAAAAGCAACGAAATGAATTTTTTCTTAATATTTGTCCAAGCACTACTATTATTTTGAACGTACAAAAACAGGCATCATTGGGAAAAACATAAAACAAAGACGAACAAATAACGGAGAAACTCGAAAAGTAACGGGAAATTTTATTGTGCTCTAACAGGAGATCACATTGGTAGAAAGAGAAAATTAGAAATAAAGAGAAACATAACAATACGAATGATCAAACATAGTGAAGACATTCACTACTATTATTTTGACCGTAGCTGTATGTATCAATAACAATGATAACATTGATAATGTTCAGTTCTTTTGTGAATGTTAACATCTTACAGTTTCATAGCTCAATATCATATTGTAAGTATTGTATAACTAGATATGATACAGCATTGTTTAATATAATAGTATATTGTTTTTTGAGCAGAGTTCTCGGACTGATCAACCAGTACAGTTTTTATGGTGTCAAATACAATAGCAAAGTTAGAATGGAAAATAGTAAAACAGTGAGACAATTGTTGTGAGTATAAGAGAATATGGAAGAAAATAAATAAATAACTTAAACTTAAGCGCGAAATATCATCATAGAAATGACGGAGAGCGACACAGTAACACATGACAGCTGACAGCTAACAGCTTTGACAGTTGACAAGCCACGAGTTCTGCAGCAGGCAGTTTTCATTGTTTGATATTGCAAATGTTCATCATCATATTGCTGCAAACGAGGTGTGGCTATAAAAACACACATTATATACTTAGAAGAACATGCATGCATGTGTGTATCAAAATCGTTCGACCGAATCACTCATATATTTATGGTAAGGTGACGATATTCATGACTCAGACTGAAACTTGTGGCACTGAGGCTGAAACGAAGATCATCATGTCCAAGACATGCTAAGTCCTTCAGTGAGACTTATAAAACTAACCGCCTTTTGCCTTAGACCTTTATGTTTTTTTTTTTGTAAATTAAATATGAAATATGTTAAGAATCTTAATAGAGAGAACAAGTTTTTATATGAAACTTGTGAAATCCTTCAACTGACACTTAACTTGGCCCTTGAAAGAAATGCATGCCAGGGGTTTGTTTTTTTTTTGTTTTTTGTAATATACATGGAATTTTGACTGTCTATAGCATTTGCAAGATAACCAATGGTCAGACATGGAAAATGCGTTGCCCATCGACTTGGAAAAGAAAACAATCTTATTAAGAAAATTGGTAATCTAATTTCATTAAATCTGTTGCTGAACTAACTTGTATAGAATTTCTCGTCATTTTGTATCTACACCTCGTTCATTTATGAAACTCCTGTTTGTTGTTTGCATTGCAAAAGGATACAACATATTTTATTTTTCACTTTTAAATTAAAAACATTTTTAAACCCCATGAGAGCCTTCAATGCAAACGAAAACGAAAATGAAAATGAAAATGGAAAAAGAGCAAAACAAAATCTGTGCAATTTTCATTTATTCATCCCTTTTAAATCACGATATTCAAATTTTGGGCTTTTTGACACGTTTCGAAATGCTTTTCGTATTAATAAAATAAACAGAACACGGACAAAAAAACAAAAAAAAAAAAACACATTGAACATTGTAAATTTCATTTTCCATAAACTCACAAACATGGAAAAGTGAGTAAGAGAGAGAGAGAGAGAGAGGAAAGCAATTGAATTGATGTTACATTAAATATTTAAATAAATATTTATTATAATTTTTTATTTATTTATTTAATTTGCACTTTACACATTTGCGAGTCTAATGATTATTGTTTTTAATGTAAAAAGAAATGGGAAAAGATTGAAATAATTTTGAGTTTAGAAAGATATTGTAGAATTTATCTCTCTGTTTGGCTTTTGTCAATTAATATCTTCATGATCATTATGTTTATCATTTTACTTGAAATCGAAATTATTGCAAGATGTCTGACATTGATTTTTTTTTCTTTTTTGTTTGGTAAATCTATAGAAATGCTCCTTCATGGAATTGAAATGGATTTTTTTTTTTTTATTTGACCAGTTTGTAGTGAATTTGAGTTTCGTTGAATTTGATCAGATATCAGTTTTGTATTGAAATTTTTGTTTGTAAACAGAAAATTCAATAAATGAAAATATTTGATTTTATTAAATGAAAATATTAAAATAAATAAAAAGAGTAAATAAAATGAAAATGAAATTAGTTTGAAATTACAATTTTTGTATTTTTTCCATCATTATTTTGTTTTGTTGGGAAAATGGGCAATCATTTTTATATCCTTTATACTTTTTTATATGAAATCAATTTAAAAAAAAAAAAAAAAAATGTCTACTTAAGTTTATTAAATTTTGCACATCAATCAAAATAAATGATAATCAGAATAAGGGAAATACAATAGAAAGAGTTTGCTTTATAAATCATAAAGAGTAACTTTATCAATTTTATTCTAGGAGGCTTTTTGTAGGATTTCAATTGTTCAGGTATTAAAATTTCCACTCTTGAATAGTTAAAACTATTCTTTGGCTAATGTTTCTGATGATAAACGGAGAAGAATGATGTAGTAGAAAGACCAAAGATAGAATGGGTTGGAGTTTGGGGAAGATTATATTTTCTTGTAACATTTTAAATTGAATTTTAATTCTAAAATCATTTTAATGATCTTGTTAAATCGGCGCAGACTAAGCTCAGGAGTTTAGCAAGCACCTTGAAGCAACTTTCATCCCATTCAACTTCTGCTTCCTCATTGATGAACAAGAAACATATAAATTCATTTACTCTGCACGAGCTTTGAGAATTCCAAACCGATATTTCCCGTTTCAAAACAAGCAAATCTCCTGGGTATGATAAAATAGAAGCTCTCGCCATATGATTATTCCTACGCATCAAAACCTTGTTCCTTGTCGCTATATATAATATCATTTTGAAGCTCATTCACTTCCTTGCTCAATGGAATTGTGCTGAGATCGTTACGATTGCGTAACCAGGGAAGCCGGAAAACAAACCATGCTTCTGTCGTCTCATTAGTCTGCTGGCCATTCACTCGATGATATTCAGAAGGATATTTTTGATAAGACTGCTCCTTCTGTTGGACCATGTATCTCTGATCACCAAATTTCGATTCAGAAAGTGCCATGCTCAGCTGACTTTATCGATGTAAGTCAGGCTTTTGACCAATTAGGGTACCCGGAATTGGTATTTAAGCTGAAGAAACTCCTCCCATTATACTTTGGTAACTTTTTATGTCACATGTGATGGGTATGGAATTAGACATAAAACAAATTAGAGCAGGATTGCTACAAGGTTGTGTTTTAGGGCCAATTTTGTATATGCATTACACTTCAGACCTCTCGTCTCTTAGTAATGACAATATACGCTAATAACACAGCCTTTCTGGTGTCTCACTCTAACCCAGCCGTTGCCCCATCAATTTTCCAATTTTCCATAACCAGCTAAGCAGAATGAAGCCTTGGTATCAATGCAAATGAATCCGCACTTGTCACCTTCACTTAGACACACATCCTTTCCACCTGTCCAGCTAAATGGGAGCAAAATACCCATTTACAACTCCGCCATGTACATTACGCACAAAACAAACAACCGAATCGCAATCTAAACAGGATGAGCTGACTCGTATGGGGCAGTTCCAAATTAACCTTAAGAAATATGCTCCTCTTCGACAAACAATCGTTAAGCTAGTATATGGACTTATGGCATTGACCTCTAGAGCACAACATCAAAATCGAAGGGCTCAAATCATACAAAAGTTTCAGTCCAGGCTTGTCAAAGGTAAATGTTATGTCTCTATCATATACAGAGACTAGAAGGTGTCAAAATTGACTGATGAAATCGTGAACTGTAGCAACAAATCTCATGAAACCATCTTGCCGTCAATGTGTTGGTTGGATCTCCTTTTCAGATAACTGGAGGACGAAGCAAAGCACTCCGTCAAATAATATAATTTCTCAAGATAATCTCAAAAAATGCGCTGATTCTCTTCTTTTAGACAGAATATAAGTGGTAAATGAAATGGTTTTTAGGGTTTCGGACCCAAATGGTACCAACAGGAACCCTATTGCAGAGACTTCGTTGCCCGTCCATCCGTCCTCGGGTTAAACCGCAATAGCTAGAGAGTTGAAATTCTTATAGAATATGTAGTTCTATCCGGGCTTCAGCAACAAATACTAAAACTAAAATACTTTCAAAAACTTAAGGGGGTCCCCATACAAGAAACCTTTTGGTTTGTATGGCAGCTATACGGTCCAGTAACTCTGCGATCTTGAAATTTGGATGGTTGATGGCTGCGGGTTAGAAACCTATAGTGTCGAAATTTCAGTTTCATCGGACCACTAGGGAGGGTATTTCCCATACAAACCCCCATAAAATTCAGGGTCTTATTAGAAAAACTTTTTTATTTATTGTTTTACTGAATTGAAACTTACGCACTATAAGGTCTTGATATAGGTGCTGCACATCTGTTTGAACCAGCCAAATCGGCCAACTAAGAGGTGTACCTCTCATCCAAACCCACCATTAAAATTCAGTTTCTTACTAGAAAAACTTTTTTGTTTTTTGAACTATTGAACTGAAATTTAGACACAATAAGTTTCTGATATAGGTGCGGTACATTTGTTGGAATCAGTCAAATCGGCCCACTAGGGAGAGTACCTCCCATACAAACCCCAATATGGTACGGAACCCTCCGTGTACGAGTCTGACTCGCACTTGGCCCATTTTTTTTATAGACAAATGTTAAAACTAAAGATTATAATTTCAGTTTAGATTCTAATATGTTTATAAACATATGGTATACCTATAATAAACCCCATTCAATTCTTATTAAATTCTTGAGCAAGAAGTTAAGTAATTTGTGTTAAATGAAGAAATATGTATGTTATTTTTCTCACAGCATTATAATTATTATGCACAGAAATACCGAGATACATCATATGAATATGTACAAGTATTTATGTGATGACTGAATGTTTTTAAATGATATTGGTTGTGGTGAGAATATAAGCGTAAAGAAATGCTACTTGAGTCTCATTCGTATGACTTTCTATGGCGCCTTGAATTAAACCAAAGCAATGAGCAACTTAAAGAAGATATAAAAAATAAACGACTATATATACTAATAGGAAAACAAACTTATACAAGTGCACTCATATTTTATACAGACAGATAGATATGTACAGAAGATATATTGTACATATTGTACATACATATGTCTTTACATCCAAACACAAACAATCTTCATCTTCTTCATGTTTTCATTCGTTTATTTGTTTGTTTGCTTTTGACTCCATGATTTGCATTTATGGTTGCTTGAATCATTTTATATTTATATGTGTGTGTGTGTGTGTGTGTATACGAGTATATTGAAGCTTTCACCTACGAAAGGTGGAATTTATCTGAGGACAGTTAGACGATTCTGCTGTGCCAATATAGTACAATATTTGCCATGCCACCAAGAATCTAAGACCCTCTTTCTTCCTAACAAAAACTAACAAAATAATAAAAGATAAACAAAGTGCAAGATTTCTCAGCGAACGATGATGGTACTGAAAATGGTAAATAGAATAAGAACAGGGTTAGGATGGGGATGGGGATGGGGATGGGGATGGGGATGGGGATGGGGATGGTGATGAGGTTGAGGATGAGGATGAGGCATGTAATGTTGATACTCTTGTTGCTAGGCCAAGTTGGAGGCAAACTTGATGATTGCTTGAGAGGGTCTTTCTCATACACATCGTCGTTCTTATTTTTTATCTTTACTTGTGAACGCATATAATGATAATGATGATGATGATGATGATGATGATGATATCCTCGTTTGTATATTTTCTTATACAATAATTTAAAAAAAATGAATGAATTTTGTTTGTTAAAACAAAATAATTTTATAGCTTACTTTTGAATATAAATCATAAATTTATCCTTGAAAAGAAGGATATATGAAAGTTTTTATGACTGCCGAAATTCAATTGAATTTGTCTTCTTTTTCTTTTTCGTTTCGTTTTGTTCCTTTGAAAATTTCTTTTTCTTTATTTTTATATGTGCTTTTTTGTTTTGGGCTTTCGTTTTCTTTCTTTTTGTTCGTTATATGCTTTGTTTTGTTTTGTTTTGTTTTGCTTTGCTTTCTTTATTTTGCTCATTATTTTTGTGCATTCGCTGGAGGCGTTGTTATTTCTTCTTTCGTTTGTCTTTGCATTTCGCTCATTTGCTTTTTGTTTCGTTGAGCCTTTAGATTTCTTTTGTATCCTTTAGTTTAGTTTGGTTTGCTTTACAAAGCATCATCATCATCATCATCATCATTCATCATCATCATTTCTCTATTTTTTGTCTTCTCACATCGAAAGTCGAATGACGATGAAAATTGAAAAGTTGGAAAAGTGCAAGGAAATATAAAAATAAAAAAAAATTCTATAAACAAAAACTTCAATTCAAAAATATTATTTTATTATGAATCTCCCTCAATTTCAATACACTTACCTATTCCAAGGATTCTTCAATAATTTATATAGCTGCCATAGCTTCTTCATCAGATGAAGGACGATTTCCACGAAAAAACAAAAATTAAGTAGTGTTCCTCACCCTCATAAGCACAATATGGAAGTGAAACTTCTTTAGCGAAGGGAGGTAAATCCAATATATTAGAAAATGAAATGTAACGAAAATCAAAATGAATGAATGAATCTGAAGCATATCAGAGACGTATTGGCTTATGGACACGAACTCACTTCACACCATCAATAGTAAGAGTAGCAGTGAGCGCGCCATTATTGAACTCACGAATAATGGTTGAGTGCATGACGCCTTACAGTTCCTGTACCAATTTGTTGTCATCCAAAGTGATGATGCTTTTCGCTTTGCGTCCTTCGAGAGTCTTCTCATCGAATTCCTCACCTAACTTAACAGCTGATGGTCAATGTTATTGAATGTGGCAGTGGTGGTGAAATTGTCCTGCGCCAGCTGTTGACAGTGGCGCTCACGCTGTTGCCTATCTTATAGAGCCCTAAATTGACACTCAATTCCATCATGCAATCATCAAAGTTCTCCGATTTTTCTAACTTGCTTTTCTTGCTAACGAAAGCAGCAATTTTAATGTGAAACACAAAGAGAACCTAGACACCTTAGATGTGCAGACCGCTTTCGCTAGATACTTTAATGTTTACCTCACTGGGTCCATTTGAAATAAATTTCCAAACTGCAACTTAACGATATTAAAATAAATTTCACATATTTTAATAAGCAGTTTTTTTTTTTACTAAATAGAAAATCTAAGTAAATAAAACAAAAAACAAAGGCAATATACTGAATTCTCCTTAAAGCGTAAGGCATGTTTCTTACCAAGCTCAAACCTTTCTATAAACAATAATATCATTTCTCTCAATGCTTTGAATTAAATTTAGATGCGAAAGTTTATTTCAATTTCTAGTTGTTAAGATAAACAAAACTATAAACTAATCGCATTTATCTACTCATAAAAAAAAATAATAAATTTTAGAATCTAATTCCTTGCCAATTATGTTGTAAGCGGCTTAAGTCTGGGCTGATTGTGCCAACAGTTTCATAAACAAACTTTACAACAAAGAAACTACATAATTAAAATATCCATTGAATGGTGGATTCAACAATTTCCCTGCACAAATTAGTGGTTGCTAAAATTATCTATTGCAATATAAAATCTAAATTGTTAAAAAGAAATTAATTATAACATCAATTATTTAATTCTTATATTCTCTTGACGTGAAGCTCTGGTGCCGTTTAGATGTAGCCATGGCTTAGTCCAACAAAGATTCAGCGTGATCTTGGGATTAAATAAATAAATAAATCAGTTTTAATCAGTTGCCATTATTGCAATGTAGTGGATTGATATTTAGTTTTTAAAACACAATATTTATTTACTTAAAACTACTTGATATAACTATGCTTTAGTATTGTATTTGGTCTCTATAGGGATATCTCTATAAACCCTTAGAAAGGTTACAAAAGGTTAGGGGCAATTTCAGTTAAACAAAACAATCAAATTTATAAGCGAAAAAGTATCGAAACCAAAAATGAACACTTTGTTTTTTAACTCTGGTTTTTTATATATAAATTTTTTGTCCATAACCCTAAAGCTGAAGCAAATAGCCTTACTTAACTCTGAACTCACACAACACACCAGTTTTGCAATCCAAACCAATAGTCAAGTATTTGAACATATTAAACCTAAGCCATTGCTATTTCTGCTTGACCAGGATAAAAATCAATTATATAGACTTCTGAATAATCCATCGAAAACCTGTGCGTATGAGTAGTTGATTGTTTATTTTGGCAATTGAATTTGTGACTAGCAAAACAATGAGTCTTACGATATCAATCTGATTCAGAATAGAACAACAGAAAGAACGAAATTGAAAGAAGGAAACGGAAGGGAAAGTTTGAAAGACAAACTACAATTATATGCTGGTTGAGGATTAAAAAGAGAAAACAATTTCAGAACATTCATTGTGTTCTATACCAAATGAAAAGTAAATTAAACAAATACACAAACAATAGAATAGAAAATTGTTTTAAATAAAGAGCATTTAAAAGGAAATAGTAGCATAAAATCAGATTTTATTCTTTAGTCACTTTTAATTCACTTTTAATGAAAAATTTTAGTTGAATAATTGGTTTTTGTGTTTTTTTTTTATAGGAAATATTTTATTTGCATTGTTGTTATTGTCAGAAACATATTAATATCAAAAATTATAGCAGATTCACAATAAATTAAATTAATTAATTACAAAATATGTATGTTTATAAATTAATTCCAGAGATACTTTTTTATAAACACAATTTACTTAAGTAGCAGTAATTTTATAATAAGAAAAAATAAGAAATCTATAAGAAAGTACAGTCAATTACAGAAGAAGAAGTCTTAGAGAGAAAGGATTAGCACAAAAAACGTTTGGAGATGAAGGAACAGAGAATAAAGACTTAAATGGCTAATGGAATCTCTACTGATGATATTAGTTTGCTACTAGTTTTAATTTGTTGATTAAATGACATAATGCGTTCAAGATACCAAATGGGACCGAAGACCGAGTGACCATTAACAAGGATAATAAACATAATAAACACAACAAGGCTAAATACACAATATTGTAGATGTCTTGCACACTGACTAACTGTCGACTTACTCACTATATAAATACATAGCATCTATCTATCTATCTATCTATCTATCTATCTAACTGACTGAGTGGCAGAGTCTCTTGTTGCCTGCCATTCTATGTATGATTATAAAATTTGTTGGCCTATTTCTCCAAGTTTGGTTTAGTTGAGTTAAGTTTTTGTGTCTGTTGTCAAGCATAATTGCAAAGGGCCAGCAGCAATAATAACAAGAAAATTAGAACAAACCACTTAATCCTGTATTAGAAATATCAAAAACAACAACAATTTAAGCTTATGTATACACGTATGTATGTATAATCCTCCTAGGATAAAGGAAAAATAGCATTCACAGGTCGTAAGTGATCTAAATGTGTAACAAAAAGCAAGCAAACATAGTGAGTGCATAATGATAGAGATAATGATGATTCTCACAATTAGTATCACCAAGAAGATAATGATGTGAAGTTTACGTAATAGCGACAATATTTGATGAATTAAACTAGACTACACAACCAGCAGAGAGAAGAGCAGAAGTCACACAGTCAGTTGTCTCACTGACATTTATTTTCTAAAATGATGAAGACAAATGAGACGCATTAAACCATTAAATAAAAAATAAAAACTATAATGTGTATTCTTTTACAAAATTAATTGAAAAATAATACTTCATACAAATTGAAACTAGGTTAGGTTAAGTTGGGTTAGGCTAAGTAGCTGTCAGGTTTGACATACTTAGGCCTAAGGCCTATCTATCATAACACATACCACAATCCATCATCATTAAGTCATCCTGTATCCCAATGTACTATTGGGCGTACAAATAGAAAATCGCCGTTTTCCCATAGATGGCGCCAGCGCCGCTAATCGGTCGATAAGTACGATCAGAAACATTACATAGCCAGCTGAGGTATCGGTCAACAACTCTACATAATCTCGCTTGTGTATTTTGACTGTGCTTTGTCCTGTTCGTTAGCGAAAATGGCAAAATTCGAGCCACAAAGGGCCATTTGCGGGAAGTGTTGCTTTTTGCATATCATTCGAAAAAAAATGCTACTCAGGCGCATCGAATGATTGTAGAAACTTATGGCGAAAGCTATATTAGTGAAAGAACGTGTCGGGAATGGTTTCAAAAGTTTAAAAATGGCGAATATGGCGTGGAAGACAAGGAACGTCCCGGTCCCGTTAAAAAGTTCGAGGATGCAAAATTAGAGACTTTGCTGGATGAAGATTCGTGTAGAACGCAACAGGAACTTGCAAGCTTATTGGGCGTGACTCAGCAAGCCGTTTCTCATCGCCTAAAGAGCTTAGGAATGATCCAGAAACTGGGACATTGGGTACCGTACGAGTTGAAGCCGAGGGACATCGAACGGCGCCTTTGCATGTGCGAACAACTCCTCCAACGGCAAAACAGAAAGGGTTTTTTGCATCGCATCGTGACCGGCGATGAAAAGTGGATACACTATGACAACCCGAAGCGGAAAAAATCGTGGGGGCTTCCCGCAAAACCGAACATTCATGGCTCGAAGCTGATGCTGTGTGTCTGGTGGGACCAGCTCGGTGTAGTGTACTATGAACTCTTGAAACCAGGGGAAACCATCACAGGAGCCCTCTATCGGACTCAAATAATACGTTTGAATCGAGCGTTGAAGGAAAAACGCCCGCAATAGTCGGAAAGACACGACAAGGTGATACTTCTACATGACAACGCTCGGCCACATGTTTCCAAGGTAGTGAAAACATACCTGGAAACTCTGAAATGGGACATCCTACCCCACCCACCGTACTCTCCAGATATCACCCCTTCTGATTTTTATTTATTCAGATTGATGACGCATGAACTGGCAGGACACCACTTTCGTTCTTTCGAAGAAGCCAAAAACTGGATTGATTCGTGGATCGCGTCAAAAGACGAACAATTTTTCCGACGATGAATTCAAAAGCTGCCAGAAAAATGGGAAAAAGTTGTGGCTAGTAATGGAAATTATTTTGGATATTGAGTATGTAACGAGCTTTTTATAATAAAGCCTCAAATTATGAAAAAAAAAAAACAGCGATTTTCTATTTGTACGCCCAATATGTTTAATAGAAAATGGGAAGATCGTTCCATCTTAACTAATCTAGGAGTTTTAGAAAATTTTGGTTGTTGAGAAAAGCGAATCCGTAAAATATTCGATTGTCTTTTCCTTTTCCAATCATTTCTAACAATTAGGCACCGCTTCATAAGCATATCTTCTACCTTGAAGTCTTTTTATGCAAATAATTCTGTAAAGGTTTATGCTTCTCTAATTGCCACTATTCGCGTAAATATTCACGGGACTTGTCCCTATTTCTGATAAAATTTAGTAGTTGGAGCATTCTAAATTCATCCGGTTGGCGAAAGGAAAGTCTCCCTGTGATCCACTCCCAAAAAATTAGTTCAATTAAAAAATGGAAAAAATGGAAAAATATAACGTATAAAATGACTAATTGTTAGTTGTTTCTCATATTCTTTCTCTTACTAAAAACTATACAAATTTTATTTCATTTATAATAATTTTGTTCTTTTTGTCTTCTTTTTTATGTCATTAACAGGTTTCCTCTCATGGGATGTTGCCGATTGTCATGTCGATTTGGAAGAAGAACTCAATACAATTACACAACATGCACCCGAGGGCGAGGAGGCACGTCACGGTAAGTGAAATCAATGAATCGAAAGCAATTTGAGCAAGTTAAGCAAACGTGCAAAGCAAAATGAAATAGGAAAATGGAAAAAATAGAAGAAAAACAAAAAAAAACAACAACGGGTTCGAGATAGAATTGTGGAAATTGTTTTTGTATTAATAGAGTTGGAGGTGAAAGAGAAACTAGCAATTTTTGAAATTCATTTCATGTTTCGTTGCGAGGCGACAATACAAATTAAGATTTTCCATTGTGATTTTCATCAAATTTCTTGCTTTCTTACTTTATTGGTTTCTTGTTGGAACAATTCAATTTCCCATTGCCATCAAGCAGAAATAATATAAATACTAACTAGTATTTCATAATTGTGCATTTTTTTATTTGAACTTCTGCTTTTAACATTTCAAATGCCTTGGGACTATAACAACAGAAAACCTAGAAAAACGAAAATGGAAATGAAATTTCCATTAATTGCCAACGCAAAACCATCATAAGTCCCACTCACATTTGTTGTGGGTGCTGAAGATTTTTTAATAACGCTCAAGTGGCCACATAATTATTATTCATAAATAACGCAAAAATGTGGTTTCTTCAACTTGGAATTGTATTGTATTTTTTGAATATTGTAAAGCAATTAAAGACACTTTTGAGTGTAGCTTAAAACGAATTATAATTAGGATTTCAAAAAGAAACAAGAAAAACCGAAGTTGTTATACTTTTTACACACCCCTAGACAATGTTTATGAAAATTTTATAGAAGAACCTACAATAGATGAATTATCTGCACCCCAAGGAAAGCTTAAGAATAGTAAAAGTAGTGGTGAAGATAATATCCCGGCTGAGCTGCTTAAGTATGGAGGGGTAGAATTACCCAATATGTGGCGAACTAGTTTAATAATGCCAATACACAAAAAAGGTGACAAAACCAATTGTGCGAACTATCGAGGCATATCCCTTCTTAACACCGCATACAAGCTATTCACAAATATTCTGTTCAGCAGACTAAATAACTATGCAGAAGAAATACTGGATGATTACCAAGCGGCCTTTCGTAGTTGCAGGTCCACTATAGACCAAGGGTTTATGGTAAGTCAAATCTTTGAAAAATTCTTTGAAGACGGAATCGATGTTTACTGCCCGTTTATCGATTTTAAACAAGCTTTTGATAGCCTGAACAGAAGGCAAATCAAATATTACCTACATAAATTAGGTATACCTCTCAAAATAGTTGAGTTGGCGTTCGCAACGTTAACAAATACAACGGCGAAAATAATTATACAAAACGAACTTTCGGAAACTTAAGAAACTTTATTTAATAAGACATTCCAAATTTGTGCGTATGCCGAAGACATCCTACTAATGGCTAAATCTGAAGCTAGTCTAATAAATGCTTTTAAAAAACTAAAGGAGAGCATGTGGCTCCACCTGCAAGTTGTGGCCGATTTTGGAAGCGATAACCTATTCCATTGAAAAGGTTTGACATCTGTTAACAATAATTAGTGTGCATCAGCGTCTGTTTCTGACATCAACACTGTTGTTTGCCTCTTCGAAAATGTCCGGATTTGTGTTAAATAAACAGCATTTGCGGGAAGTTTTGATTTTCGTTTTTAATTGGAAGAAAAGTGCAGCTGAAGCCCATCGATTGCTTGAGAAAGTGAATCTGCTCCGACCGACCGATAAGTCATGCAGGGAGAGGTTTCGACGCTTCAAAAGTGGTGATTTTAGTGTCGAAGACAAAGAGCGTCCTAGGCAACCCAAAAAGTTTGAAGTTGAGGAATTGGAGGCTTTACTGTATCAAGATCCGCGCCAAATACAAAGTGAACTCGCAGAATCGTTGGGAGTGACTCAGCAAGCAATTTTCGTTTGGTTAAAACAATTGGGATTTATTCAAAAGCAAGGATATTGGGTGCCGTTCGAGTTGAAGCGGAGAGATGACGAAAGGCGATTTTTTGCTTCAGAACTGCTTTTTGAAAAACATCAAAGGAAGGGATTTTTGCATCGGGTTGTGACTGGAGATGAAAAATGGATATGCTACGACCCCCAAGAAGAAAAAATACTATGCCAAGCCTGGTGAACGCGTTCCGTCATCGTCTACATCGATGCCAAAGCAAAACATCCACTGTTCAAAGGTCATGCTCTGCATATGGTGGGACCAGACGGGTGTGGTATATTATGAACTACTAAAACCAAACGAAACCATTAATGCGGAACGTTATCGACTACAACTAATGCGTTTGAGCCGTGCATTGCGTAAAAAACGGCCAGAAACGGCCGAAAGGCATGAAAAGGTGATTTTGCAACATGAAAACGCTCGGCCCTACGTAGCTGTAACGGTAAAAAATTACCTGAAAACGCTGAAATGGGAGGTCTTACCACACCCACCGTATTCTCCAGACCTTGCTCCTTTCGACTACTGGCTTTTGCGACGGATGAAAAACGATTTGGGGGGTCACCGGTTCGGGTCTTTCGAAGAAATCGAAAAATGGCTCAATGATTGGATTGAGGCCAGAGGAGACTCACTTTTTAGAGATAGTATTCGAAAATGACCCAGAATTATTTGTTTTTCTGGAATATCATAATTTTTCTTGTGGACCATTTGTCAAAGTTGAACAATTTTAAAAAACTTCCCATATATTTTATACTTTCAGTTTTTTATTTGTCTTTCAAATGAAGTCTCATATAAAAATATGTACAAAACAAAAAAAAGAAAAAAAAAAAAAAAACAAAGAGACACAAGAAAAAACAGGTTGTATTCTGTTTCAAAGCTGTAATACTCTTCACGATGTCTCCTTTTTGTCTGTTACAAACTTCGTGACAAACTTTTAACTGTGAATAGTTTCAAGAATATAAAAGGAAGATACAAATAAGTCAAACAATTTTGAGTAAAGAATTTTATTTGAGGACAAATTGACGTTGATTTTTCAAGTATTAAAACATTTAAGTTGAATATTAAATGATGATGATGATGACTATCATGATGATGATATTGTTCTGGCAATTAAAAACGCTATTTGAATATTTAACACAAAAGCTCTTCTTCTCAGAGCTCTATAGACTTTTGGGGGCACTTGAATGTAAACATTTCTCTGCAACTATTACTTTACAGAGTAAAAAGAAAAAAAAAGAAAAGAGAAAAGCTTGGCAAGAATATGCTCACTCGCATACCTAAAAGTATGCAATATATATTTGTAAAATTAATTATTTCAGTTTTCATTTTACAAAATGATTGAAGATTGAATTTCCTCTGAAATATCAAGGGCAAATTGAATGAAATTCAATAGAATTATTTAGATACAATTTACACATTTCTATTCTTGTTGTTTTTTTTTTCTTTTGGAGTTTTTTTTGTTTTATTGTAACATATTTCAAGGTCATCATTCATGTCCCTGACACATTGCTTAGAAGAAAATTAAAGGAACGAAATAAATAAACAAAAATCGAAAAAGAAATGTTTCACTGAAACATTCGAGAGACATTTTAGTATAATCCTTTTGTTTTAAGAGTGAAATACTAAGCCATTGAGGATTATACTAAAATGTCCAAATGCTTTCTAAACATTTCAACCCTACAAATTCACTATTCGCATTACGTTTATTTCTGAAAAAAAAAAAAAAAAACGTATCTTTGGATGGATTCTTAACTTAGCATAATGAAAACCTTTTGCCATGGCACTTGGCACTTGTCAACTTTATTTATTTCTTTACGTTTAAGTTTTAAGAAAACGTTTGACGTTTCCTTTTTATTTTATTTTTTTTTTTTGGTTGCATTTGACTTTCGTACCTCTTCTGTTCGCTTTTCTTCCTTTTCTATTATTGTTCACTCTTGACTTTTACTTGACAATAATAAAAGTTGTCGGCCAAAGAATATGAATAAAGCCGAAAGGCATAAGGGAAAAGGTATTCAACCATAGAAGACCAGCATAGTGAACTGAACTGAATTCAACTGAGTTGAATTGAGTTGAGTTGAGTTGAGCTGAGTTGAGTTAAACTAAGTTGAGTTGAGTTGAATGTTGCACGCCTTAACGACGACGCCTTAAGTGACAAAACTTCAACAAAGAAATAGAGAAAAATAGAAAGAAATTGAGAGAGACATTGGTGAAGATAAGAACAACTTAAAAAAAAAAAAATTTAAAAATTTAAAACATATGAAATCAGATGCTTCAGTTCAGAAACCAAGGTAATTCTGATACTATAAGAACAGTCAGTTTGCTTTGGAAGACAGGATAATATTGTAATAAGGCATTTTGTTTTATTTTCCAAAGAAAGGTAAGAAACATGCGAAACCAACAATATTTTTCTTCATAATGTTGAGTTTAAAGTAATTTAGTCAAGAAAGTAAATTGTAAATTGATACTGATCAAGTGGTCAAGACAAAACGTATTCAATCGCTCATCCATATACCAATTCATTAAACAAATGTTGATGATGATAATAATGTATGTGTATTTTTGTTTAATCAAGGACATGAAACATATTGACAAAGGACATGCAAGCAATGCGATTCCACTTCATATCTATAAACACATAGTTGCATATTTTAAAAAGATACATTTATAAATACAAAATAAGGAGGCGCAAAGACTCTCAATATTATTGAAAGTCATAGTCATCGCTCAATATATATAAGTATAAGTATAAGTCACTTGACAAATGCTATAGTCTTTTAGCATCTTTACCCGTGCTTTCGTCTTTTGCAGTGACCCCTTTCAATATCTAAATACCAACTGATGTCCTATATGTATACAAATTATTTTATTTTTGATTTGTTACAATATAATATATATTGTAAAGTCTCTCAATCTCATCAATAAATGGGCAATACAATTTTACATCTATGATTCGCTATACTCGTATAAAAAAGATGAATAGACAGAGATAGTAAGAGGCAGAAAGCGACAGAAAATGATAGTAAGTGTGGGATTTAATGAAGACCGATCGATTAATACCACTTCAAATGTCATAAAGCATAGAAAACACAAAACACAAAGTGAATGTGAAACAAATCAACAAAAACAATAACAGAAAAGAGGAAAAGGAGGATACAGGATTCAATCGATTCGTTTATCAAGTATTTAGCACTAGCAAAATGAAGCGTTCAAAAACTATTAATAAAGCAAAATCGGTGAAATCAGTTAAAGCAGCAACGAAAGTCAACATGAATAAGAACTAACATCCAACAACAAAATAATAATCATCATCATCCACAACAACAATAACAGCAACAACACAACAATGACAACAAGGATACTAGCCTTGACCAAAGGACATGCATGTGTTTTATGCATATATGTTAGAAGTGTAGATAGACATGTGTAAGTGTATTTGTGTATCTTTCTCTATTAACGTATGTATGTGACAAAACATGCTGACAACTGTCAATTATTATCAGCGCTTATCATCATGAAAACTTGTCACGAACAGCTGACGTTAAAATTTTTACTCTTGTTACATGGTTTATATGTGTACATTTATGATGTTAATCACCCATTGGGTGCACACGCCCGTCCATCAGTCCGTCAGTCCGTCCGTCTGACCATATAAACATACAACCATAAAACAATATGAAGATGAATGAATATGAATATGGATGGAAACATTGTCAATGATAAGGATGATAATGATGATGATGGCGTTTGTGTTGTAAGCCAATTGATGATGAAGTAAATTTTAATTACGAAAAAAAGTGAAAACAAAATGATGAATAGCAAATTCAATTTGTATGAGTTCTCTATCCCACTTTTTATACTCTTCACGCAGTGAATAATATTACGTCCCATACAAACCACACCCATTAAAATCCAGGTTCTAACTAAACTAAAATTTAGATACTATAAATTTCTTATCAATGTCCGTGAAATGCGTAAACCCTAGAGTTACTGGATCGTATATCTCCTACACAAGCCCAAACCCAAATATAGGTTTTTATTAGAAACAACTTTTTTGGGTTTTGTGTTATCGAACTGAAATTTGAACAGTAAAAGTGTCTTCAAGACCCGTGGTCCTATACAAATATATATACATATATATTTTGAAATGCTGTATGTGTACAGACTATACTCTTGGCCCATATTAGTATATAGGCGCATTCGGGGACCTCCATTTAGACTCCTGCTCCAATACCAAAATCCGTTTTAGTACCATCTGTATACCATACATGGGAGTCATAAACGGGTTTAAGACCAAAGCCTCAAACTGTTCTCAGATTGACCTAGATAAGTGCAGCACAGACCACAATAGGTCTAGTGATAACTGTATACATTCACATCGGCATCTTTGGATTCACCCCAGTTTTTATACATTAATCTGTTGCTGGTATATATTGTGGCCCTGCCCCTATAAATAGTGCATTGTACGTGACTGTAATAAAGCAATTTCTCACCAAGTGTGATGAGATTTGACACCTCTGCGAAAGTCAACTAAGTTATATTAAATAAATAATTAAACAGTCGATGGTTCGATTTCCGGTCAAGGCAATTCTGGTCCTGCACTTTCCGAATTTCCTCCTTTCCTTCTTAATACTCCCACGAGCTGAAAGCCTCGGTCGCTATTGCTCATATACATAAGTATAAAGTGTGTAAAAAACAATGTGACTTGGAAGGAAACGCTCGCAAATATTTCTGCTTGAGGTATTACGATAAATTTGTTTGTGTATATGTCCGTTTAAATGGAAATTTACTTCGTTATTGAATACAATGTTCTCAAATTTATTAAATCCCTGAATCATATTTTACTATTAATACAATATAATATTACAACGAAAAACGCATGCTGTTGTCTTTTAGGAATTCCGAAAGGATATTCTGAATACCTTGTATAATAGTAGACCATGATCAATCGTCCAATCATATCGACAACAACCACAAGGAAAATGACTTCATTCAGGGGTTGTTGTTGTAGAATGTGATTCGATTCATAGTTGAATCACGAATTGATTATCCTTGATTTGGATTTTTAGAAGCGGAAACTCTCAAAGAGAATGTCTAATGTTGAGCATTTTTTTTGATGAAAGTTGCCAGGTTTTTGCTAAATTTTTCCTGTTTGTGCTGCGAACCAACATAAAAACAGCAAATTTTGTTGCACAAACGCCATAAAAACAAAAAAAAAACGAATCATCGTGATTCAGTGCCTTATACTTTCTCTTTATTCATTTAAGTACTGTAAAATTCTTTTTAGTAAAGTTTCAAATCTTTTCATTATTAAAAAAAAATTTGTCACCCTTTTTTCTGTGATTTTACCTTAAACCTTTCTTAATGAAAAGTGTGCAAGTCTACAATTAGTAATTTTTTAGGGTGCCGGACCCAAAGGACACCAAAAGGAACCCTATTGCAAAGACTCTGTACAGTTATTGGAACCAGCCGAATCGGATCACTTGACGGGGTACCTCCCAAACAAACCAGATTCAAATGTCTACTAGCCATGTAACTTTCAAGACCCTTGGACTACTTGATCTCATACCTCCCTTACACAAATACTTCGGTCCCATTATATGTTAACTGACTCTACCCTAAATATAAGTGAAATTAATAATGAAATATTTCTATATGCCAAATCATACCCAAAGTTAACCTTGTTCTTTCTTGTTGTTTTTTTTTTTTTCTGTTGGATATGTGCATCTGCATAGTACACTCTTAAATACACAGATAATTAGCTATACGAGGATGTACAAATATACTTTTGTGCACACGTGTTCTGCTTGTCACTTTGGTTATGTTGAACATCATATAAAAGTTTAATTAGTGCTGACATGTTTAATGATGTGGAAAACAAATTGATAAAAAACAAAAATTGCGAAAAATTTGCATTATTCAAAATCAAAAAACGAAAATCATAAATTCCAAAAAAATCAAAAAACGAAAATCATAAATTCCAATTTAATCAGAGATTAACAAATACTAATACAAATTGTAAATGTGAAAAGTTAACAAAATAAAAAAAAACTTCTTTGGAAAATCATGATTACGAAGTGATGATTTGTAAATCTTTGCCAAACAAACAATATACATATGAAGTGTCCCTTGTCTCAGTTCGATATTTCCCTTCGCTGAAATATTGAAATAAAGCCATATGTATAATAGGTACACGGCATGCATGAGGATGACCTTCGTTAATCGGGGAATTCCGGTTGAAACAAAATATCTGTAATCGACATTTTGTGTTTATATTTCAGATTGGTAATTAAAAAAACTTTGAGATAAAGCCCGATTAAGGGCCCTAATACACAAAAGACTTCGACGGCTAAAACGACTTCACTCCAACGAGCTCCCCGAAAGGAGTTCATAAATGCCTAAGATGTAAAATGTTTCTAAGCACACGTGACTATCATAAAACTTAAGATAAAAATGTTTACAAACCTTCTGATTGATTTGACGTTTCCAAAACAAAGACAAAAAAAAAAAATTAACTTACCTACTAATACTACTAAATATTGGGCCAAGTATTAGTCCAATTTTGGTTTGGTCATAAAATGGACCAAAGTTAAAAAAAGTAAAATCTTCCGATTAAGTTAATACTTATGAAAAATGATATGATTCAAATATTGGCCATGGCTGGCTCGGCAGTAGGCCATCCTAAAACACCAATTTCCAAGCACAAAACGGAATCCTATTACCAAGGCTACGCTATCCGTTCTCGGTGTCTATCTTATGAACCGTAATAGGTAGAAAGTTGACATTTTTACAGAATATGCACAACAGTTTTATTGGGGCTACAGCATTATTTTGACAAAATGTTGTTGATCAAAGAAAAAGGTCTGTCTAACAAGAAAAATGTACACATATAAAGGTATAACTTAATAGAAAATGAAAACTCCTTTGGCATTGATTACTTTCTGTAATCGGCGTGGTACTGATTTCACTAAATTTTGGAGGACTTATGGAGAAATGTCCTTGTAAAGGCTTTCGAAATCAGCGATTGTCTCCTCGCGCATTCTTGTCAAACGTTGATTTCTTTTTCCTTCATGTAAGCCCACACGTTCTCAATGACTTTTATGTTGGGGCTTTGAGGTGGGCAATCTAATAAATTTACTTACATATCCCTTAGAAAATTGGTAATCATCTCGACTTTGTGACAGTGAGCATTGTCTTTATGAAAAATAAATGACTGTCTAATTAATTTGTCACCCGAAGTAAATGCGAAGTCAGTTAGAATATGTAAATATTGACCCTGATTCATTACTCCATCGATTGGTACGAAATCTCCCATGCCATTACACTCCCACCACCAAGGGCTACTAGTTCACACAAAGATGGATTTTTTTTTTTTTTTTTTGGGATTTTTGTAGAAATTCTGCAGGAAATTTTCTTGTTTGTCGCATGATATTAAATGGGACTTTGATCAGTCCACAATATTTGCTCCCAAAATGATGAAAGCTTGTCAAAATACTTTTTCCGACGATTGTATGTTTGCACTTTTTTAAACCAGCTCAGTTTGTAAACCCTAAAACCATGAACAACATACGATATGTTGATGGCAAGAGAACTTTGGTTTGAAACCAAAGCAAATCAAAGTAAAGCTAAAACGAACAAACTAAGCTATGTAAATTGATTACCAGCAAGCGAGGTTAGCCAAGTAAGTAGAATTTTTATAATTAAACCAATTTTCAGTTGGGTTTAGTTTAGTTTGGCTCAGTTCAGATGAGTTCAGTTTAGTTCAGTTTAGTTCAGTTTAGTTCAGTTCAGTTCAGTTCAGTTTAGTTCTGTTAACATTTCATTCAGTTGTCGTCATATGAGACAAACTGAATTCTCTGAGTTAGTTAGAGGTTCTCTTGTTATGTAAAATTTTATTTGTTTTTATACTGTTCAAGCACTGAATAGTATTATAAGTTTGTCATGAAGTTTGTAACAGACAGAAAGAGAAATCGAAGATCCTTTAAAGTAATACATATATTAGGAATCAGTCGATCACTAGTCAAGGTACCTACTATACAAACCTCCATTAAAATTATTAGAAAACCTTTACTTTTTGTATTATCGAATTGAAATTGGGACACTGAAAGTTTCCAATCCATCTCCACAAACTGTGTAAATTTCAAGAACCTAGGGTTACTAGATCATAAAGCTCCCAAGCCAACCCAAATTCAAATTCAGGTTCTTTTTAGAAAAACTTATTTGCCTTTTGCATTATTGAACTTAAGTTTAGATACTATTAGTATCTGAGCTATTTTCATCAATCATGTCAATTTCAACATCCTAGAGTTACTGGATCGTATAGCTCCCATACAAACCCAAATTCAAATTCGGGGTCTAATTAGAAAAACTTGTTTTCTCCTTCTATTATCGAACTAAAATTTGAAGACTATAAGTTTCTAAACCATATTTATCAACCTTGTAAATTTCAAGACCCTAGGATTACTGGATCGTATAGCAACCATACAAATATTTCGGCAAAAAGGTTTTTCTAGGTGTATGTGCAGAGTATGACAACTTCAGAATAGCCGAAGTTGACCTTCTGTTTTCTTGTTTATAGTAAACATGATTGTCTGTTGTCCTGAGAGTTTCAATGCAATCCAGCCACCATCACATCACATCTAGGGAAAAACAAAGAAAACAATTTTCATTTTCCCATGTTTTTTTTTTTTGTTTGTGTTAATTTTTTTTTGTTTTTATTTGTTGTTTTCTTTTCTGTTGTTTCGACTTCGTTTGCATAAATTATATAGGAACAAACTTTATACGATTTAACTTTGTTTTATATATACAAAAAAAAAAAAAAAATGGTAAAATTTTTCCTATTTAAATTAAAAAGTTGATATTTGCAGAAAACAAATACAAATAAAACAAAACAAAAAAGAAAACTAAATTTTAATACTAAAAACAAAATCAAGTAAATAAAAAATGAAATGAAATGAGAAAAAACAAAAACTTGAATTAATGACAAAGGTGTAATAAGCGTAGAAAAGCATGTGACATTTCGTTACATAAACACAAACACATACTTGAAAAATAAAAACTACATTCAAGCAAATCTACAGGCGACTAATCCAGGCTCAAATCCTTTGGTATTAGCCACATAAATGACAACATTTTGCGCTAAAAGTAGAAAAGCAAACGAAATCCATGAGAAACCCCTTGAACACAAAAAGCAAACATACTTACGGAAATGCACTCACATAGACAAACACAAACACAAACACACTCACACACATATAGCATATGTACATATACATATGTGTGTAATATTTGACAATAAACTAAAAGCTAAAGTCCACTTGAATTGCATGAGTGAGGCGCACAAAAGTATGCAACCAAATATTGTACTTTGTTCATGAAAGTACTATCTGTTGTACGATTAGATAGAAACTTAGTATACAACGTTTAAATGGACTTAATTTCCACTTGCTAAAAACAATAAAAATCTCTGATGTCCACTTGCTATAGTGTCCCCCTTTAGTCTCCTGTCGATGTCTTTTAATGGGCAAAAAGTCTCCTCGTCTATTGACTTCATTCCCATCACCTGCTTACAAAGTATGAAGTATTATTTTTTTTTTTTTCTATCATCATGACTTAAAACCTCAATGCTGCGGTAAGTTTGCTAATGAGTCCCAGCAGTATCCAATTCAACACAGCATGAAGAACGATATTTTATAAAGAAAAACAATATATATATTCGTATATATAAAATGAAGAAATCATGCTTACGTTAATTAAACACTTTAGCCTTAGGCCGCCTTATTGTCATCAGACACTTTTAGTTTGACCGCTTGACGCTTGCGGTTATACTTGGCAGGGCAATGCATGTGGTAAGGAGGCAAAAGCAAAGGCAGCTGGAGTCACTTTAGCTATTAACTTTTGATAGCCAGGACCGACCACAACTCAACCACTTGGTTGCATTGACATCAACAACAACACTAATGACAACAATAGCAATAACAAAAAAAAAAAAAAAAAAATAATAATATTAGCAACGACACTTTAACAAGTAGCAACTACAAGAAACCAGTATTCATTGTTGGTCATTGTGGCAACTATGTGAAAATGACATTTTAATTTTTTATATTATTCCCATTATATTTTACTTTCAAGAAGAACTCAACAGAAAGAGAATAAAAGGAAAAAGATGAGAGAGAATGGAATGGAATTATACAAAATTGTTACTGACCACAACCACGACCATTGCCACCCACTGAACTTTTTTCCATTGAAATACTTATGTCTGCTATCCACTTGGTACAGCCTACTCCACTGTAGGGCAAATGTAAAATAAACTACAATAATGATGATGATGATGGTGATGATGATGATGATGGTGATGATTGTGACGCGCGTTGATGAGTACTTGAAACTTTGGCACTTGAGCTTTGGCAGCTTAGCTCAACACAGCCGAAGCTTTTCCTGATTTTTTTTTTCGTATAAACACCATCCAACACCTCCCTTCCACACAGTTTCTATTTTTATTTCTATTTCGTTGAACATTTGTCTATTTTCACATAGTTTTAATGATGTTCTAATAATCTAATAATACACTATTATTACATTGTCATGTTGTTTCTAACGTTATAATAATATAATCAATGAGACATTGAAGATCTTTACTATATATAAGGTATAGGTATACTTCTATATAACTTCATATAACTTGAAGGAAATAGGCAGACTCAAAGAATGTACAGTATATACGAGGGTCATTCAATTAGTAACAAGCCTTTATTTATTTAACTTAGAAACGAGTTGTTTACTCAATATAATAGTTTTATTGCCTCAAGTTGACACCCTTGTACTTTGTTTTTAACATTGATCAGATATTTAGTTGCATTTTGTATCAAAGGTAGTGAAATTCACGAAAGAATGTTGTTTAAAGTATACGGCAATAATTATTTGAATCATTCGAATATTTGAAAATGGGTAGAACAGTTTAAAATTGTTCTGTGATGAGCATTGCAGTCGACGACTGGTTGGAAATACAACTTCCTCCCTCGAGTTTTGCATTAACACGTAAATTCATGGCAACAGGCATATTACTGTAAAATTGATCTGAGCTGAAGAAGTGCATAATATTATTCAGTATAAGTTGCAGTTCAAAAAAACTTATCCAAGATGGGTTCCAAGATAAAGAAATCACTTCAAAAACTGTGGTGGGAGATTCTTCCATATTCCTACCACAGCCCGACTACGCCCCATTGGGAATCCCATTTGCTAAGATTCCTTAAGGATGTTCTACGTGGGAGACATTTTCGATACAATGAAGAAGCTAAAAATCTGTTGGAAAAGGTGCTTCGAGATGAACTCAAAGAATTTTATGCCAAAGGCCTACACAAATTAGAATAACGACTATGTTGAAAATTAGGCGAAGTTGTTTGATTTTATTAAATATATAAATCGTTCGTTAGTAACTTGTCTCGTTATGTTATTTAATGACCCTAGTAATTTGATTAATTCTGCTACATTTGAGTAATAAATGTACTTGTATCTACCATAATTAGGTCTGAGTGTACTGATTACCAAAAGGGGCCCTTAAATTTGTTTCTGTTTTTAAAATCTTATAAGTTTTAGGTTTTTATTGTCTCAAACATCATTTTTTGGTTATATAACTTTTTTGACTTGTAATCGGTGCTTATGTCTCTGTGAGTTTCTGTCCATATATCTTGGAATTTTCCTTGTTTGCATCTAATTCATAATTTAATTCATTCACTGTGATGAAAATGATCTTCAATGAAATTGGGTATGAATACATTTTATTATCATTTGATACTTTTAAGATCTTTTCAGTTTCTTAGAATTTATTTTAACAATAATTTCCCATACCGATGAGATTTCAATGGATCATTGAAATTATTTATTTGCTATAATTTAAAATAATCAATAAATGGTTATGTCAATGGATCATTCATACGAGTATATAATTGCATGTTGCCATATAAGGTGAACCCATTAGGCAATATTATAGCGTTGACAAGAAACGTCCGTTCGACTAATGTCAGAATGTGTTTGAAGCGTCAATCGAATGCATTGAAATTGCTCAGTTATACATTCAAAATAACTTTTCAATTGTAAAAACTGTAAAAATAAAGTTTCTAATCAACTGAAAACCCTTAAATTATTGAAGAGAAACCTCTTCATGATACAAAAGTGATAGTGTGGTGTGGAATTTGGCTATCATCATCGGAATGATCGCCTTCGAAGATGACAATGGGAACACAAGAACGGATTGTTCATGATAATGTTATGGAGCACTTCTGGCTTCTAGCTTGTGCCATAATCGATTTTATGAAGCCTGGTCGCTTGATGTTAATAGTAATAATATTAGTGCACGCAGGGTTCCGTACCAGAGTAAGGTTTCTATGGGAATTACTCCCCCTAGTGGTCCGATTTGACTGATTCCAATAAATATACAGCGCCTATTTAAGAAACTTATAGTGTCTAAATTTCAGTTTGATAGGACCAAAAACAAAAAAGTTTTTCTAATAAGAACCTGAATTTTAATGTAGATTTGTATGGGAGGTACCACCCCCCCTAATGGTCCATTCAAACTAAAATTTCGACACTGTAGGTTTCTGATCTGCAGCCACCAACCAAGCAAATTTCAAGATCGTGGCATTACTGGATCGTATAGCTGCTATACAAACCAAAATGCTTTTTGTATGGGGACCCCTTCAAGTTTTTGTAAATATTTTAGTTTTTGTATTTATTGCTGATGTCCGGATAGAACTACATATTCTCTCTGGCTATTACGGTTCATGAGATATAACTGGAGGACGGACAACGAAGTCTCTGCAATAGGGTTCCGTTTGGTATCCGTTGGGTACGGAACCTTAAAAAAGGAAAATTTTAGTTGCCCTCTGCATTTACCTGACTTAAGACAGCCAGACTTTTGCCTCTGAAGCAACTGAAAGGGCCCTAGGCAAACATAAGGCCAACATCCGTCATGAAATATCCGCCATATCGTTGGAAACATTGGCAAATATGTTGCAAAATGCTGACAAACAGCCGCATTACGTCATTCAAAGTTAAGGGCAACCATTTACGCGATATCATCTTCAAAAAGTGATATAAGCAAATCTTATTAAATTAAATTAACTGATTTCTCTCTTAAAGAGCAAAAACATTGTTCCATGTATTTTTTGTTTTTTTAATAAACTTTTCTTTTTGTGATGGAGGTCTTAGTGTTTGTTTGAAAGGAACTGAAAATTTTGTTTATCTAAAAATATATATTTTTTTTTTTTTTTGTTTTTGTTGTAGATTTTTATCAAACACTTTACTCAATGCTCAAGTATTTTGGTAATAGAGATTTTCATTTTTATTTTATTCAAAAAATATTTAAGCATCAAAGCTTGAAAGTTTGTTTGCGTTGTTGTTTTTGAAAACTCAGTGAAAAAAAAATGTTCAAATAAACTAAATTTATATTCTATGAAATGATGCATAAATTGCTGTTTCCAGTTAAATCAATAATAATTTTAATAGATTATCATATTCTTAATAATGAGACACTCTAAAAATGTCTTAGTAACTTTCTTATTCATTTCGTCGTACCTTTTACTGTACGAATATTGCATACTTGTATGAACCATAACAGAAAAAAAAAAAAAATGTTTGATCAATCAATTTCCGTGCACATCTCTTATGCTAATCTTGTGCATTCGTTTCTGTTTTGTTAAAGTAGAGTAAGTGGAACTTGGCTCAAGTGGTCATGTTAAATTATGCAGAGAAAGAGAGAGAGAGCTTCAATCCAAACACAATATTCTAGGCATTGTATTAAGCACGCGCAGGATATCAAGTGGTTTTAATTTATTATGAGCATTAAATGGGATGAAAGCCATTCAGTCACCACCCCTCGTCAACCAACCAACTAACCATCACATCCATCCGAGCAGACGAGTAGCCGAGCATTCAGTTTCCTAGATATTACTTAATAAATGTTTAATTAACATTTGCTTTAATAAGATTTTGGTCTATGAGTGGTTAAGTACATGGATTTCTCTTCCATTTTAAAGCCAACAACTTTTTTAAGTAGAGTAAAATTATTAAGTGCTTTAAATTAGAAATCAAGTGAAAGAAGTATGGTTATGGTAGGCTAACAGGCAAGTTAATTCCTTTAAACTTTTAACATTCTTAGGACTCTAAGATCACGTAATTGGTTATATTTTTCTCTTAATACTCGTAGCCCCTCAAATAAAATATCAAACAAATGAATAAAAGAAAATACGTGAATCCTTTGGTTTTTATTACATTTTTTTTTTAATTTGGTTTCTTTCTTTCTTAGTAGGGCACATATCAACTACAATAGATATAAACATACACACATATATGTATATATGTACAAATTTAGATGTATACTAAGAACATGAACGTAGGCATTGACCAGCCATAAAATCGTTTTACTCGTTCATTTTTCATCATGGTTATATAACTATTTTAGTTTTTAGTTTATAGGTACATTGTTCAACAACAAGGCTTTCTTATTGAAGAAGAAACCTTTCAGTACTGAAGCCAGCAATATTTGACCAATGTCAGCTCATATACAAGAAGACCATCGGCATTGTATCAACTGCCGATAAGAAAGGCTTCACCGCTGTAGTGAAGAAGGGCAAGTACGCCCAGCGTCCTGCTTAAAACACCGTGCGTGTTTCCTTCCAACTACCGCAAGGACTTGACATAGGCTGCTCTCCATCATGCCTCCGCTGTGCTGCATTCTCTGCATTCTCTGTTCAAGCAAAGAAAAGTGGCGCAAAAAAAAAGAAAACAAACTCGAATAAATGCCAAAATAACTTGATATTAGGGATTTTTTACATGAAAATACTGCATTAACATACTCGTACATATATGTATGAGTATAAACATCTCATGATGGCATATCATTTTTATACCCTTCATTAGTAGAATTTATTATTCCCACGTTCAGTCATTTCAAAATGTGAAACAAAAATGTATACAAAAATTAAGAAATTCTTTATGTGCAATTAAAGTAAATATATCCGAGACTATAATTTAAACTAGTTACGAGTAGATATGTATCGTATGTAGTATATAATGTTATTTAATTTTAAGAATACTATGATGGGTAGCGAAAAGTAATCGATAACAACAATCTGTGATCTACAAATTGAGGTTGCTATTGATGACAAGTTTTGTAAGAGTCAGGGACTAATAGTGGCCATAGATAGTGCAACATGACTAATGAATCAGTTGTGTTCGTGTGGATTTTCATAACTCATGAAATAATATTAAATCAAACTTTCTCATGAATCAATCCGTTCATTGATGAAAACCATATGAAAATACGTATGGTACTTTTTTGGTTTATTGCTTTCAGAGAGACACCCGTAGCCGGGAGACTTTGTTTTATAATATGTACAGCTTTGAAATTCTAATTTGTAAACCCATTCTAAAAATCAATCTTAAAAATATTGTGGTGCATGGAATTAAGAGAAATTAAAGTGAAAGGTATAAAAATGTTTATAAAAATCATTCTTAGTAGTTTGCTATACGTATGTGTTTATTTTCATTTTTGATTTTCTTCATTTATTTTTGTTGCATACATTTTTACTATTGTATTTTCTTCAGAAAATTGCACTAAGGAGTCTATCCTTCCTTTCTTCCTCTTTTCGAGTTTAGCTCCTGTGTTTGCCTTCTTGATGTCTATAAATTTATGGCATTTTTAGCATAGAAATTTAACAGCCAGTATGCGGAATGTATGTAACTACAAGAGATATGTTTGTGCTGGCTTTTGCATTCAGTTTCTTTTTTTTTATTGCTTCTTTAAAACCAATGTATCATATGTGTGTTGTGTTGTTTTATGGAAATAGTAACTACACATTATGTTAAATCATTGTGGGTTTTCATTTGATAGACATAAAGAACAGAGAAAATCATACAAATTCATTAAGATTAAATATAATAAGTGTTTCTATTTCCATAATCTGTCAATGTTTATTCCGTAAGATTTTCATTTCCATTCATGAATATGGAACATGGGCGGATTGAGATTTTTGTCGCTTTTAGAGTATTGAAATTGTGGTTGATGATTTCTTTATTGCTATTACGTTTTTTTTTTTTTTTTTTTTTGAAGGGGAGTAAATCAAAAATATATGAAAATCAAATGTGACGAAAACCAAAATTTGACTATGTTATTATTTTATTGGAAATATGCAAATACAATATGGAAGTGAAATTTCTAAAGTAGATGGTTAAGCAATAATACAGAATATTGTAGTGTTATATTGTTATATATTGTTTCAATACAAAAGACAATCAGTACACCATTTTTTATCTCTCTCTTACTTATGCATTAGCATTCATTCTCTACGCTGCAGACGAGCCCACTTAAGGCAATGCGCATTGTTTTGTGCGTCTCCTCACTGAGTCTCTGAAGCATCATCGCATTTTGATTTTCGTTACATTTCATTTTCTTATTTCTCGATTTACCTTTCTTCACTCCCATATTGTGCTTATTAGGGTGAGGCACACTACTTAATTTTTTGTTTTATATAATATAAAACAAAAATATGAAAAGAAGAGAATATGAATAGAATTTTATGTATTTTAGCTTTATTATACATTAAGAATCCTTTCTTTTTTCAACAAACCATCTTTGCTTTCTTTGCTTTTACAGCTACTCATTCCAGAAATACGGTGCATATCGATCAGCAAATTGGCAATATCAGATGATCGTTACGATTTGTCGTAACAATATTTAAAATAGAATGCATAGAAACCTTATAAAGTATTGCATTCTATACAAAATTATCCTTGTCTCACATTACCAAATTCTCAGATCTGTAATTGTACAAGATTTTCCTTTATCAATCATCATCATCAGAACATTTTGTCGCAGTCGTGCCAGCTTTTGTAAAGTGAATTTAAGCTTCAATGTGATGAAAATCGCAATACTGTCGAACATCTTTTGAAATGCGTTCCTGTACAACTTCATGTCAGTCAAAAACGCGTAATACTATAATCAGATACAGTAACATTGGCTTTAGCTTTATCTTTTTATTATTTAAGAATTTTTTCAATTATCGATATAGTAAACTTTATCATAACATGTCTTTTTTCACAATGATTTCCATATATGTATCTAAAATCATCTCTTCCAATTGTTTGCCAACAAAAGGCAAATGAGAAAATTCTTCAAAAGTCCGTAGTCACGCATTTCAATAGATGAATCTGATCATTTACTAATTTAGCGTCAGCGAACATTTGCAGCAAGTTGTCTTTATTTAATATTGTAGTTTATCTTCGAATAGTTTGTTGAAGTTGGGTTGTGTGTCTCTGGAATACTAGTGTGCTCAATAATTTCTGGTTTGGCAAACCAAGGCTTTTCTTATTGTGTATATACCACTATTTTAAATTTTGACCCCTGAAATAAGTTAAAATTTCTTTTGTTAAAACACTTAAAATCTAATTACGTTATTCATGATTACTTTTTATTTTATATTGTTACAGGGGAACGACTCATACAATATGCGAGTGAGAACTTAGTGACAGAAGTGCTTATTCATCCGCAATATAACACGCTCATTCAGTGTATGCGTAATCTGTTGAGTAGTTTTACACGGCATCGGCACATTATTCATGCAGGGTACACATTCTCTGGCAATGGTTCATGGATACTACAAGTGAGTGATAAGCGACTATTATGGTATGAGAAATTGCTCATTTAATTTATGGTTTTGCCTTAAATTTTTAGGATGGAACTTTCTCAGTGGCCGATTTTTCGGAGGCCTTTCAAGAGCATGATGTACAAAGAGTCATACGGGCCTATGCCGACACAATCTCCATGAATATTCATTGTGCCGATGCTGGGCTTTGGCATTCGCTACCAGATAAGAATTTCGCCCGGCATTGTAAGATACGAATCAATCCTGTTGATGTCTTGGATACAAGCAGTGAAAGTATCAATACATTTATTGGCAAGTTAAACGCACTATGTATCCCAAAATACCAATTTATAATACATTTTCCATGCAGATTATATCGCTCCAATGCTTGTGCCTACCTCACTGCGTGACCTACTAGAGACATCGGACGTTGTGGGCAATATACGCTTTACACATCCTACGTTGTATGTCTTCCCTGGAGGCCAAGGTGATGCCGCCCTATTTGGCATCAATGGCTTTAATATGCTGGGTAAATGAAATGCTTAATTTTGAAGAAGAGTTCTTAGAAAAAATCCTCACTATTCATGTTTTTCTATTTTAACAGTTGATGGTGGCTTCAACCGAAAGGCTTGCTTTTGGGACTTTGCACGTCATCTAGATCGTTTGGATGCTGTACTTATGACCCGACTTAATAACAGCAATATTCAGGGTGTAGGCGCTGTTGTCGCTCGAAAGAATGAATCACATGTCTATCCACAAATTGGACATTTCTTTAGCAATATTCCCGATCGAAAGGGTGGTTTGCCAAGCCCAGATGGTGATAAAGATAGAAATCCATTGTTAGTGGATTTATTTGAACGTGGTCATAGTCTAATTAGTGATCTAAAATCACTTGACCTTAAACCACAAACCTGCTATCGTAATCAAGAACCGATCAACCTATATCACAAGGTTGGACATGGAACATTGGATATGTATGTGATAAGCCCGTCGCGTGATTCGAAGGAAGTAAAAGAGTTTCTTCAAAAATGGAATTCGGGTGATCAACGCTTGTTTGCAGCTCGTGAATCTAAGGAGTATAACTTTCCTTTGCAGAACTTAGTTTCCATCTGTGCACTTCTCGTTTGGCAGCCTGCTAATCCGGATGATACAATTACCCGTATCCTATTTCCAGGCAGCACACCAGACTTTAAAATCCAAGAAGGATTGGAAAAGCTTAAGCACTTGGAATTCATGAAGCACTCAACGTGCACTGCCAAATCGATTGCACCAACTATTCAAACGGTTACTACCACACGCAAGATTTTCAAATCATCAGCTGGTCCAATTGAAGCACCTTCTGGAGTCCCATATAAGACAAGTAAATTTGGACCAGCTGCAGTTGCTGCCGTGGCCGTACAACAAGACAATCGTGCTAAGGAAGCAGCGGCCGCTGCTGCAGCCGCAGAAGAATCGGCGAAGGTGTTAGACCGAGCAGACTTAATTGAAGAAAAGATAAAGGCATCAATAAAGACAAAAGAAGACTCAATTGATACTGATGAACAAGCTGCTGATACTGGTTATGAGGCACCCGTTGATCACACGGATGCTGTACCCATTGAAAATGGCACTGTTGACAACAAGGATATCGCTAGCGAACAAAAAGTTGAAGTGGTTATTTTAAAGCCACAGACTCAGACTGCAAAAGATGTTGATAACAATGTGGAGGCTGTTAAACTAGCCAAAGCCAAAGGCAAAACTGAAAAGCCTCGTGCTGAAGTAAAACCCGTAGTACGATCTCGTATTGATACAAAACCACCCAAATCTATGGATCGTAAAATTATGAAACGTGACACGACTGGGCCTGAAAAGAAAAGTTCACCAACGGCAACTCCAGGAAAACAAGAAAGCTCCGCAACACGAATGTCGGCCCGTGACATTAAACCAAAGGTAATTTCACGTATCACTAAGTCCAGTCCCAGCAGCACGCCAGCAAAAAGTGCAAAGGAAGCTAATAACCGCAAAGTACTTGAGTCTAAGCAGCACGCTGCACGCACCATGCAGACAACTACAAGTAGCTCGACAATTAGCCGACGTGATCTTTCACGTACAACTATCTCTTCTTCCAGCATAGAGAAACGTGAAGCTAGAGCACAGCAGCAGCAGACTCAACAGCAGCGTAAGCCGATATCACGGAGACCCCGCGGTATATCGCCGTCAAAACGCGCACCAGGTAGTCCTGTCAAGTCAGCGAAACCAAAAGCTGACTTGAAAAAATCCAGACTAGACAAAGGTGGTACTACGGATTCAAGCTTGGTATCAACTCCATCAGCGGATGAAGTGACGGCTGCCAAAAAAATTCAAGACTTAACCGCATCGCAGGAGCTTGACGTAGAAAAGCAACGTGAGTTGGATGATTTGAAAGAAGAGCAAGAGGTTGTTCGTGAAATCGAAGCCGTTTTTAGTCGTGATGAAATGAAGCGTCAACAACAAATAAAGGCAGAGTTACGCGAAATGGCCAAGCAGGACAGTACTACGGAAGCTGAAGAGGAAGAAGAATATTTGATAATTGAAAAAGAAGAAGTTGAACAGTACACTGAAGATTCAATTGTCGAACAGGAGAGTAGCATAACAAAGGAAGAAGAGATGCAAAAACATCAGCGTGATTCTCAAGAGTCGGAAAAGAAACGAAAGAAGAGTGCCGAAGAAGAGATTGAAGCTGCAATTGCAAAGGCAGAAGCCGAAGAGCGTAAGGCAAGATTTGAATCCTTAGAGGGTGCTAAAGACGTAGCAGGATCACCAACTGCAACTGAAAAAACAGAAATAAAGGCGGAAGTTCAAGAAATTATTGCCACCGCTAAAGAAATTGCAAAATCACGTACAGATGAACAACTTGCCAAGCCACCAGAAGATGAAATCTCTTCACCTACGCCAGAAGAGAAATTAAGTAGTGCAAAAAAGACTTCCGACACAAAAGATGAACCTATTGAAGCACCAGAAGCTATACCAGTTAATTTACAAGAAAGCCTGCCCGAAGAAAAGTTTTCCGCTACCATTGAGTCTGGAGCCACAACTGCACCCACACTTCCTGAAGATGAACGCATACCACTTGATGACATTAAAGAAGACTTAATAATTGAAGAAAAATATGTAAAGGAGGAAACTAAAGAAGTAGAGGCCGCGGTCGTTTCCACAATCGCAACATTGCCAGAGGCCGAACCATCTGCACCGGAAACCCATGTGAAAGTTGCTCAATCCAGTGTTGAAGCTGCCGAACGTGTGCTGCCTATGAAAATGACATTCGAAACACAGCAGAATCTAATGCGTGATGTCATAAAGACTCCAGATGAGGTCGCTGATTTGCCTATGCATGAAGAGGCCGATTTGGGCCTATATGAAAAAGATACACAGGACACCGCTGGTGCAAAAACTATTTCACACAAGGAAGAGACAGCTAAAGAAGATAAAGAAATCGAAGACGAAAAAGAAGAAGATGCTGAAGAAAAGAAACAAATTGCCGAGTCACGAAAATTATCGATTTCAACTGAAGTCAAAGAAATTGAAGAATCCCAACTAACTAAAGTTGATATTGTATCGGCAACGGAAATAAAAAAGATTACAGAAATAGTAACAGACGACAAGTCTATAATTAAAATGGAACAAACAGAGAAACATGATACACCAATAGATTCAACAAGCGAATTGAAAGAACCAACTAAATCTCTTAGCACACCGGAAGAAAAAGATACAAGTGAAATTACATCAGAAGATGAGATACCCGATCAATTAGCTCAAATAGCGATTGCTACTGCTGCACAAATAAGAGTAAAAGAACGTGAAGATACAGTCTCACTTGAGAGTCCTGCTACCATTGAGGAAGCAATTGATATCGAAACTGAAATAATCCAACACCAGATCAGAAAACTATCAGAAAATTTACTCAAAAAGGACCCCGCAACAATAACAATGGCGGATAAAATATCTTCGAGAAGAGAATCTACTGCAGAAACCATTAAAGAAGAAGTTAAAAAACAACAGATTGCGAAGGATGAGAAATCTCCTGTAGCTTCGAAAGATGTTTCTCGACCTGGTTCTGTTGCAGAAAGTGTGAAAGATGAACAAATCATACAAGAAGAATCTAAGCCGCCTTCGAGACGTGAGTCAGTTGTAGAGAGTGTGAAGCCCGATAGTGCCAAAGATGAAAAATCTCCAGTTGCCTCTATAGAAGCGTCCCGACCAGAATCAATTGCCGAAAGCACAAAAGAGTGTGTAAAGTCACCTGCTGCTTCGCAAGAAGCTTCTCGCCCTACTTCCATTATAGAAAGCGTTAAAGATGAACCCATATTAGAAAAAGAATCTAAGGCGTCTTCAAGGCGTGATTCTGTTGCAGAAAGTATAAAGTCTGATGGTGCCAAAGACGAAAAATCAGCACTTGCCTCCAAAGAACCTTCTCGGCCAGAATCAGTTGCAGAGAGCCTTAAAGAAGAACCCCAGGCACAAGAGAAAGATGAGAAGTCACCTGCGGCTTCGAAAGAGGCATCTAGGCCTGCCTCTGTTGCAGAAAGTATGAAAGACGATCATGTGAAGCAAGATCTATCACAAACTCCTTCGAGGCGTGAGTCAGTTGCTAAAAGTGTCAAACCTGAAAGTTCCAAAGACGAAAAGTCACCAGTTGCATCCAAAGAAGCATCTCGCCCAGAATCGGTTGCTGAAAGCATCAAAGATGAAGCACAAAGGCAAGGAAGTGTGATGGATGAAAAGTCCCCGGCAGCTTCGAAAGAAGCATCTAGGCGTGCATCTGTTGCAGAAAGTATTAAAGAAGAAGAAGTCGTGAAAGCAGATGTTTTCCAAGGAACTTCACGACGTCAGTCTGTTGCTGCAAGTGTTAAACTTGAAAGTACTAAAGATGAAAATTCACCACTAGCCTCCAAAGATACATCGCGACCTGAATCAGTTGCTGAAAGCATCAAAGATGAACTCCAGAAACAAGAGAGTGTGAAGGATGACAAGTCGCCTGCAGCTTCAAAAGAGGCATCCAGGCCTGTATCTGTAGCAGAAAGTATTAAAGAAGACGTCGTGAAAGCAGATGTTTCCCAAGAAACTTCGAGACGTGAGTCAGTTGCCGAGAGTATTAAACCTGAAAGTTCCAAAGACGAAAAGTCACCAGTTGCATCCAAAGAAGCATCTCGCCCAGAATCGGTTGCCGAAAGCATCAAAGATGAACTCCAAAAACAAGAGAGTGTGAAGGATGACAAGTCGCCTGCGGCTTCGAAAGAGGCATCCAGGCCTGTATCTGTTGCAGAAAGTATTAAAGAAGACGTCGTGAAACAAGAGATATCGGAAGAAACTTCAAGACGTGAGTCTGTTTCTGAGATTGTTAAACCTGAAAGTACCAAAGATGAAAAGTCACCACATGCTTCCAAAGAAGTATCACGACCTGAATCAGTTGTCGAAAGCTTGAAAGATGAACTCCAGAAGCAAGAGAGTGTGAAAGATGAAAAGTCCCCTGCAGCTTCGAAAGAGTCATCCAGGCCTGCATCTGTTGCAGAAAGTATTAAAGAAGAAGTCGTGAAAGCAGATATGTCCCAAGAGCAGTCAAGACGTCAGTCGGTTGCTGAGAACGTCAAACTTGAAAGTACACAAGATGAAAAGTCACCACTTGCATCCAAAGAAGCGTCTCAACCAGAATCCATTGCCGGAAGCATCGAAGAAGAACCCCAGAAGCAAGAGAGTGTGAAGGATGATAAGTCGCCTGCAGCTTCGAAAGAGGCATCCAGGCCTGCATCTGTTGCAGAAAGTATTAAAGACGACATAGTGAAAGCACATGTTTCCCAAGAAACTTCAAGACGTGAGTCTGTTGCTGAGAGTATTAAACTTGAAAGTACCAAAGATGAAAAGTCGCCACTTGCCTCCAAAGATGCATCCCGACCTGAATCAGTTGCTGAAAGCATCAAAGATGAACTCCAGAAACAAGAGAGTGTGAAGGATGACAAATCGCCTGCAGCTTCGAAAGAGGCATCCAGGCCCGTATCTGTTGCAGAAAGTATTAAAGAAGAAGAAGTCGTGAAAGCAGATGTTTCCCAAGAAACTTCAAGACGTGAGTCTGTTGCTGAGAGTATTAAACTTGAAAGTATCAAAGATGAAAAGTCCCCACTAGCCTCCAAAGATGCATCCCGACCTGAATCGGTTGCTGAAAGCATCAAAGATGAACTCCAGAAACAAGAGAGTGTGAAGGATGAAAAGTCCCCTGCAGCCTCGAAAGAGGCCTCTAGGCCTGCTTCTGTTGCAGAAGGTATGAAAGACGATCATGTGAAGCAAGATCTGTCACAAACTCCTTCGAGGCGTGAGTCAGTTGCTGAAAGTGTCAAACCTGAAAGTTCCAAAGACGAAAAGTCACCAGTTGCATCCAAAGAAGCATCTCGCCCAGAATCGGTTGCCGAAAGCATCAAAGATGAAGCACAAAGGCAAGGAAGTGTGATGGATGAAAAGTCCCCTGCAGCTTCGAAAGAGGCATCCAGGCCAGCATCTGTTGCAGAAAGTATTAAAGAAGACGTCGTGAAAGTAGATGTTTCCCAAGAAACTTCACGACGTCAGTCTGTTGCTGAAAGTATTAAACTTGAAAGTACCAAAGATGAAAAGTCGCCACTCGCCTCCAAAGATGCATCCCGACCTGAATCAGTTGCTGAAAGCATTAAAGATGAACTCCAGAAACAAGAGAGTGTGAAGGATGACAAGTCGCCTGCGGCTTCGAAAGAGGCATCCAAGCCTGTATCTGTTGCAGAAAGTATTAAAGAAGACGTCGTGAAACAAGAGACATCGGAAGAAACTTCAAGACGTGAGTCTGTTGCTGAGAGTATTAAGCCTGAAAGTAGCAAAGATGAAAAGTCACCACTTACCTCCAAAGATGCATCCCGACCTGAATCAGTTGCTGAAAGCATCAAAGATGAACTCCAACAACAAGAGAGTGTGAAGGATGACAAGTCGCCTGCAGCTTCGAAAGAGGCATCCAGGCCTGTATCTGTTGCAGAAAGTATTAAAGAAGACGTCGTGAAAGCAGATGTTTCCCAAGAAACTTCACGACGTCAGTCAGTTGCTGAAAGTGTTAAACTTGAAAGTACTAAAGATGAAAAGTCACCACTAGCCTCTAAAGATGCATCCCGACCTGAATCAGTTGCTGAAAGCATCGAAGAAGAACCCCAGAAGCAAGAGAGTGTGAAGGATGATAAGTCGCCTGCAGCTTCGAAAGAGGCATCCAGGCCTGCATCTGTTGCAGAAAGTATTAAAGACGACGTCGTGAAACAAGAGATATCAGAAGAAACTTCAAGACGTGAATCTGTTGCTGAGAGTATTAAACTTGAAAGTACCAAAGATGTAAAAACACCACTTGCCTCGAAAGAAGCATCTCGACCAGAATCAGTTGCCGAAAACATCAAAGATGAGGCACAAAAGCAAGGGAGTGTGAAAGATGAAAAGTCCCCTGCAGCTTCAAAAGAGGCATCCAGGCCTGTATCTGTTGCAGAAAGTATTAAAGAAGACGTCGTGAAAGCAGATGTTTCCCAAGAAACTTCACGACGTCAGTCAGTTGCTGAAAGTGTTAAACTTGAAAGTACCAAAGATGAAAAGTCGCCACTTGCCTCCAAAGATGCATCCCGACCTGAATCAGTTGCCGAAAGCATGAAAGATGAATTCCAACAACAAGAGAGTGTGAAGGATGACAAGTCGCCTGCAGCTTCGAAAGAGGCATCCAGGCCTGTATCTGTTGCAGAAAGTATTAAAGAAGAAGTCGTGAAAGCAGATGTTTCCCAAGAAACTTCAAGACGTGAGTCTGTTGCTGAGAGTGTTAAACTTGAAAGTACCAAAGATGAAAAGTCGCCACTTGCCTCCAAAGATGCATCCCGACCTGAATCAGTTGCTGAAAGCATCAAAGATGAACTCCAGAAACAAGAGAGTGTGAAGGATGACAAGTCGCCTGCAGCTTCGAAAGAGGCATCCAGGCCTGTATCTGTTGCAGAAAGTACTAAAGAAGAAGTCGTGAAAGCAGATGTTTCCCAAGAAACTTCAAGACGTGAGTCTGTTGCTGAGAGTATTAAACTTGAAAGTACCAAAGATGAAAAGTCCCCACTAGCCTCCAAAGATGTATCCCGACCTGAATCGGTTGCTGAAAGCATCAAAGATGAACTCCAGAAACAAGAGAGTATGAAGGATGAAAAATCCCCTGCTGCTTCGAAAGAGGCCTCTAGGCCTGCTTCTGCTGCAGAAAGTATGAAAGACGATCATGTGAAGCAAGATCTGTCACAAACTCCTTCGAGGCGTGAGTCTGTTGCTGAAAGTGTCAAACCTGAAAGTTCCAAAGACGAAAAGTCACCAGTTGCATCCAAAGAAGCATCTCGCCCAGAATCGGTTGCCGAAAGCATCAAAGATGAAGCACAAAGGCAAGGAAGTGTGAAGGATGAAAAATCCCCGGCAGCTTCGAAAGAGGCATCTAGGCCTGCATCTGTTGCAGAAAGTATTAAAGAAGAAGTCGTGAAAGCAGATGTTTCCCAAGAAACTTCACGACGTCAGTCAGTTGCTGAAAGTGTTAAACTTGAAAGAACTAAAGATGAAAAGTCACCACTAGGCTCTAAAGATGCATCCCGACCTGAATCAGTTGCCGAAAGCATTAAAGATGAACTCCAGAAACAAGAGAGTGTGAAGGATGACAAGTCGCCTGCAGCTTCAAAAGAGGCATCCAGGCCTGTATCTGTAGCAGAAAGTATTAAAGAAGACGTCGTGAAAGCAGATGTTTCCCAAGAAACTTCGAGACGTGAGTCAGTTGCTGAGAGTATTAAACCTGAAAGTTCCAAAGACGAAAAGTCGCCACTTGCCTCCAAAGATGCATCCCGACCTGAATCGGTTGCTGAAAGCATCAAAGATGAACTCCAGAAACAAGAGAGTGTGAAGGATGATAAGTCGCCTGCAGGTTCGAAAGAGGCATCCAGGCCTGTATCTGTTGCAGAAAATATTAAAGAAGACGTCGTGAAAGCAGATGTTTCCCAAGAAACTTCGAGACGTGAGTCAGTTGCTGAGAGTATTAAACCTGAAAGTTCCAAAGACGAAAAGTCGCCACTTGCCTCCAAAGATGCATCCCGACCTGAATCAGTTGCCGAAAGCATGAGAGATGAACTCCAGAAGCAAGAGAGTGTGAAGGATGACAAGTCGCCTGCAGCTTCGAAAGAGGCATCCAGGCCTGTATCTGTTGCAGAAAGTATTAAAGAAGACGTCGTGAAAGCAGATGTTTCCCAAGAAACTTCAAGACGTGAGTCTGTTGCTGAAAGTATTAAACCTGAAAGTACCAAAGATGAAAAGTCACCACCAGCCTCCAAAGAAGCTTCTCGCCCAGAATCAGTTGCCGAATGTATTAAAGATGAAGCACAAAAGCAAGAGAGCGTAAAAGATGAAAAGTCTCCTGATGTTTCAAAAGAGCCATCTAGGCCTGCTTCTGTTGTAGAAAGTGTGAAAGACGATAATGTCAAGCAAGATCTATCACAAACTCCTTCGAGGCGTGAGTCAGTTGCTGAAAGTGATAAACTTGCAAGTGCTAAAGACGAAAAGTCACCAATAGCCTCCAAAGATGCGTCCCGACCTGAATCAGTTGCTGAAAGCATTAAAGATGAACTCCAGAAACAAGAGAGTGTGAAGGATGACAAATCGCCTGCAGCTTCTAATGAGCCATCCAGGCCTGTATCTGTTGCTGAAAGTATTAAAGACGACGTCGTGAAACAAGAGATCTCAAAAGAAACTTCAAGACGTGAGTCTGTTGCGGAGAGTATTAAACCTGAAAGTACCAAAGATGAAAAATCACCATTAGCCTCCAAAGAAGCTTCTCGCCCAGAGTCAGTTGCCGAAAGTATTAAGGATGAAACACAAAAGCATGGGAGTGTGAAAGATGAAAAGTCCCCTGTTGTTTCAAAAGAGGCCTCTAGGCCTGCTTCTGCTGCAGAAAGTATGAAAGACGATCATGTGAAGCAAGATCTGTCACAAACTCCTTCGAGGCGTGAGTCAGTTGCTGAAAGTGTCAAACCTGAAAGTTCCAAAGATGAAAAGTCACCACTTGCCTCCAAAGAAGCATCTCGCCCAGAATCGGTTGCCGAAAGCATCAAAGATGAAGCACAAAGGCAAGGAAGTATGAAGGATGAAAAATCCCCGGCAGCTTCAAAAGAGGCATCTAGGCCTGCATCTGTTGCAGAAAGTATTAAAGAAGAAGTCGTGAAAGCAGATGTTTCCCAAGAAACTTCAAGACGTGAGTCAGTTGCTGAAAGTGTCAAACCTGAAAGTACCAAAGACGAAAAGTCACCACTTGCCTCCAAAGAAGCATCTCGCACAGAATCAGTTGCCGAAAGCATCAAAGATGAGCTCCAGAGGAAAGACAGCTTAAGCGGTGAAAAGTCATCACCTATTTCAAAACCGTCTGTACCAAGTTCAGTATATGATAACGTAGAAATTGATAAATCCGTCATACCGCTCGTTGACACAATTTCATCGCCTATAGAAAAGGCAGTAGACTTAATGGAATTTGAAAAATTGAAAATGGAGCTAAACTTCGACCATGAATCGTCTCTTAGAGAAAGTATTTTACCCACAGCCTCTAGTCCTGTAGAAGTTGCTGCCGGAGATTTTACTAAAACTGAAGCAGAATTAAGTACCGCTTCTAAATCACCAACTGAAGCTACTGTTCTTAGTCAGACTGTTTCATCGCCTATTGACGAAGCCATACATTTTGCAGAAGCAGTGGTTGAAACTTCTGAAAAAATTGTAAAGCAAACCTTAACTAAAACAGAGCACATTGTAGAAGAACTGACTGCTATTGTAGTGGGTACGAAGGATCAAGTTTCAAATGCAGCCAAGGAAGTGGATAAAACAGAGGAAGAATCTCAGGATACTGCAGTTAAAGGTTCGTTTGATTTAAGTTTTTCTACTGAACTACGAGAAACTCATATAACAACAGTTCATTCACCTGAATTTACAGTCACGATCTGCGATAGAGATGAGCCAATTTTACACGATATCAAAGAGGAAGATGAGGAGCATAGAATTTCCCCGCCAACCGAAACCGCTTTCCTAGCTGAGCAGCCAACTCGACCACTTTCGCCTCGTGAAGAAGAAGTTGCAAAGATAGTTGCCGATGTGGCCAAAGTACTTAAATCAGAGAAAGATATTACAGAAATAATTCCTGATTTTGATGAGAAACAGTTAGAAGAAAAACTTAAGAGTACAACAGATGATGAGCAAGAAGAAGGTCCAGTAGAAAAATCTCCAAGTAAATCTCTTGACTTAGATAAAACAGAATTAGAATCAAAAACCCCAAAATTAGACCCTGAATCGGAAAAGTCTTCACCAGATCTAAAATCTGGTCCTATTTCCATTGAAGAAAAGGATAAGATAGAAGAATCAGAAAAAATGCAACTTAAAGATAAATCACAATCTGAGATTGTAGATAAAATATCACAACCACCATCAAAGGAATCATCTCGCCCAGAATCAGCAGCAAGCCATATTAACGCTAAAGACGAAGAAAAAACAGAATCTCGAAGAGAGTCGATTCTCTTCACAGCAGAAGATAAGAAAGATGACAAATCACCAACACCTCCCAAAGATATTTCCAGACATGAATCTGTAGCTAGCCATATCAGCACTAAAACCGAAGATCAAATTGAATCAAGACGCGAATCTATTATTTCAACAACTGAAAGCAAAAAGGAAGATAAATCAATTTCTCCACCAAAGGATGGTTCTCGCCCAGAATCAGCAGCAAGTCATGTGAGCGTTAAGGATGAAGACAAACAAGAGTCTCGAAGAGAGTCGATTCTCTCCACTGCGGATGATAAAAAGGATGACAAATCGCCAACACCTCCCAAAGATATATCCAGACATGAATCTGTAGTTAGCCATATCAGCACTAAAGGCGAAGATCAAATTGAATCAAGACGCGAATCTATTATTTCAACAACTGAAAGCAAAAAAGAAGATAAATCAATTTCTCCTCCAAAGGATTCTTCGCGCCCAGAATCAGCAGCAAGTCATGTGAGCGTTAAGGATGATGACAAACAAGAGTCTCGAAGAGAGTCGATTCTCTCCACAGCAGATGATAAAAAGGATGACAAATCGCCAACACCTCCCAAAGATATTTCCAGACATGAATCTGTAGTTAGCCATATCAGCACTAAAGGCGAAGATCAAATTGAATCAAGACGCGAATCTATTATTTCAACAACTGAAAGCAAGAAGGAAGATATATCAATTTCTCCACCAAAGGATGCATCTCGCCCAGAGTCAGCTGCAAGTCATGTGAGCGTTAAAGGTGATGACAACCAAGAGTCTCGAAGAGAGTCGGTTCTCTCCACAGCAGAAGATAAGAAAGATGACAAATCGCCAACACCTCCCAAAGATATTTCTAGACATGAATCTGTAGTTAGCCATATCAGCACTAAAGGCGAAGATCAAATTGAATCGAGACGCGAATCTATTATTTCAATTACTGAAAGCAAAAAAGGAGATAAATCAATTTCTCCACCAAGGGATGCTTCGCGCCCAGAATCAGCAGCAAGTCATGTGAGCGTTAAGGATGATGACAAACAAGAGTCTCGAAGAGAGTCGATTCTCTCCACAGCGGATGATAAAAAGGATGACAAATCACCAACACCTCCCAAAGATATTTCCAGACATGAATCTGTAGTTAGCCATATCAGCACTAAAACCGAAGATCAAATTGAATCAAGACGCGAATCTATTATTTCAACAACTGAAAGAGAAAAGGCAGATAAATCAATTTCTCCTCCAAAGGATTCTTCTCGCCCAGAGTCAGCAGCAAGTCATGCAAGCGTTAAAGATGATGACAAATCAGAGTCTCGAAGAGAGTCGGTTCTCTCCATAGCTGAAGATAAAAAAGATGACAAATCGCCAACACCTCCCAAAGATATTTCCAGACATGAATCTGTAGTTAGCCATATCAGCACTAAAGGCGAAGATCAAATTGAATCGAGACGCGAATCTATTATTTCAACTACTGAAAGCAAAAAGGAAGATAAATCAATTTCTCCACCAAAGGATGGTTCTCGCCCAGAGTCAGCAGCAAGTCATGCAAGCGTTAAAGATGATGATAAATCAGAGTCTCGAAGAGTATCGATTCTCTCCACAGCTGAGGATAAAAAAGATGACAAATCGCCAACACCTCCCAAAGATATTTCCAGACATGAATCTGTAGTTAGCCATATCAGCACTAAAACCGAAGATCAAATTGAATCAAGACGCGAATCTATTATTTCAACAACTGAAAGAGAAAAGGCAGATAAATCAATTTCTCCTCCAAAGCATTCTTCTCGCCCAGAGTCAGCAGCAAGTCATGCAAGCGTTAAAGATGATGACAAATCAGAGTCTCGAAGAGAGTCGGTTCTCTCCATAGCTGAAGATAAAAAAGATGACAAATCGCCAACACCTCCCAAAGATATTTCCAGACATGAATCTGTAGTTAGCCATATCAGCACTAAAGGCGAAGATCAAATTGAATCGAGACGCGAATCTATTATTTCAACTACTGAAAGCAAAAAGGAAGATAAATCAATTTCTCCACCAAAGGATGGTTCTCGCCCAGAGTCAGCAGCAAGTCATGCAAGCGTTAAAGATGATGATAAATCAGAGTCTCGAAGAGTATCGATTCTCTCCACAGCTGAGGATAAAAAAGATGACAAATCGCCAACACCTCCCAAAGATATTTCCAGACATGAATCTATAGTTAGCCATATCAGCACTAAAGGCGAAGATCAAATTGAATCAAGACGCGAATCTATTATTTCAACTACTGAAACCAAAAAGGAGGACAAACCTGCCAGTCCAACAAAAGAAGCTTCCCGTCCAGAATCAGCAGCAAGTCATATTAGTACTAAAGAAGAAACAAGGTCAGATTCACGAAGAGATTCAATTCTCTCTACAGCAGAAGATAATAAAGATGACAAATCGCCAACGCCTCCTAAAGATATTTCCAGACATGAATCTGTAGTTAGCCATATCAGCACTAAAGGCGAAGATCAAATTGAATCAAGACGTGAATCTATTATTTCAACTACTGAAACCAAAAAGGGGGGCAAACCTGCCAGTCCAACAAAAGAAGCTTCCCGTCCAGAGTCAGCAGCAAGTCATGTTAGCGCTAAAGGTGATGACAAACAAGAGTCTCGAAGAGAGTCAATTCTCTCTGCCACAGATGACAAGAAAAATGACAAGTCACCAACACCACCTAAGGACGTTTCCAGACATGAGTCTGTAGTTAGCCATATCAGCACTAAAAGCGAAGATCAAATTGAATCCAGACGTGAATCTATTATTTCAACTACTGAAACCAAAAAGGGGGGCAAAGCTGCCAGTCCAACAAAAGAAGCTTCCCGTCCAGAGTCAGCAGCAAGTCACGTTAGTGCCAAAGGTGAACAACAAACAGATTCCCGAAGAGAGTCGATTATCTCCAGTGCAGAAGAGAAGAAAGATATTTCTAGGCATGAGTCTTTAGTTAGTCATATCAGTTCTAAGATTGAAGATCAAACTGATTCACGGCGGGAATCTATCCAGTCCACAATGGAAAGCAAGAAAGATGAAATGCCAAAAGGACGCTCCCGTGCAGAATCTGTGACTAGCCAAATCAGTGGTAAGGATGAACCATCACAAGAACTACAATCGGCAGATTTTAAGGAATCATCTAGGCCTGCATCATTTACAAGTCAGCCTAGTGTTAAGGATGAAAAATCATCTGAATCGCATCGAGACTCAATTACTTCAATATTATCCGAAACCAAAAGAGAAGATAAATCTGAATCGATCTCAACTACATCAAAATCTATTATAAGCCAAATTCACCTTAAAGATGAGTCGATAAGTGAATCACTAAGCAGTAGTTTGAAAGCCGAAGACGGCTCCCGCCGAGAGTCACTATCAAGCATCATTGCAGAAAAGGATCTTATTAAGTCTAGTTCAACTACAAGTAAAGAAGATGCAGAAATGAGCTCAAAACATACCCAAAAAACAACAATTTCCCAAGTAGAAGAAATGCTTATTCAGTCTGAAGAGTGCTCATCTGAGTCCATTGTGAGTGAAATCCAGACCTCAACAATGGCATCGCTATCAACTGTGCCGAAACCCGATGAACATAGTATAGAAAAATCAGAAATTTCTCTTAGTACAGTTCAGGACACCAAAGAACAACTCAAGGAAACAGTTGCCGAGTTTTTGGCTACTGAGAAAATTTTGTCTGCTAAAGAAACGTTTACTATTGGATCAACAAAATCTACGGAAGATAGGAAATTATCCAGCTTGACATCTTCTCAGAAGATTTTGAACATAGGTACTGATGAGTCGAGACGTGAATCACTTCTAAGCCACACCAGCGAAAGTCGTCTGACACATAGTGATCCCGAAGATGACATTGAAGATGAAGAGGACCAAATTAGTCTCAAGGAAAGTCGCTCAAAGTCAATTGCCACAATAATGATGACAAGCATTTACAAGCCCTCTGAAGACATGACAGTTGAATCATTAGAGGAAGAAGAACATTTGGAACAAGATGAAGCCACAACCGATTCAAAATTATTTTGTACCATAAGCCAAAAAGCAACTACAAAATCATCGATAGAAACTATTAGCTCTACACTTACTGAAGATCAAAGTAAAGTTCAATCAATCACTTTGAGCCATACGGAAGAAAGCGAAACAAGTAAAGATCGAAAAACGCCACCTACAGCACCTGTCAGCCCCAGTGTAAAGCCTCTAGAAAGCTCCTCAAGCACTTTGACAAAGACACTCACAACAAGTAGTGCAGTGACTGCAACGCCATCCTCCATGCGCCAGGAATCGAGTGCTGTCAGTGTGACATCCACAACCGGACCACTTTCGCCCAAGGACATTAGCGGTAAGTCTAGTCCAGGTGCATTAACATCTGAAAGTCAATCAATACCAACACCAGTAGGGCGTGATTCGCTTACAGAAACACCGGAATCTTCACCAAAACCTACATCACCATTTCCACGTGTAACGAAAGATGAACTGAAATCAGCAGCCACCGCCAGCGAGCATATTACAACCACCGAACTCGGTAGTGATGTTGCACAAAGTGAATTTTCCGTCGCAGAAGCTATGCCAGACTTACATGAGTTACGTGGAATTGAGAAGACAACAGCATTGAGCGGCAGCACCGAAAAAATTATAACCACAACTATAACCACTGTAACGAAAGTGATTTCTGCAGACGGCAAAGAAATTGTGACCGAAGAGAAAACAGTTACTACAACTGACTCATCTGAGCCCGACACTGAAAAAGTGGTTGTTACAACCACACGGACTACCAGTGAGAGTGAGAAAAGTGACCAAATGTTGCCCAAGGAAGTAGCCATGCTACGTGGTATTTATCAACGCTCCTCCACTCCGGGTAGTGATGACGAACGTCTTGCAGTTGCATATGCAAGCGATGATGATCTACCTGGGTCCCCACGCAGCATTGCATCGTCACATGGTGCCGCCAGTTATGATCTGCAACGTTCAAGTTCTGGTGTTAGTAAGCGTTCCGATTTTGATGTGGACGACAGCCAAGATGACATACCACCACAATATGGCAGCGAAGAACATTCAGCGGCACGATCTATTTTACCACCCAGAACTATTGATCCAATGAGCACCTCATTCTATGGCGCATTGCCTGATACATTTGATACGCAAAAGTCAACTGAACCAATACCAATACGTGGTACAGTTACAGCACACACCATAACAACACGCACCTTTAGTGACTCACCAGCTGCTAGTCAGTCTTCGGAGAGTGTCGAGAGCACAAGCCAAACATGGGCAAGCCGTCAAGTTGTCTCTGGTGATGTTGACTCAGAACACATCACAACGACAACAACTACAACAAAGACCGATGTAGCGCACAAATTCCTCGATGAAGCCGATATGGACTTTGAAAAGGCACTTAAAGAGCATATGGAGGTACGCGGCGCCGAAGTTATGTCTTCCGTTACAGCTAAATACTCGTATTCACCATCTAAAGCCGAGGAAGTGGAACAAATTGTTACCAGCGCCGGGGAGCGTCAACGTTTTCCACTCAGCGATGTTCAGAAACTAAAAACCACTGAAACAACATCATCAACGACAACATTTGCAACAGCTACCGCCTCTTCGTCATCATCAGGCACACAGGCACAGGCATCGGCAACTTTGGCTTCAACAACAGCAACAACCTCAACGAGTGAAACTGTAACGACTACATCGACTTCAGTACAGGATCGCCTAGCGGAATGGGGAAAACCTTTGGGTCTACCCCTGCCAGCTTCATTGAGTGAAACTGAATTGACTACATCGATTACTGTCGAGGATCGCCTAGCTGAATGGGGTAACCCTTTGGGTTTACCCCTGCCAGCTCCAATGGATGAAAGTGAATTATCGAATCGTTTAGCTGCATGGGGTAAACCTTTGGGCCTACCATCGCCAGCGCCACTGCCAGTTGACGGTGACATACGAACGACACCAAAAAAAGAACGTCGCTTGGTAGCAACTAAAACACGTCTTAACAATGAAAAGAATCTTCGTAAACGTTCGGAATCGCCAAACAAAGCTAAGAAACCGACACCAGTCTATGTCGATCTAACCTATGTGCCCCATAATGGTAACTCTTATTATGCGCACGTCGAGTTCTTTAAACGCGTCCGTGCACGCTATTATGTCTTCTCGGGTACCGAACCAAGCAGGCAGGTTTATGATGCACTTCTTGAGGCCAAACAAACCTGGGAAGATAAAGAATTAGGTAAGTGTGGAAAGGAGAGAAACTCCTTCAGTTAAAATGAAATTTTTGATTTTGTAATCTTTTAACAGAAGTGACAATCATTCCAACCTATGATACTGATGTGCTCGGCTATTGGGTCGCAGAGAACGAAGATTTATTGGCCAAATATCGTATCGATCTCTCACCATCAGCGTCACGTTGCACAATAAATTTACAGGATCATGAGACCTCGTGTTCTGCTTATCGCTTGGAATTCTAGGCCACGGGCATGTTTATTGCGTTTTCTGATGATTAAATAATAACAATAATAATAATAATAATAATAACAACAACAATAACTTTATACACAACAATATACACACACACAAACCCAAACACACTCACACACATAACCACACTGATACAAATGTACTAATAGAAGAAAAGGAGAAGGAAAGGAAAAGTACTAAAAACTTTATAGTAGAAAATGTTAAAAGCATAAATTTGTTGATGATGACACAACAGTCAATCAATCATCAATCAATCAATTAATCGATTTTCGCTGTTACATCTATTTGATGATAATGATATATTAATCGATCGATCAAACAATGACAAGATTGCTCTCTTTTTAAAAAGAGGAACTTAAGAGAGTGGAAAAGAGTGTTTTTAAGGCATCTATAACTACAACAATAAAATAATTTTGATTGCTTTACGATTGATGATCTAATTTAAAGGACAAAAAGAAATTTAATAATCCTTCAATTAATTGATCAATCAAATCAATTCCTGATACATAAAAAATTGAAAAGAAAAAAAACACACAAATACACACACACACACACACATACACCATACACACATAAACACACAATTTCAATGATAAAACAAAACAAAGAATTGCAATAAATTGTTGACGTGAGTGAATTTAAATCATTTAAAATATTGCAGGATGTGGCGGAGTCAGGGGTCAATCGCAATTGGCGCCATTTTGTTTCTAAAAATTTCCGTCAATTTTGCTTTATTTTAAACAAAAAGAAAAAAGTAATTAATTGATATTGATTTTTTAAATATTAATTACTCATATTTAATTACATAAATGTAATTTAAAAAACTATATTTAACAAAAAAATAAAAAATTAAATTATTTTAACAAATACAAAATGCAAAAAAAACCAAAGAAATTTTAAATTTAAAATTCATAAATTAACCTAAAAACGAGCTAAGCTTAGTCAGCATCATTAAATCATTAATTAATTAATTAATTAATTTATTAAACATGACTTAACTTCTCAAAAAAAAAACAAAACAAAAAAAAAAAAAATTACAAAATTTAACTCAACTAAATTGATACATAAATCAAGAAAACAACAAACAGAAAGATTAAAAAAAAAAAAAAAATACACAAAATAAAATTAAATTGATTAATTATTACAGATTATTGAATATATAAATTTATTTAATCACAATTAAAAAAAACCAAAAGAAAAAAGAAAAGGAAACCACAAAAATAAAAAAAATATATAAATTGAAATGTATTAGTAAAAATTATTGAGAAAAACCAAAGAAAAAATATCCAAGTATCAATAAATATATACAAATATTACCTAAATATATATATATAATATTATATATACATAATAATAATAACAACAACAACAACAATAACAACAGTAGCAGCAAATATATTTACAAGAAACACATTAACATACAAAAATAAATAATTAAAACCTAATAAATAAATAAAATAAATAATATGAATTGAGTCAGATATGATCAAATTAGCAATAAATTCTATACAGTGAATGTGAATTTAAGAGAGCAAAAGTATTAAGAGAGCCAAAAATCAACACAAACACTTGCAACTCAAGGGAAAAAATCAGGTTACTCTAAGTTACTCTTAGCAAACAACAAAGAAAGAAAAAGTCAAATATGAAAACAAAAATTCACACACATTTTGAAGAGAGAGATGATTATTGAAATGTATGGAAGCATAAAAGAGAAGCATAACAAATGATCAAAAATAAAATGGAAATAGAGATGGAGAGATGGAAATAGAGATGGAGAGATGGAAATAGAGAGATTGTGATTGTGTCAGACACAAGAAATTAGAAAGAATAGAGACTAGTTACGGTAAGAGAATAACAGAAGTTGATACAATAGAATGAGAGTGAGTGATCTGATCGTTAAGTAAGCACAACCAAAGAATATGAATAAGCATAGAATGAACAAATTGCTCACGAATTACACATAATTTGTTGTTGGTCATTGTGAGAAATCTTGAGATATCAAATTTAAGAGAGAGGCTCAATGTATATTCATAGTCTTTGACATAACACAAATTAAACAATATTATTTCAAGATACAAAGGGTGTGAGAAACAGAGAGAAAGAAAATATATAGATAGGTTGCCACAGAGAGAGGGAGAAAAGGCGATTTAGAGACAATTAGAAGACATGCTAGAGAGTGACAATGAAACATTTAAACAAACATTTGACAAAAAAGTAGTAAATTAACTTGAAACAGTAAATACTTTAGAGACAAAGACAAATAATGAAAGAGAGTTTAAAAGAAAGAGAAAAAGGACAGACAGGTTTTGAAAGACAGAAAGAGAGAGAGAGAGAGACAGAGATTGAGAATGAAACATTTAGAATAACAAAGATATTTTCTTCACAAGAAAGTAGTAAATAATATTACAACAATACGAAGAAATGAATGACAGAGGAAATAGACAGGCAGCTTCCCAAGGAGAGAGAGAGAGAGAGAGAGAGGGAGAGAGAGAGAACAAGAATGTTAGAGACAGAGAGATTGAGAATGAAATATTTCAACTGACAAACAATGTAGTAAATTAAATTCAAACAATAAACAATTTAGAGACAAAGAGAAACAGCAACAAAGAGAGTTACAGAGATAGAGAGAGAGAGAGAGCGAGAGAGTGTGCAAGTGTGCAAGTGTGAGTGTAGCAAGATTAGAGATGTTAGAAATGCAAGCGTCACGTCACGTATAAAATTTACTCAGATTTGCTAAGTATTGAGTGGAAACATTTGAATTGAGCAACAAAAAAATAGAAAATGGAATTCAAAACTTAAACTTGAATAAACACATTCAAATTGAATTATTGTAATACTATAAAATGTTATTTACACAAAGATATGCAACAAATAAATGAATTAAATATAAACTAAAAATATATAAACAAATATAAAACAAATTAAAATGGAAATGAAATAAAAGAAAATGTGCCTCATAAGAGCAAAATTAAAAAATTCAATAAATAAAATTAATGAACAAAATTAATAAATATAAATAATAAATAGATTTAAATGAACAATAATAATATATATATATTTAATAAATAATATATATACAATATAAAAAGTAACAAAGAATAAAAAAAACAAAAACAGAACAAACAAAAAAGAAAATTGTAGAAAACAATAATAAAATATATAAACAATTATTAATTTATTACAATTTTATTCATTTATTTATTTATATATATTTTTAAAGAAAATGAACTAAACTGATTTTTTATGTTTTTATTTTATTTTTATTTTATTGTTTATATGAATAATTTTTTTTTTTTTGTTTTTTTTTAAATGAAATACGTTAATAGAGAGAGAGAAAGATACTGGATAAAGAGAAATAAAGATAGAGAAAGAGTAGTCGAGGTTAAGAGATATAAGAGAGTGTGAGTTTTTTTTTTTTAAGAATAGAAGTAAATATATAAAAACAAAACTGATGAAAATTCATGTTAGTTAAATCAATCAAATGACAAAGAAAAAGCAAAAAACCAAAGCAAAGCAAAGCAAAGCAAAACCAAAGTTCTTCCAAAACTAATAAGTTTTCCATTTCCTATGTTCATAGATACAATTTCAGTTATTCAGAATTGTATCTATTTAGATACATTTGGCTTTTTAAAAGAAGAAAGGAAAATAACTAGAAGAACACAAACAGAACTAAGATTTTTTTTAAAACTTTTTCTAGTCTCAAAGAAAAAATTTTAATATAATTTAATATTCATTTAAAACAAATTCAACAACAAAACAAAAGTAGATTCAACTAAACAAAGATACAAATATACAAAATGATGATAAAAATATATATTAAAACAATTGAATTATACAAAGTTATTTGTTGAAGTGGTTTTAGCTGGGTGAGGAGTCATGAGTCCTTGAAGAATTAATAGGATTTTTTTTTAATTTTTTGTAATTTTATTTTCTGTATTTAGTTTTTTTTCTTTGGTTGCTGGTGACTAGGACATAGGGGATAGATACAACACCGAATGCAGACATTTTTTACTATAAGGTTTTTAACAACAACAACAAAAACAACAACAATAAATAAATAGAAAAACAAAAATAAACATAAAAATGAAGAAGGAAAAACAAATTTAATATGATAGAAGCAAAATTGAATTCTGAAAGTAAATTAAAAAAAAAAAAATAAAAAAATAAACTAAACAAAACAAACACAATAACAAAAACAAAAAAACAGATAAAAAGAAAAAACAAGGAATGCTAAGAAAAGGAAAGGAAATGAAAGGAAAGGAAAGTTAAACAAAAAACAAAACAAAGCATGAAAGACTTAGAAGGCAAAAAATTGATCAAATTTATGAAAAACAAAATGTTTAGAGGATTAGAATAAGAATAAGAATAGATTGAGATTGAGATTGAAGTACTGATTGATTGTTAAAGAGAAGAATGAGAGCATGGTAGAGAAACAAAAGGAAAAAGAAAATAGTGAAAGAAGTTTTATTTTTCTATAATTTTTTTACTTTTTCATAGACTCATAGAATAACAAATTACAAATATTAAACAAAACAACAACAAAAATAATCAAACTAAAATCTAAAAACATAACACAATTAATAAAAAAAAAAAAAAAAAAAAAGTAACAAAACACAATAACAACAAAAATTCAATGCAAAATAAATATTTTAAAAAATAAATGCAAAAATAGTCCATTTTACAAAGAAATTATAAAAATTAATTCAAAAAAAAATTAAATGAAATGATTTAAAAAATCCATAAAATAATAAAAGAAAATTAATTAAATTAAAAAAGAAAAATATTCTAACACATACACACAGACACACACACATTGATACACATAAATGAAACTAAATTTTCAAACATGAAGAAAAAGTAGAAGAGAAAACTTATGCACCAACAGAAGAACAAAAATTCAAAATATGAAAATGGAAAAAACAAAAAAATATTAAAAAGATTATTAATAAAAAATAAATAAATAAAATATTTAAATAAAATATTATATAATATTAAATGAAAATTTATGATCCAAAAAAAAAAAAAACAAAAAAAATAAAATAAAATAAAAAACCAAAAATAAATAAAAAAAATAAGAAATAACATAAAAAAACAAAAGTGTTGCAAACAGTTTACTATTTAGGCTTAACCACATAAATTAAAGTATAAAAATAAATAAATAATTAACATAAAATATAAATAAATATAAAATTAATGCAATAATGCATAATTAATTCATTTAATGATTAATAAATAAATTTTTGGCCGAAATTTTTAACTAAAAAAACACAAAAAAAAAATAATAAATTGAAAAACTTTTTGGTTTGCACCAAATATTTTATACCCTTTACATCTTAGCTAAGCAAATAATTGTACTGAACTAAAGTGAGAACTCAACAGAATTGGACGGAACTTTTATTTAAATGTAGTACATTATGAACTCATTAATGCGGACACTTGAAAATCAAACATATTCCGAATTATCAAAATAAGACAGAAAATTTGCAACACAAAAAAAAAACCAAAAAAACAGAAAGTTAACTTCATCTATGCCGAAGTTGTTATACTCTACACGCACCATCTGTCGCCATCTTGTAATTGAGCATACACAAATATTTCATTATTGACTTGATTTTTATTTAGATTAGAGTCAACAGGATTTTTTATGAGATCTATACGATCCAGTAATCCTAGGGTACTGAAATTCAGATTTTCGATGGACATGGATCACAGATTTAGAGTATCAAACAACTATCCGTTCGATTGTATGAATTTATGGAAGGTACCCGTTCTAGTGGCATGATTCGGCTGGTTCCGACAAATGTACAGCATCTGGTAAAAAGAAAGATGGAGATTAGACGAATATTGTACTATTGAAGTTTTATGTGAATACTTTGTCATTAAGTTTGTAATAGACATCGGAAACTCCATAAATATATTGTTTTGTATAAGTATATACTTCGTTAAGCTATCTTTGTCTATTCCTTTGTATGTATGAAAACTAGTTCTTCAGTTTTTGACCTAATCAAAATACCAGGAGGGGTATCCCGCCATACAAACCATAATTAAAATTCAGGTTCTTAATAGCAAAACTTGTTTTGCTTTTTGTATTATCAAGCTGAAATTTCGATACCATCAACCATGGACATTTCAAGACCCCACGATTACTGGAACGTACAGTTCCCATACAAATATATCGGCCTCAGTATTTTATTGCTATATGTCAACTGACTCTGTCTTCTCAATCACAGTAGCGTAGGCAAAAGCGTTTTCAACGGATTCGTGAAGAGTATGACATCTTCGGTGTAGCCGACGTTAACCTTCCTTTTTCTTGTTTTTCATTTAGTAATAATTACTTTTGTTAAAAAAAAAAAATATAATATTTTTTTGATTTAATTTTTTGTTATTTTTCTTTCAATATTTTCAATTAGTGCCACACCTTTCTTAGATAAACAAGTTTTCAAATGACTCTGGCATCAAAATCCTGTTCGAAAAAATACCTTTATGCTAGAGAATTCATTAAACATGGCTTGCATTTTCAATGTGATTGAGGTTCTCAATATTATTGTACTTTCTCCATTTTCATTTTTATTAGGCAGAGTGATAAATAAAATGTATGAAAATTCATTTATGAAATTGCTTAGCGTGTCTAGGATTAAAAGGAATTAATTGTGCGGATTATTTAGTTTATACTGTATAACATTTCAATAATTCAATAAGTCCTGAGATTAACCATAGCATAGATGATGATGATCATAATGATGATGATGATCTGATGAACAACTCATACGATTTCTATTAAGTTTCATTTGCCTTACTATAGTGTGGATTCATTCATGAAACTTTAATTCCAATAATCAAGAAACTCTTTAATAAAAGATCATGTCGTATGAAGAGTCTGTGTAAAGCTTTTTAAATTATTTTCAAATCTCAAAATAAATTGATTGTAAAACATATTCACTTCTCAGTGTTTCATATCATTGTGTACAATTGTATACAAGTATGTTGTGAAGGGTATAAAACTAAATAAAAGATAAGTAGAAAAAAGAAAAAAAAAATAAAATAAATACATAAAATATAATCGTATAAATTAAATGATAAAGACAACTGGGACAACCGTCCAGGCAACAACCAAAACAAAAACTTTAGCAAGCGAAACTTTTGGTCTTCTTAGCTTAACAAAGAAACAAAAAAATAAAAAAAATAGAAGCAACAAATATTTAAAGCATAACTTAAGGCGTTAATGAATGTGATAGTGTTTTTTTTTTTTGTTTGCAATATTTTTATTTCTGCATATGTTTTTTTTTTAAAGGTTTTTCTTAATTGTCAAAATAGAAAACACAAACAAAAAAAAAAAAAAAAACGAAAAGAAAAGAAAAACAAAATTTCAAATGATTTAAAATGTGAAACTAAAACTAAAACCAAACTGCTTTAGACAGGGATTTACAACAACAACAAAAATAACCAACAAAAAAACACAACTAAACATGAGTTAATATGATTAACTAAAATATGTAAGTAAATTTTTATTCATATAGAGAAAACAAAAAACAAACAAAAAATGGAAACAAGGAAAAAGGGAAATTGCTGAAATTGTCAATTTTTATTTTTATTTTTTTTTTCAATAATTTTTTCCTTTTTCTTTTATACTTTTTATGACATAATGAATGAAAACCAAAACCCCAGGAAAAATATCACGAAATAATCAAATTAAATCCAATCGAATTCAATTGTATTGAATTGATACAAAATTTGGTAAAAAGGGACAATTCTTTGTTGGACGAGAGTCGATCAATAATAATTTTCGTTTTATTTTTCAGTCCTTTCAAGTGGTCACACGTTGTCAGGGTTCAATTGTATTGAATTGATACAAAATTTAGTAAAAAGGGACAATTCTTTGTTGGACGAGAGTCGATCAATAAGTTCTTAGAAATTCATAGAAAACACTTTGTTTTTTCGTAATTTTCATTTTTATTTTTCAGTCCTTTCAAGTGGCCACACGTTGTCAGGTGCAAGCAATTGCGGAATTCATTCCTTGGTTAGGATTTTCATGTCCAAATATTATTGTAAAATGTGATGTACCCTTTCTGTTAAGATGCCTGCGATCGTCCATTATAATTCCATATCATCTGAACGTTCAGTCTCACTTGTACTGGTACAACCTCAAGGAATTCAGTAAATTTCTTCTTAACTATTCAAATTGATGGTGCACAGTCCCCATAGTATTTAATATTTACCAAGCATTTCATTGCAAAACTTAAATTATAAACCAAAAAAGTTAACAATGCCATCTCTCAGATATTCTAAGGACTTATTGCCTTTGATTTTTCATCTCATATATTGTATTAGAAAGATATCGGTTTTGATTGAAACTATTGGAAGTGTGTTTGTCTATGTCGATGTAAAGTGATAAGGAAATTTATGTAAAGGATTTATTTTTCTTCTAATCACTTAAGACCCATTTCGGATTCTATTTGCAAAGGAAATTTTACTTCATGTAAAATATGCATGAAATGAGTGACAAAAATTGTCAGAATATCACAAAAATACTCCACGCTCAATTCCGGCAATTTGCCAAGAAACAAAAACAAAAAAAAAAAAATGAACCAAATGCAGTTGAATCATTCAGTTAAATAATTCAATTAAATCATCCACTAATACAAATTCAGTTAAATATCATACGAACGAACAGAAATGTCCCATTGCAAGCAACAATTAACACACGAAGAAGAAATTGTATAGCATACTTTTATGGGCAACATTTTTCCATACACGAAATGAAATGCAACATATTCTATCTAATATTTAACTGATAAAAGTATGCTACACATTTTTGTTCCTACTGCCCGCTAATGGGATTTGCACGTACATTATACACACAGCTGCACATAAATATGAGCCTCATTTGGTTTTAGTTACAAGTTGGAACTGTGATGGCACAACAATGCTCAAACGATAGCAGAAACAACAAGAACACAAATCCTGACAATTTCTGGCCACTGAATTTAATAGTTTAGAAACTTTAAAAATATTGTTTAATATAAAAAAATAAACACAACTAAAATCTCAGTTGAACTTAAATTATATAGAGACGAACAATGGCACTGAGAAGAAATTAGCTTAATAAAACAAATGCAACAAGTTAAGAACATTTCAATTATTTACAAATAAACTCAATGTCCTTATTTTTAATATTTATTTCATTTATAAATAATTCCAATTCCAAATTGTTTTATACTTTTAAATTGATTCTTCTTTTTCTTTTGTAAGACAATGATGATGATGATGACAATTTTGTTAGCAAACTTATCACTTTGATGTTTTTATGTTTAGCCTTTGGAAGCAATCAATGTCCTCCAATGTGTTTTAATATCTACTTGCCATTGGTTCATGTGGCTATAAGTGTCTTTTGTCCTTTTTCTATACTCGTATTTCATATAATCAATTTCCATGTTCATCATCATCTAATCAATTGATCCGATTTTGATTTGATCATTAAATGAACAAAAGTCAAATTTTTTTCAACAAATTCTACTTTATTTGATAGAATGATGATTCTTCCGACTAAGTAAGATTGTAATATGCATTATGTTGGTTATGGATAAAAGTGATTTTATCTCCTTTGTTTATTTATTTAATATTTTCATGGCACCCATGAAAGTATGCTACACAATTTTCGTTTTCTGGCAAACATTTGCTTTCTATTGGATTCATTTCTATTTGTCGCTTGCTGTTATTTAGCTGAAATATTTAAGTGAATGATTGGATTGGATTTCGATTGAATTGATTGAATATACTTTTTAATATTGATTATTTTTATTATTGCAAAGCAAAAAGCAAAGATAATTAAAATTCAATAGGATGAATAGAAGCCTGTTTCCTGAGAGCAAATCTTCATTACTAAATTAAATTAAATTTAATTCAAAAATTAGATTATAAAACAAAGCACATTAAAAAGGAACATAAAGTAACTTGAATAAAGATAATAATAAAATTAAGTAACGCAACATTTTTTTGATCCAAAATTTCATGGAAATTTTTATTAAAAAATAATAAAATAAAAACTTAAAACTGAAAGCAAAAGCGAAAGCAAAACTAAAGCAAAAATAATATCATATATATAAATGAATAAATAAATAAATTTTATCATTACAAAAACAAAAGAATTATTAAAAATATTTAAACACAATAAAAAAAACAAAATCAATCAATAAATGATATAAAAAACAAAAGCAAAAGCAAATAAATGCAAGAAAAACTAATTAAAATTTAATAAATAAAACAATAAAATGAAAAACACTAAACTTAAATCCTCAAAAATTAATTAACTTTTAAAATTTAGTAGAGTTTTTGTTTTCTTTGATTGATTGTTTTTTATTTTCAAAGTTTTCATTTTGTTTCTCATCACAAACTAAAAAAAAAAAAAAAAAAACAAAAAGAATAAAATATATATATTTATAATAAAAATTAATAATAGTAAAACAAAACCAAAATACAAATTTATGTATTTTTAAACACAAAAACAAAAAGTGCTTTTGTCCATTAAAAAATACAAAGATTAAAAAAGTAAATTTATTGCTTTAAAAAAAAAGACATCAAAATGAAAAGAAAGGAAAAAAAAAATGAAAATTAAAATAGAATGGGAGAATTAATTAAAGATATTTAATGCTTAAATTACAGTGTTGCCCCAAAATTCTCTTTCTCAGCTTAGAATTATACAAAATTTATAGAATATTCATTCTTATATTGCCCCGCCCCATTTAGATTCTTGTGTCCTTCTTGAAAAGCAATAGAGGACATCGAAGGAGACAACTAGCAGATTTGGAGTTGCTTAAAATTGAATAAGAATTGAAATTTGATGTGACCCAAATAAAGCTTATCATGAGTGTAAGTGTAAAGTGTTGGGCCACCCTTTATTTGTAATAATAATAATAATAATAATAAATTATGAATTAATTAACAATTTGAAGACTTACAAAAAATTAAAAAAATTTATTTTATTTTGATTTGTGAAATTTGCTATTTTCTTACTTTTATTTCATTTTTTTTTTTTTAAATAATCTTTTATTCAAACTAACAACTTCATTGCTCTGTTAAAGTAACAAAAAAGAAAGCCTTTTTATAGTGAGATGATGCCTCATCTAGTACAGACAGAGACATAGACGGTTGTCTAATTCAACAACAAAAACCAGGCTAAATGACCAAAATTGGATTTACTCCCCTTCGCTAAAGAAGTTTCTTTTCTAAAATAAAAAAAAAAAACAAAATTAAAAAAGAATCCCAGTGCAGGACTCGAACTTCACGCTCTAGATTTGCAAGTCCTACTCACTAACCACTACGCCACGGACACATTTCACCTGTATTTGCCTAAATAGCTCCACATTTTTGGGACTTACTCCCCTACGCGAAAGAAGTGACAAAAATTTTGAAGAAACTTTGAAGAAAGTTGTGAGTTACATGACTTAATCCTTCAATTTGTTCAATAGACAGACAAATCAAGATTATTTTGAGTATCATATTCTTTGATCTATTGATAAATTGTTTTCAATTTAAAACAAAAAACAGACAAATTCTCTAAAGTGATGCTGTCCTTCAATGCTGCAATCAACTTTCCCTACGGAAAGCAGTCCAGCAATGTAGTTTTTATTGTGTAGCGTCTTACCTTTTTTTACTTTATCCTAATTTGTCTGCTCGCTGTTACATCTGTATTACTTATTACTAAAGGTCATGAAGCAATTATAGTTATTTCTGTTAAAAGCTTCAGTTTCCCATTTCCAGTACAAAACAGATTCCTCATTTTATGCAATTCACGAACATCATCATGGCATCATGGTGGGTTTATTAGTTTTAGGAAGCTACATGATTTATACTTACAATAATAAATTCTATGAAGAAAAAATTAATTAAATCAAGCATCATTCCTTGATCGTGAAAGAAACAATAGGAATCACGGAATTGGGATAGGAAACAGATCTGATCTGATCAGATTAGATCAGATCAGATCACATGAAAGAGCCTTTCCTTGCTTACTTAAGAGTAATATGACAATTGTATTTCTCATTTGAGAAACAACAAATTTATTAAATTTTTATTAAAAATATTCTTAAAAAAAAGGAAATAAAATAGTCAAAATCATATAAAATTATTTACAATTTATTCCCTGAAAATTCTAATTAAAAAAAAAAAATAAGAATTAAAATAAAAAACAATGTGAAATTAATTACATAATTTATTATTATTATTAATAACATTAAAATAAAAAACAAAACAAAAATATTTAGTTATAAAATGTTGTTGTTGCACTCTAAATAAACAAACAAACAAAAAACAAGAAATATCAAATTATTAAAATACAAAAAAAAAAAATTATAATAAAAATTTATTAAAAAAAAAAAACAAAAAAAATACGAGTACTAAAAAAAAAAAAATGCGTTCCTTTTTTTGTTTTTTGTTTGTTATATTAAATGATATATAAAAAAAAAGAAATAAAATCTTTTCAATTGCCTTAAAAACAAAAAAAATGAAAATGAAACCAAAACCAAAACCAAAATATTTGTTTGTTGTTCCATTTATGTATTTATTGGATTATTATTAATTAATCATTAATTAGAGAAAAAGCTGCTTTTAAATATTAAAAATATATATTTATATAATTAGCAAAAATGTATACCAACACAAACACAAACACAAACACACACCCACACCCACACATACACAAAACAAACAGCAACACAGACACAAGACACAGCAACACAGACACAAGACACAGCAACACAGACACAAGGCACAGCAACACAGACACAAGAAATCATTAAATAAATCAAATTAAATTTAACCAAAAAAAATAAAAAAAGAAAAATATACAAAAAATATTTAAGAAAATTTATTTAAAACAATATGCACATTTTGAATTTGCAATATGAAATGTGATCATAATCATGATCATTGTCTCATCATCATGATGACTACAATGACTATGACTATGATCATGATTGTAATGATCATCGATAAATGAGAATGAAAATGAAAATGAAAATGAAAATGACAAACTGAAAAACAAAAACACAAAAATAAATATTAATTTAATTTAAAAAACTTACATTAAAAAAGCAGCAAAACAATTTAACAAATTAACATTTTATGGTACACAAAACAAATACAAATAAATATTTAAAAACAACATAAATAAATTAAAAGAAAAAACACAAAACAAAACAAAAACCAAAAAGTCATCAAAGCTTATCTCCAAAACTATTTAAAATATAATAAAAATAAAGGTATTTATGTGAAAAAAAAAAAATTTATTTTATTGATAACAAAAAAAAAAAAAACACAATTTTTTAGGGTTCCAAACGAAACTCTATTACTAAGGCAACGCTGCTAATCCGTTCGTCCATCCTTGAGCTCTGTCTCACGAACCGTAACACCGCAGTTCTATCGAGACTGCAGCAAAATGACTAAAACTAAAATTAAATTAAAATAAGACAGAACGTTATCTTCGATTATGCCGAAGCTGAAATACTCTTCATAGGATTTGTATGGGATTCGACGTTCTTAGTTGTCGAATCGGCTGTTTCCAACAAACATACTGCGCCTATCTTGGAAACTTGGAAATAGTGTCCAAGTTTCAGTTCAATAGGACAAAAAACAAAAACATTTTTCTAATAAGAACCTGAATTTAAATGGGTGGTGGACAGATGGACAGGCGGACAGACAATCAGACGGAGAGACGGACATGACTTCATCAATTCAACTAATCGAGCTAATCACTTTATGTGGTCTCTTTTGTCTCCTTCTGCCTGTTACAAACTTCATAACAAACTTATAATACTATTCACTCCCGTGAAGAGTAAAATGAATTACCCCTTTAAGTATTCGTTCATTTATCGATTGTATTTAAATTTTTCCTTTGCTTGGATTGCTTACGTCAGTTGCACAACAAAGTCCAGTTTTGGATTTGGTATCCTCAACTGCTAATATACAATTTGACTTCGGTTTCTTTCAACAACAACAACTGTCAAAAATAAACTAAGCAATCATCGAATATAGGTAAGTAGCCCGTGTAAATTAAAAATTCGCGATATGATTTTAACAGACCTCGTATATACGAGTACACTATGCGTGAAGAGTATAAAAATGTAGATTTTGGCGCTCACCTGCGGACGTTTTCCTTTGACACTACTTAAACTCAAAGTATTATACCTATAAGCCAAGGACTCAAGATAAACTTAATGCCAATATCCGCCATTTCGTCCGAAAATTTTACAAGTTCAATGGAAAATGCCGAGCTCTGGGTGATCAAAAATGCGATAACATCACCAAAAAGTGATGTATGTAAAATGATCTCTTATTGAAAGAAAAAGACATGTGATTCTTTTTTAATGAGCTTTATTTCTGTTTTAATAAATGGATCCACTTAATATGCCATTCCTCTATATACTGAATGATTAATCAGAGGTTGCCGCCTTTAAACATTCGTGTGGCATAGCGTACAATAATGAGATCGTCATAAACGCCCATGAGTTCGATTTTGTGTATTGTTGTAAAATATTTGTATTGCTATACAATAGTTCGGATGTAATCTTTCGAGAAGCTACATACAATAATATGATACCCTATTTGATTGATATTGTATCTGTTCCTGTGTAAGTTTATTTTATCAAACACTGTTGATGTCTTCAGGTATCAGTAAACTGTTGTATTTCTCACATATCAGAGATCATCAAAGCGGTCACGGTTGAATTCCTAGCTTCAGACATAATTAATGAAAAACCGTATTGCGCTCACTCGAATTACTTCAAAAAATATAAATATCAAGTTACAGTGGAAATGAAGAAACAAATAAATTTTTACATCAAGTACAAATGAAAGAACTTGAATTCCATTCTTATTAAGTTTTTAGCTATGATTATAATAGGAACAATTGATTAAGTTGTCAAATTAAACAGAATCAATTATATTTTAAAAATAAAGATATTATTAAATAAAGAAAAAAAATACTAACAGTATTGACCTCGACACAAAAACAATTGAAATTAATAGGTATAACTAGTTTTTGCCAGCAAACAAAAATAAAATATATGAATGTAGTATATCAAACCGAAGATGGAAGGCAATAGAATGAATAACTTTTTAATAATCAAAAAACAACAAAAAATGGGAGAAAAAATCAACACTGCAATTTAATTTAGACTGCTTAACTAAGAAGTCTTGGATTTGGATTAGATAATACATACACAAAAACAAAAACAATCGAAATTATTAGATATAACTAGAGTTTGCCACCAAACAAAAAGAACATGTACAAGGAACATACGTGACTTCTAATCTATTTTATTGACATACTGAGGAAAAAATATTTTAGAATGGCTGCGTTAGATCGAGATTTATTAAAATAAATAAGTCTTTAATAATCAAAAAACAAGACGAAAAAAAAATACTAATGTTTTGAAATTCTTTCTTTTTCATCATACTACTTTATTTTGTCAAATCAATTTTCTACTATGAATGTGAAAAATAAATAAAAATGTACGAGTATGATGACATTCAAGACGAAATAATTTATTAGTAAATATAAAATAAATATTAAAAACTGGGTATTACAAATAAATAAATCTCTTAGTGAGATTGCTTCAAATGGGAACAAATAAAATACAAATAATAATATTGTAGTAGCATTTAGAAAGGAATTAATTTATTACGTATACAAATTATGAGACATGCAGCCATCGAGCTAAGGTTTGATATATCAGGCACGTGTCATTATCCTACAAGGATGTGATGTTACAATCAGAGTTCTCCATTTATTGGATTAGATTTGATAAAATAATCTACATGCGATATTCAATTGACAAATCGATTTTCATTGGACAAACAAATAAGTTTCATTTAAGGACCTTGGCTATTGTTTGGAGCTTAAATTACCCCAGTTAAATGGAGAATGACTAATATCCTTCCATCCTTCTAAACTATGCAAGTATTAGTTATATATTGGGTAGTCATAGTGGTGAGCGAAATTGTTGTAATTGACACATAATACGCGGAATGGACTGTGTGAGGCGAAGTTAGTTGAACGAAATTTCTAGTGGTGCGATTGGGGACACAGGATTTAAGTTGACTCAAAACCCATGGCAAAACTACAAGACCGCTAATAAGTATATAAAGAAAGCTTAAACCTATAGTTATTATATATATATATTGTACGTACAAGAAAAAGCCTGTTTGAGTATGATGGCTAACAAACTCTAGTGTCCCAATTTTAACCACAAACTGCAAAGGAATTGCTTCTTTATTGTCTGAATGCGGTCGTAATACTATTTATATGGAGGGCTTCAGACGCACCTGTTCGTGCGTTGGAGTACTGGGAGGACTGGGAGGACTATATAGATGAAAAGAAGCTTGGTAAAGAAGGGATTATCAAATTCTTAAAACCAATCTTTTAATAAATCCAAAAATGCTCTTAGTAGAGGAAATATGAAAAAGGTTGAAGATCATTTCATTTTATTATCAAAACAAGTAAAAAAGAAGTTTAACTTCGACTATACCGAAATTGATATAATCTTAACGCACCCCATAGAAACCGTTTTTGCCTATGCTCTGTGAAAGAGCATTCAAAAATATTTAATTATTGATTTAACTTATGTTTAGGGTATAGTCAATACCCATGAAGCATTTCAACACTGAGACCGGGTATTTGTATGAGAGCTGTACGAGCCAGTAATCTTAAGGCCTTAACTCGGGTCAAACACTTATACTGTTCAAATTTCAGTTCGATCACACAAAAAACAAAAAAGTTTTTCTAATAAAACCTAAATTTGTGTTTAGATTTTTGTGGGAGCTATACGATCCTGTCCTAGGGTCTTGAAATTTACGCATTTCATGGACTTTGACTAGAAACTTATAATATCTAAAGTTCAATAGTTTAATAGGACAAAAAACAAAAAAAAATTTTTAATAACAACCTGAATTTTAATGGGTGGTTTCATGGGAGGTACCCACCTTAGTGGTCCGATTTGGATTCGGCTAATTCTGGCAAATGTAATGTGTTTAGTTAAAAGAAAGGTTCGTCCAAAATTTCAACTCTCTAGTTCATAAACTGAGGACTAGTTTGTCTCGTCGAACTGATCAAGAATATATACACTTCATGGGGTTTTTGATGACTCCTTCTGCCTGTCACAAACTGCATGACAAATTTATAATACTATTTACTGAGAGAGTTTAATAAGTATATATACTTGTTTATCTTTCTACATCTTTATTACCTTTTAAAGCCCTAAAATTTATGTATCCCTTGATAGAAGTAATACGAGCAATCGTATTTTGAATGATTATCAGATTCGTTCTTCTCCAAGATTCCTAATTTTTGTTGTCATAACTTATTTTACAAAATACAAACTTCTGTTGGTCATATACAATATGTATCTATATGTATAGTACATATATGTATGTATATATTTGGTATATATCACTCGTGTTCGTCATCCATATTTCATATTGTCGGGTATTGTTAGCCGAGTTGATCGACTCAAGTCAAGTTGTCATTATAGTCTGTTCGTCGGCAAATCAGTATTCCACTTGATTCACTAGTAACAACTTGTTGGTTGCGGATAAAAAATAAATGTGTTTAGTTAAAAGAAATATAAATTTTGTGTTTATTTTTTCATTGTTTTAGTAACTCAATTCCAACTTGTGCAAATCAATCAACTATAAACCAAAATATGTGCAGTGAAAGTGCATTTGACTAAAAATAAAAACTCTTCGAAAGTAAAATGCTGTGATAGTGATATTTGGGTCGGATCTTATCAAACATATGGAAACAATATCGCCTCTTCCGGTGCATTTATTGCTTTTAATTGGGAACATACTGGCTACATAGAATTCTGATAAATTCTATTTATTGCCAAGAATTTTAAAGAATTGATACAGAGCTTTCTGTTGAATTGCTATATTAAGCCATCTGGAATTTGTAGAGTCATCAAATTACAAGAGCGCATGGTTGTTTGAGGCTACAATATAGAAAATATAATTGCAACCTCTTGCAGGAATTGTGATATGTCACTTTTCTTTATGAAGATCCTTTTATTTCCAAAAACTATTTCTGTTGCTTTTTGTTTTTGCTCTAGACGATCTATTTACGATTGTCTCAAGTATAGGAATACTCTCCTTAACAGTGGGCGGTTTGCCCTTCTATTGAGGCCGTTTCGGGGAAGATATTGGTTTATGGTGTTTACTTTAAGAAAGATGTTGAAAATGCAGTTGTCTTTCCGTCTTCTTCCTTTACAAATATTTGATGGGAGCCTTTCGCTAAATCAAGAGTTGTAAATTACTGGGCGCGACCCTATTTTTTCTAACAAGCTGTTAAGATTCGGAATTAGAAATTTGTCATCTAAGGTGGCGTCGTTAAGTCTCCGGTAAGCGAAAATGATTCTATACTTCTGTTTTCCTGAATTCTCCATTATTTTTCCGACAATCCATAGTAGATAATTTTATGGGAACTTACTTTCTCTAATTATTGTATATATTTATTTATTTCGCATTTCACTTATCATTAATTAATTTATTAATTATTAATCACAGTTGCTTGTGTTTACTCTAATTTTGATATTGTCCTTCAATAGAAAATCCTGCGAATAACAGATTTTATTTGCCTTGAGTGGGAGTCGAACTCGCGACTCTTGGGATGTCAGTCCAGCGCACTAATCTCTGAGCTAACGAGCCAGTCCATTATTTTATTTTAATTATTATTATTTCTTCGAGAAACTACATTCTAAAGATTCTTGGTTACTTACATTTACTACTATATGTTATGTTTATCTATAGGGTGAAGATAAGTAAACTGCTTGTTTAAACTTTTAACATAAAACAAATTAACGTACACATTTATGCTAGAAACTTATACGAGTATCTCCATTTAATATTTCTAAGAAAGGGACATATTCACCGAAGCTTACATACATTTCCTTTCACACCTTTCACACCACTCTAACAGATAAACTCTTTCATACATAATATCGATTCAATAATTTTGTATGGTACATCTTCATATGTCAGCTATTCATGACAATTTGTCTGTTTATTTGTTCTCGCATTCCAAATATTCCAATTGATATATTTTTGTAGTTGTTATGTTTCAATATTCTAAGAATTGCAAGTTATCCATTTATCAATCATCCGATCTGATCTGAAATTGAGACATACTTGTATGTCGTCTGAAAATTGTTAATTTAAACTGTCTGGAATTTATAGAGTCATCAAATTACAAGAGCGCAGTTTGAGAGGTTACAATATACTCGTACAAAATACAATTGCAACCACTTATGAAAAACAATTGATTTTGTTATGTTAATGGGTATGGGGTCTTTGGCAAACATTACACAGTTAACCGAAAAACTCGTATAATCTTGTTAGAGTTACTCCTCTTAGCTTTCTTTAGCTTTTCTAGCTGATTAAATTTGTTATTACATTTTCTTAGGCTACTTCTTTTAGATGCTTTGGTTCTTAGCGGCTATTTATCTGTCTATAGAACCTACACTGTTTTACTGCAAGCACCACTATTCTTTTAAACTGAGTACACTTCAAAACAATTTCAAGTGAAATATCAGTACTTAAATATCAATAAATATAAGTATTTTCAATTGTGAACTGTGCAATTTGGTGTGGGGAATAAATCTCCTACCTTCGACATACATATACTATTGTGATCATCACAATGAACTATTGTATTATACGTTAACAAGTAAAAGGTTCTAACCCTACAATCTTTTAATGCCAATGGGCAGCAACACAAGGCGTGAAAAGGGGTAAGAGTAGACAACTTTTATCTTCAAAAGGATTTGTTTGGCCTGCGGCTCAAAGCGAGTATCAGTTCTACCCAGTGCATATCGCCATCTTCAACCGATGTCTTCAAATTAAAAATTTTATTTTGTGATCTGCATATCAGTCGATTCTTATGACACCCACAATAGAAATGAGCTTAAAACATTCAAAAATTTACCTTACTTTTGTATTTATTCAGATTTTAATACAAAAAAGCCAAATTTCCAACATATCTAATAACATATCATATTCTTCTAATTGACCTATAAAGAACACAACCAAAAATATTCTGCCAAATAGGAGAACCGGTCTCCTGCTTAAAAAGAAGATAATTTTCTCAATTATTTGGTACCTTTTTGAACATCCTTCCCCTCTTGATGACGTAAGCATGCAATGAAAAAACTCCTCTTACAGGCATTTTTACTTCGTCCATTTTAAGAATATATAAATTACTTGGTACTAAGGCTCAGGAGTCACGAGACATATTAAAAATAAGGGCGACAATTTTTTGTTACATTTCTGAAACACCGCCCGATTCGGAAATTTCACGTTAAGAAACATGAAGATTTTATTTTGGAAGTTTATTAATGATAGATATGAGTACGAGTATTTATATTTGTTAGTAGGTTTTGGAATGATCATGAGGTTCGATCTTCTCCATATTTGATAATTTTTGTTGTAATAACTTATTTGAATATATCGCTAAAGAAAAAGCTTCTATTGGTCATATGCAATATACAGTATATATATATATATATATATATATATATGTATACATAAATATATATCTACAATATATATCTACAATATATATGTATATATATCCATGTATACAACATACAATATATATAT